>CM045446.1:28255742-28651188 GCA_024666655.1 Dascyllus trimaculatus
CAATATTGTCCTCTGAAATGTAGCGCAGTGGAATAAAGTAGAAAATTTAAACATTCAAGTAAAGTACAAGCACCTCAAAATTGTAGGTAAGTATATTATTTGAGTAAATGTACTTAATTACTTTATTTATTTATTTTTTACCACTGCTTCATTTATTCATGTTGCTTGGATTTGACTTTAAGTCAGAGAGATAGAGCCAAACTACTGTCAGCTCAAACACAAATATTCTGTATTGGACATGGGATATTTTAATAATAGCACTGTGTATGAAGAAAACCACAAATGTTCGAGTGCTATCGAACAAGAGAATGCGTTGTTCTGCATGATTTATGTTGTTGAGGCATAATCTGTACAGTTTTGAGACCCTGCTGAATTCCAGGGTCCTGAATAACATCTCCTCTAAACAAGCAACATTTTAAATGCACTACAGTGAATGTGATCGTCTGTGTATTGCATGAATTCTGTTTTTTAACTATACATTCCGACAATCAATCAGGATTTGGAATTCTCCTGGTAGGAAGCTCAATAAATACTGATCATTAGTTTTTCCTTGTTCTTTACTATATAGATGTAAAGGCATTTTAAAAATAGTATTTGAATACTATAAGAGTACTCATCACTGATCTTCACTGATCAACTGAAAATCAGCCCTTCACTGGTTGTTCAGATACATGTTTGGGACATTTTTAGGACTCCAACTAAAAGCAATTGGGGTTTTCCTGTCTGCTTCTTGCCAGTGAGTAAACATCATAAATACTGCATCTTTGAGCCATTACATGTTTTTTTAGTGACCCACCTTTCTGGCTTTTCCTCAGCGATCAGTACCTGATGGAGTTTACGGAGGATGGAGGCGTTCTGACTCTGTTAGACATTGTGAGCCACTCTCAGAGCAAAGAGGAAGACAAGGCTGAAGCCCTTCGTCTTCTTCTCGTCATCTCAAACGCTGGTCGCAAGTACAAGGAGATCATCTGTGAAAGCCATGGTAACTTTCACATGTGAGGCCAGTGACTTTGGGATTTCCATTTGCATGAGGGAGTGTGTTTGTTGTGGGAAAATGTTTAATTGGGTGTCTAAGTCTCATCAACACGGATGTTAAAATCCAAGGTTTTCCAGCAGAACACCACATAGTACCAATATGATCAATGTTATTCACTTCACCTGTCAGTGGTCAGAATGTTGAAACTGGTCGGTGTAGATAGGTTTATTGTTTTTCTTCTTCCCTTTTGCACTGCATTTTTTCTGTTTTTGCAGGTGCAAAGGTCACAGCAGAGTTCCTCGCCACATCAAACACAGATGAAAGCCAGGAGACAGCATCGGCCCTCTTAGAGTCCTTGTCTCACGGAAACCCCAAATATCAAGACCAAATCTACAAAAGTCTGATTGCCCTCCTGACTTGTAGCTCACCTAAAGCCCAGCAGCTGGTCCTGCACAACTTACGCACTCTGCAAGTAAAGCCAAAACCATATGTCTCAGCAAATATGTGTTTTCTCAGAGCGTGCATGTGCACTCAAACCTGGTCTTTTACTCTCTCATCTTGACAGGAAACTGTAAAACTGATATTTATTTGTAACTTTAGACTTGATCAAATTATTCTGTCTCACAGTTGAAACTGAAAACTGCCCATCACAGCATTGTAGAACCTCTGCTTAACATGCTCAAGTCTCTGCATCTGGAGGTCCAGGATGAAGGTAAGTAGACCAGAGTATATTTGAGGTAAACTTTTACTGTGTCTGATAAATTTGTATTGTTATTATTAATATTATTGGCCGACAAATTTGTGTTTTGTGTGCTGTAAGATGACAAACTAATCCAGTCTCTGTATATCTCTTCTGACAGCTATTAATCTAATCTTAGACCTCAAGTGTTATGATGTGAAGGGCGTGCTGCTAAGTGGACTCGTGGCTCTGCTGAGGCCTATTAAAGAAGAAGTGCAGCAGCACCAGATTACAGAAGGTGAGGTGTCTTTTTGTCAAAGTACAAGTGAGCTTAGAGGAAAGCTGTTCCTGCAGCTCCTCCTGCAGACCGATCAAAGCAGCAGAAAACTGAATCTATGATGTCTTGGATCTGCAGTTTCTGAATTTTTTTCCACCTAATCAGACTCATCCATTAATGTGCTAGCATTTCGGCAATGCGACTTAATTCATCAAATTTTAACTATTGCATGTTTTGTTGACCTGTGTGATGCCATCAGAGGCTGAAATGATCAGAATGACTGGATCACTCCCAGTGTTTGTGCAACAAGCTGCTGCAGCTAAAACTATACGGTAAGGACTTTAAGCAGAGGTTAAATATTCTAAACACACCACAACATTAGTCCATATCATCCAGACATAATAAGTGTAGCTGGAAAGCCGGTTATCTTCACAACTTGCTGCATATTACCAACATGTTGCATTATATATTTTGGATTTCTTCCAATTATCTCAGACAGAACAGGGTCCTGAAATGTAGGCCTTTATGGCTCAGAAACAGTCTCTACCCTGAGACCATAAAACTGATTAACACCTCCAACCAGCTGCCAACACCTTCACCCACTTGGCCTAACACTGAATGTTCTCCACATACTTTTATATTGTGTCAGCATAACTATCAAGCATAAAACAAGTATGTATATGCATAGACAGGCAGGGACATGAATGCCCATTTGTTTATACATCTGCCTCATAGGTATTTTATCTGTACTTATGTTTTGTTTTATATCATTTCTGAGTTCTTTTTTAATCTTAAATCTATCTTTTTTCCAAGTCCAACATATTTTTCTACATGATCGGGAGAGAACAGAGTATGTCAATGCATTGTTTATTTCTTTATGCGACAATAAAGCCTTTGTATGCTTTGTATGGCAGTTTTATATATTTTTTACAATGTGTTCAAGGTTGCTGGCGGAAGAGGATCGAGAACTTTCTCGAGAGCTTCTCTCTCTTGAAGCGATCCAACATCTTCTGTATGCGATGGGCAACAGAGAACACACTGATGCCCAAATACAAGCGAGTCTGGCTCTGGAGGTACGTACATGCTGTCATACGTGAGTGTATGTCTGGTGTGTATCCAGACATACACTCACATCCATGCAACTTTTAACAGTTAGTGTCTGTTTTTGTTTCTGTCCAGCACTTTGTCCGTTCTTTCCCGATCATTGAGGAACACGTGCAGAGAGTCCTGGGCAGCTCACTGTTTGCAGCTTTCATGGTAAATTTTCATGACACACTGAATGCTACAATAACATTAGTTAAAATTTCAGTGTGAAAGCTGCTGGCAGTCGAATATAATCACATTCTTTCTGCAGGACAAAGCTGACACTTTGTACATGAATATGGATGAAACACAAGCAGAAATCCTGCTGTCAAACCAGGTCAACATATCACACGGTAAAGATCTTTATCAGTTTTATCCAAAAGGTTGGTCAAAGGTTTGTCTTGTTTTTCCGAATGGCCATGTGAGAATAATTGTTTGTTCTTGTCAATCTCCAGTTTTGGATGATAACAAATCTGATTCTTGACCAGAGGAAAAGAAGAATAAAGTTTAGACAGTTCTGTTTCAATACTGTGTTTGTATGTTATTAAAATAATGTTTAATTCATGTCCTTTGCTGGCTGTCATTGTCATTTGTGTAAAATTTGGAGATTTTACAATATTCCGCTTGCATAGCATGTCCTCCTTCAGACTGTGTAAAGAATGCATTTAAAATACATATTTTGGTATTTATTTTTCTACATTCTGTTCATTGGATATACAAAAAATAGCTGCATTGATGTCTGATCTGTAAACAGTGGTCTCCTGTTAAAAATGGTTGGAATTTTACAATAAATATATTTAAAGGGGATTATTCTAAATTGTCCATAGGTGTGAATGAGAGTGTGCTTGGTTGTCTGTCTCTATGTGTAGACCTGTGATAGACTGGCGACTTGGTCAGGGTGTCCCCTGCCTTCGCCTGAGTCGGTTTGGATAGGCTCCAGCCCCCCCATGACCCTACAGTGGATTAACCGGTGTATAGATCATGGATGGATATTTAAAGGGAGTTTTCTCTCCAATAAGTCTCATACTTGGAGCCTGAAATCTCCACATCAGTACTTATTAAGATGCACCGAAGTTTCCAGCTTTGTTCCTGTCTATATTCTGAGGGTGTTCACTGGAGGATTTATACATATATCATTCATAGCCTGATTTATAGAACATTTAATTACTGAAAATATGGCATAAATTTCCCTCTTTCTGGCTGGTGATAGTGCTTTCTGACTGATGGAGTGATAAAAATGGCAAAGATATCCAAAGTCCCCTCTGTAAAATTTGACTCTAATAAATGAAACAAACATTTCAAAGCTGGCTTTAACCAATGTTTAGATTTATGTTATGGAAATTAATGTAAATCAGGGCATATTTGAATATAAATGCCTAATTTAAACAATAAAACCTGTACTGGGAAAAAAAATCTTATTTGAAGTTAACAGCTGTGGAAGTTTCATGTTGGTGTATTAGTTATAGTATTTACATTGTGTATTATTTATTAGAAGTTTTATTGCAGTTTTACACTGTATTAAGGGATGGTGATGGCGGTTTTTCATCTGTCAGGAAGAGATTTAAGCTTTTTGTTGTTTCTGACAGAGTTTATAAAGACACGTCTTGCAGGTTTTTAATGTTTAGGATATTTTTAAAAATAATTTTTAATCATTTTAATGTAAAAATAAAAAAAACAAAACAAACATCTTTTAATCCATGGTTAAGGTAACAGTGGTCAATAATAATCAACATAAAATAAATAATTACATAATTTAGATTTTTTCCCGCCCACCAGTGATGACGTTGGTCGTACGCTCCATTTTCCTCGCAGCTGATTGGTCGAGCTGCGTCCGTCCTTCCTGAAGGTGGCGGGAGCTGAAAGTGAGCCCATGAGGTAAACAAACCTGCAGAGCTGCAGACAGAAATGAGATAAAAGTCGCAGTATTTTGTGTATTTTGGTGTTTGACTATGAGCAGGCTGCGTTCAGCGATGAATAAAGGGAAGAGAGCCGCACTGGAAGCGACAGAAGTAGCAACACCGAGACAGAAGAGACCAAAGACGGCTGTGAAACGAGGTGAAGTGTCCTGCTGGTGTTACTTAACCTGGTTGATTTAAAGAGAGAGAGAAGATTTGCTTAATTTATACACATTAACATGAAGCAGCACAATGTGTGTGAAACCTGTGGCCTCCATGAAGTTCACATTTAAACTCTGAAACCTTTTTTCTGCTAATTTTATAATTAAAATTAGCACACACATTACTACTTCATCCACTACCACTACTACTTCACTACTTTACCAATTACCATGTTACTATACTGTATTATTGTAATGTGGTAAAATGTAACAGCCACACAATACCCATCAAGCTACAGCGTTTTTAATGAATCTATGTCAGGACAGTAGTAAATCATGCAGCAACAACAATGTAGTGATGTAAAACCTCTACGATTAATTGATTAATCAGTTTTTTGTCCACTACTAAATTTATCGCCAACTACTTGGAGTGTTTGGAGTGAAATGCTCTACATGATGCCCATCAAAACATAAGAAATTTGAGCCATCCTGGGGTATGTAAGGATTGTTTTATGGCTTGAAACTGTGGAATTGGCCTCATAAAACTGTGTTAAGTTTGAATTATGTTTTCATTGTCTTCCAGAGGAAACCACCGAAGCCTCCTCACCCTCTTCATCGTACCACACGTTCCCTGATCCTGCTGATGTTGTGCGATTTCGCTCTCAGCTCTTGAACTGGTACGACAAGGAGAAGAGGGAGCTGCCATGGAGGACTCTGGTAACAAGAAACTTTTATTTTACTAATTCAACACAACACATATTTGGTTGTTAATGACAAACGCACCAGAGTTACAATAAATGAGAATCTATATGATTTTTAACGTAAGCTTGCTTCAGAGGCGTGGTTGCTGAATTGTACAAGAAACCAAGAAATTCAATATTTTTATTCTTTTATTAATCCTGAATGTAAAATACTAAAAAACTAGACTTGCATAATCATAGTAAATTGCAGTAGGGCTTTGCAGAAATGCCACAATGTGATTATAGTGTTAATATCTGACGGTGTTTGACTTTAGCAGTTGAAATTACACTAATATGATGTCTTATTAAAGTATTTATACTGCGGACAATTTCCACCAAGAATTATTATATCGGTTTTCCGTTATGAGGATTTCTCAGGGGTTTCATTTGTATTTTTTTTGTAAGGTTGAGGCTCACAGGCTGCAGGCGAGACTATTTCTATTAGAAAGCAATTTCAAGAAACTTAAACTGTGCACACTGTGCTTTGTAAATGAGGACTGTCTAAAGTAGCAACAGCCGGAAAGAGATGTTGCAGCTGAATTTTCTAAATGTGCTTTTTTTTTAACATCTAAACTAAATTCCGTTCACCTCCACTGTGTTACTGAAGTTTCAAAGTCACATGTCTGCTTCACGACATTCAAGACTCTTTCATGTCAAAGTGAAAACTGATTTCTACAAAATCAATTTATCAGATAAATCTAAAATGAGTGATTGCATAAATATTCACCCCCTTTAAGTCAATATTTTTAGGTGCACCTTTGACTGCAGGTACAACATTGAGTCTGTGTGGATAGGTCTCAGTCAGCCTTGTACACCTGGACACTGCAATTTTACACTCATTTATCTTTTCAAAACTGTCTGGTTGTCTTTTTATAGACACTGTAGCTCATCTTTTAATTATACACTTGAAGCGACATAAAAACTGTTCTGATCCTGTATTTCCTCTGCAGGCTGTGACAGAGTCGGACCTCAATATCAGAACATATGCAGGTGGGAAAACAGGATTCTTCACAAGCGTATGCATTTTACTTCAACTGCTGCTTGCACTCATTTAAGTGGCTGTTTTTTCTTTATTTTTTTTTAGTGTGGGTTTCAGAAATAATGCTGCAACAGACTCAAGTTGCCACAGTGATAGACTACTTCAACAAATGGATGAAGGTAGGCGTCTTGTAGGTTTTTATTCCTCTGTACTGTGGAATACTTGGAACACTGCATTATGTGTAATTAAGACTCTATGTGTTGCTCCAGAGGTGGCCCACAGTGCAGGATCTTGCGGCTGCTACACTAGAGGTGATTGTTTGAAACTGTATGTTCAGTTTTTTCTTTAAATTAAGTTGTTTCCAAATTAAATGTATTGATTTCACTGATGGTAGGAGGTGAACCAGATGTGGGCAGGCCTTGGCTACTACTCTCGTGGAAAAAGACTGCATGAAGGAGCTCAGAAGGTCTGTACTGGACTTAATCCTGCATCAAACGTTTCTCAGTGGCTTAAATGTGCCAAAGCTTATAAAGTAAAGGTCTCTTAAAGTGATGTCTTTTGTTGTGACTTGTTTATATGTGCTTCGACTGTTAATTGTACGGCTGCACAATTAATGGATTTCAAATCTAAACTGCAATGTGAAGCAATTAGCAAAGTGCCCCTGCTGCAAATTAGGATATACAGCAGATTATGCAGCACGTCTAGCCCCGAGTTTAAACTGCTGCGTCAATTGTTTTGCAAAATCATGCCGCCTTCCTTGTGTAATGGTCACTCTTTTGATAGCATCTCATGTGGTAATGCTCTATCATATGTTTTAAGTCTGTTACACAAGAAATATTGAACTGCAGCAGGACTTCTAATCAAATCTAACTGCAGTATCGGCCAGAAGATTTACAGTTAAATATAGAATAGAATAGAATGATTTATCATCATCATACATAGAGCATGATGAAACTTAAGATAAATGCCATATTAAGGTGCATTGAGAATATAAACGTAATAATAAAAACAATATACAAGTGAATAAGGCATAAAAAGCAGCAAACCGGTATAATATTATAAAGCAAGAGCAGTTCCAGAAGACTGATATTGCACATGAGACAGATGTTGCACAGATGAGAGAATGATAAATAGGTAATTAAATAGATAAATGTACAGGGTTGACAGGGAGGATATCCCTAATTGTTTACCCCGAGGTAACTGTATAACTGTTTTCTTGTAGGTGGTGTCGGAGCTGAAGGGACGGATGCCCCGGACGGTCGACGGCCTGCTGAAACAGTTGCCTGGAGTTGGACGCTACACTGCTGCAGCTATAGGCTCTATTGCACTGGGACAGGTTGGTCAGGAGACACACATATCTGTCCAGTTGCATCAACTGGACGAACACCCACAATTGTGATGCTAGGCTTGATGTAAAATGTGCTTTTAGCCCTACGTTTGAGAGTGCTGTTGGGTGGGATTTTAGGAGTCTGTCTTGACTTCCTCAAGAACTTCTTTTCACTTTTTCTTCACTTTGTCCACTGTCTGACTGTCTTAGCATCTGCCAGATGCCTTGTGTTTTTTCTTAGTATGGCATTGTTTTGTTTCTATACTTAAATAGGCATTTACACTGATCAAGCATAACATTATGACCACCTGTCAAAATTGTGTTGGTCCCCCTTGTGTGCTCAAAAATGCTCTGAACCATTGGGCATGGACCAGAGGACCTCTCAGGGTGTCCTATGGGGTCTGGAACCAGGACGTTGGCACTGGATCCTTTGGGTACTCTGGCTTGTGCAGTGGAGCCTCTGTCAATCAAACTTGTTCCACTGCATCCTGTTGATGCTTGATCAGAATGGGGTGTAGGAAGTTTGGAGATCAAATCAGCATCTTGGGCGATGGTCATGTTCCTTAACATGTTTCTGATTCCTGGGACAATGTTTATTTGTCTCATCAACATGGATGCCAGAATCCAAGGTTTTCCAGCAGGACACCACATAGTACCAATATGATTAATGTTATTCCCTTCACCTGTCAGTGCTTTTAATGTTGTGGTTGATCGTTGCACTTACTGTGAAGTTTACATTTTTTCTTGTTTTGCAACCTGAGTAATTGCATTTTTGTTTTCTTGTCATTTTTAATCGATTCGTTTAGAACTGGCAAATGCAAGTTTGCGACCATAGCAACATAAACAGCACTGCAACAGGTAGAAAATGTCAGCAAGGGCACGCGTCTTCTACACTATTCCTCGCTGTGTGTAGTTGCTGCTTAGATCATGCAACAGGTTTAAATATTCACCTCAAAGCTGGTTGTGGCTACATACACCCAACTTTTTAACATTCAGTTTGTGCAACCGGCCCCAGGACTGTACGTGTTCCTATGGAGCAGGTCATACTTGATTGTTGTATTCCCTCATTTATCATTATGATTTCTGTTACCAAGGTTACCGGAGCCGTCGATGGTAATGTGATTCGGGTGTTGTGTCGCCTGAGAGCCATCGGAGCTGACAGCACAAGTCCTGCAGTAACAGAAGCGCTTTGGTGAGATTAACCAAATTAATTTTGAGAACATGCAAATGACATGCTGTCATTGAGGAGCGATGAATCATTTAAATAAAATATGTTGTGTTTCAGGAGTCTAGCTAATATGTTGGTGGATCCAGAGCGACCAGGAGACTTCAACCAGGCCATGATGGAGCTGGGAGCAAGAGTCTGCACCCCTAAAGCACCACAGTGCAGCCAGTGTCCCGTCCAGGCTCAGTGCCACTCTTATCGCAAGGTTGGTATGTTGTCAAGCTCTGATTGAAATGTTTTTGAACATAGAAGAAGTTAGTGCAAAAGTAGATTTGAAAGGTCAGGATTTCTCCTTGTGATCTGATGCTTTTACACTGTGTGTCTGTTCAGGTGCATGTCAAACAAGAGCAAAACGCTCAGAAGCTTTTGGGGAAGCTGGAGAGGAAGAATTCAAACCTGCCTGACATAGAAGACTGCAGTAAGTCTCCTGCCTCCTTCTCCTCTTCCTTCTTCTCTTTGTAGTCATGGTATTAAAGTTCTCTTTCTCCTCAGTGAACACTGGAACATGTCCACTGTGTCCCTCTGAGCCCTGGGACGATGAACTGGGCGTTCAAAACTTTCCCAGAAAGCCAGCAAAGAAGCCGCCAAGAGTGGAGCGAACTCTGACCTGTGTGGTGACCAGAGCTGGGGTGCAGGGAGAGGACGAGTACTTGCTGATCCAGAGACCAAACAAAGGTCAGAGCTCTGCAGAGTGTACGACTAGGGTTGGATCTGTTTGTGCTGGTCGAGGGTTGGCTGCAAAATTCAGTCACTTCTAGCCTGATAAATGCAATCTCAGAGTACAAAAAGTGAGGCTGGAGCACAGTGTGTTATTCGCAGCTATAGAGTAAGGTTTCAAGCCTAATTCTCAGCTCTTTATTGTGCAAACAGACTAAAATTGTGTCTTCATTAGAGTCAAAATGGACAACAGCATGATGCTAATGGATATATTCAATGTAAACCAGATATACAGTTGTCGTTCAACCAGAATTACACACATTGGTTTATGTTAAAGATACATTTGCTGCTTGTTTTTACCCATTTTACTCTGACAAAGACACAGTATTGTTGAAACCTCAGTCTGTTTGCACAATAAAAGGCTGAGAATTGAACTTGGTGCTCCAAATTACCTCTATTGTACTGCTGAGGAGCGCCTGCTGCACCTTCATTTTGCTGGAAGATGTGCTGAGAACCCCTGTTTCTGCTAAATACAATTTCCTCCTTGAATCGCAGAGAAAAACGAGGACGTGAGGAGCGATTCATAGGTGGGAAAACAGGCTGTAATTCTGCAGCTGTAACTAGATTCCCAGCGGTGCTCATTTCAAGTCAGCTCAAGTTAGAAAAACTAAATACAGAAATTCAAAAAAACAGGCGAAAGTACATCTATTTGGGTGGGCTGCATGAATACGTTCAACATATGCGAGTGGCTGTGTGTATTTTCAGGCTTGCTGGCAGGCCTGTGGGAGTTTCCAAGTCTTCTGCTCGAGGAGGAGAATTCTGAGATGAAACACAAGAGGGTCCTGTGTGATGAAATCAGCAGAAAACTGGGAACCAATCTGACTGAGAGCCTCCTCCAGTATGTGGGAGAGGTACGCTTGATATTCAGCACCTATCTGTCAGCCGCTTTCATGTGCAAATACGCCGTTTCTGGAGACTGTGCTGTGCTGATTGCAGGTGGTTCACATCTTCTCCCACATCCACCAGACATATGTGGTTTACGGTGTGTGTTTGAAGGACGATGACACGCAGATGCAGAGTGAAAACACACAGTGGCTCAGTAGATCTGCTCTGCAGGAAGCTGCTGTGTCCACAGGGCTGAAAAAGGTTGGTTTTTTTTATTTCTACACCCTGTTTGTGGACCCCTGCTGGGTAATTGAGGTTAGCAGTAGCTGCAGCACCGAGAATGGACTTGATTATCACTCACTGAAAGTGTTCTTTTGCAGCAGCAGCGGGCTACCTGGACAAATGTACTGTATATTGGGACTAGCTGCTCCGTTTGAAAGCCACTGAGGGGCTAAATTTGAGGTTTTGTGGTGATGCTTTCAATCAAAATGCCAGGTTTATACAGTCAAAGTTTTGATGCAGACAGATTCCGATGAAGGACACAAAACATATATTTAAACAGAAACCAACTGCATGCTTCTTCTCAAGTCAGCAAAACTCAATGAACCTTAACTTCCTTAAATACTGGGCGTCTGCTCTCAGCCAAGCAAGGAAATGAACAAATACACGCATACAAATATATACATATGACAAAAAGTGACTCTGAGACTGTACTGCTGATGCAGAAACATGACACGTTTAAGAAAGGTAAAAATGGAGTAGAGTCTGTGATCTTCAGTCGACATGTAGATTTACTGCAAACAAGAAGCGTACAACAAATTGAGCAGGTTTTGAGGTCGAAACAGGTTGTCACAGAAAGCATAAACTTAAAAAATATTCTTTATTCTGTCTAAAATACATCATGGATCTCCCTAAAGTTTGATTGTCACCCGATTCTCTCCTCTTGTCATGAGCTGCATTTCCTCATTTTGTTTGATTATCTTGCAGGTTTACATTCAAATCCTGTACAGCCTTTGTTTTTGGTGCATCTTGCTAACTCAAGGAGCAGCAAACTGACTTTTGTTGTTGTTTAACAGTGACGATAAACATCTATTCTATTCTATTATTCTATAATATAATATAGCTGGCAAAATGGTTCCAAACAATGACACACTTTAGGGTCACAGAACATCCTCATCAAAGATTCTTTTCAGACTTTCACGTACTGACCATCTATTTCCGGAATCACAAGATCAAACAGACACATTTCTTATATGCATGTATCATCAGTGTAGTTTATTAGTATGGTTTTCACTATATTTTTAATTATATTTGAACTCCATTGATTGTAAATCTCAGCATTATGTGTTAAATATATGTAAACACATTGTTAAAAAAAAGGCTTGTTTGGACATTTACTTAGCACTAGTGTGGAAGTGCCTTAAAGCTGCATTTTTCCTATCAGCCTGCAGGGGGCGACTATCATGGTTGTAAAAAACACCAGTTTGTAGAGAAGTTTCTGGCTTGATTTGTCACCTCAGTACGCATTTTCCTAATAAATTATTGTCTCAATTGCTAGTTTGATGACTTAATTTGATGTTCATTATGTAAATTACAGTTCCATTTGGAGTAAAATAGATGATATAGCAGGATATGCTTTAGAGCAGGGCTGCCTTGTGGTTGACAGATGCATCTTTCTACGAGTTCTCAGTCTAGTCTTGCTTGACCCATCCGGTTTCAGATGGTGTTGCATTACCTTTGTTCAGCAGGGTGTATACGGTGTACAGAGACACAAGTATTTTAATGTAAAACAGATGAATTAAAACTGAATCTAATGTGGAATACAAATAGTTCCTTTGTGATATCACACTGCTAGTTGGAGAACTAAAAGTGAGAACTAATAAGTAAATACTGGAACATTCTGGTTACTGTGGTTTCAGTGTTTTAGGAACTGGAATCACAGTTTCATATTGTGTAATCTGTGTAAATAAGTAAAGAGTGTGATCAACATGTTGACTCTCCTGCAGATTGTGAAGCTTCATGATTCTGTGGACGGTGTAAAGGAGAAACCCTCTAAGGTCAGCTCTGCTGTATGTTCCATAGTATAACTTATTCTGTAATCCTGTACTAACATATGTAATGTGTGACATTTGTCTGTTTTTCTTACTTAGGATGGAAAAAGGCAGAAGCAGACAGGCGGAAAGAAAGACAAGAAGCAGAAACTGAGTGCAGCTAATAGTGGAGGAAGACAGCTTTCACTGAGCTCCTTCTTCAAGGCTGTAAAAGAAGAAAGTTGTTAGCTCTGTAAAAGGCCTGCGTGATGTATATGTGCCTTAAGGACAACTTCTATGTGTCCACTTTCAGGTATCATTACGGCATCATCAGTTGTTAAATGTTAGACTTGTAATGTATCAGCTGTTATTTTTAAGACCTTAAGTAGATCATTTTATATTTTTTTATCATGTTTTTTATAAGCTTTAGCTGTTTAGCCCATTTACAGTCTTTCATGTCAGCTAATGTAACATAACTGTTCATGTTTATTACTAAAATAAAGCATGAAAAACGTGCAACAATGTACAACAATAAAAAGGGGGAAACATAATAGTAGTAACTTTTGATGTGCTACTATGAAGGAAGACACAACGCTGTCTTCATTTGAGTTGCTTGGATGTATGAACTGCTGATGTCCTTCCACCTAAAACCAAGATGTTTTGTAATGTATGTTTTTAAAAGCTACTATTTTACAGTTTGCTAAATCATATATCTGAATTACACTTTTTTCTTTCTTATTTGATATTAAATACATATTTCCATTAAAGTTTTGAATTCTTCATTTAAAAAAGGACATTTTTAAAATGGCTACTTTTGTATATACATTTATACTGTTTATAATTCATAATGTCACTTTGTCTTGAGAGATTTTTTTATTCATAGTGGCACATTTAGTTCAGGTGATTTTTATTTTTAAATTATTTTAAAACATTTATTTATTTTTAAAAATTTATTTATTAATGACCCTTTTATGTGTTTTAAGGGACTTTTTCATAATGTTACATTTATTTATTTAAGGGGATTTTAGTTTTCACATGCCACATTTATTTATTGTAAGGGATTTACTTCATAATAAGATTTTTTTAAATTAAAATTTTAGGACATTTTTTCATAATGTTACATTTATATATTTCAAAGGGCTTCATGATTCTACTTTTTTTATTTTAGGGTCCTTTTTCATAACATTACATTTAATTATTTCAGGGATTTTAATTTTAAAATGCCACTTTTTTAGGGGACATATTTTATAATTCTACTTTTGTTTGTTATTTTAGGACACTTTTTAAAATAATGTCTTTTATTTATTTCAGGGGACATATTTTGTAATGCTACATTTTATTATTTCAGGGGACATTTTTTAATATCACTTTTATATATTTTATGGTACATTTTTAAAAATAATAATTCCTATTTCTCCATTATTTATTTCAAGGGGACTTACTTCATAATTCTTCTTTTTGAATTTTATTTTTAGGACACTTTTTTCATGATGTTAAGTTTATTTATTTATGCAAACTTTAATTTTAAAATGCCACAATTATTTATTTTAGGGACTTATTTCATAATTCTCCTTTTTTATTTCAAGACACTTTTTTCATTGTGTTACATTTATTTACTTATTTAAGGGGATTTTAATTTTAAAATGCCACTTTTTAGGATACTTAGTTAACAATTCTACTTTTAAAAATTATTTTAGTTACACTTTTTTTATTTTTATTTCAGGAGACTTTATTTAATAATGACACATTTATTTATTTATTTAAGGGGACATTTTTTTTAATAATATCACATTTACCGTATATATTTTATAATACTTTAAAAAAATAAATCTCATTTGGCAATTACTTATTTCAGGGGACTTAATCATAATTCTACTTTTTTTATTTTAAGACACTTTTTTTTCTTTATGTTAAATGTATTTATTTCAGTGAATTGAAATTTTAAAATGCCACATTTATTCATTTTAGAGGACTTTTAAAATATTTTTTAAAAATACTAACACTTGTTATAATGTTACATTCATTTATTTCAGGGAACTTATTTGATAAAGTCACACTAATTTATATTAGGAGATTTTATTTCATAATGAAACATTTGTTTATTACATAATATTCTTCATAGCCATATTTATTTTTTAACATGACTATTTATTTATGTGTTTATTTAACATAGAATGAAACAGTACTCCACACCATCACAACACAGAAGCAACAGATGAGAAATAGAAATCCCTGCAGGTCACAGTTTGACAGCACGCAGCGCCCCCTGGTGGCTCCACCCTGCAACCAGATGATCTGAAGCAGAACAAACAGGAAGTGATCGCTGTTTCCTCGGCAGTTTCTCTACTTAATTCAAAGTTACTCGGAAGAAGGACGGTTCTAGATTGTAACGGGCTTTACTTAGTCTCCTGAGGTGTGGTCGAATCTGTCGCCGCGCTTCTCTTTCCTTCCAGTCTGCCTCCATTCATTTACCAGAGGATCTGAGTGTGTCTGCCGCTGCAGGGCGTGCTGCAACCTCAACTTTGTCTGCAATTATTTGACTAACTGTTCCAGACAGTGTCCAAAGGTTTTCTCCCAGCTGGCAGCGAGGATCATCTGCTGAAACACCGTTTGCAAGGTGAGCACCAGGGAGAGGATTAGTACAGATGTGAGTGTTTTTTTCTGCCTTTCTTTTCTAAATCTTTGAATTCCTTCCTGCTTCTAGATGGAATCTGCTTGGCAAAGTGTCCTGTCTGCGCACCAGAGGATAGTGGACAATGGAGGTATGATAGTAATTATGTTTCCCCACATGTGCTTTTTTTTTCTTTGCATATCTCCTCCTTGCACTTGTACAGCAGATTACCAGCGTAAAAGAAAGCCTTGTGTGTCTGATAAATGTGTGGGAGCTGCTCCTCTGTTTGGCCTCACAATGAGCGCTTTGTGGCTTGTACCAGTGGTGGAAAGTAACTAAGTACATTTACTTAAGTACTGCACTTAAGTACAGTTTTGTCGTGCTTGGGTTTTACTTGAATATTCCAGTTTTTTGTGCTACTTTGTGCTTCCCCTTCACCACATTTCATAGGGGAAATATTGCACTTCCTACTCCACCAAGTCCATCTGGCAGCTTTGGTTGCCTTTAAAATTTAACACATTGTTAAAGATTAAACCTGTGGATTCCAGCCTTTCTGGCTTTAACAAGCTTTTATGGCCCAGAACAGGCTTGTCTGAGTCGATTACAGAAATGGTAATATTGTAAAGTGCAATATCCAACTCACAGGAGCTGCAGTTTTTTTTTTTGATAAAGGCAAATTATGTCACAACATCCCACCATAAATGAAGCATTGTGATGCTACAGAGACGCCTCGACGTACAAATAATACTCTCCAGACGCAGTAGAACAGGCTTGTTTGACTCCGACTGCAACCACAATCCAATCATTTCTTTATAGTTGTGTTTCAGTGGAAAGGAATACAACCGTTACAATTATCACTCAAATCATTACTCATGTCGCAAATAGCTCTCATACATCCCAGTAAGACAGTAAATAAGATCAGTTCATGTACAGAAAAGGCCATAAGTCTGTTGCCTTGTGTATACTTGAGTAAACTCTGTCAATTTCTCACCAACTAAAATCTCTTAGGATGGTGCCAACAATTCCTCTATGCACCAGTAAAGCCTGTCTTCTGATGTCTTACAAAAAGGCAGTGTGTTGTTGGGTCACATTTCGCTTGTTGAGCTGTTAATAGTTCCACCAAATGATGACTTCTCTCATCTAAACCTCTGTTGTGGGTTTTATTTCAATGATTGTTCAGGTGATCCAGTATGTTACCAAAAATCAAAGACTAGAAAAAACTAAAAAAAAACAAACTGCAAACCGATTTGTGCATCAGAACCTTTTTTTTCTCCCTTTTAATAACGTGACGACTCCTCAGTTTCATCTGCTGTCCTTGTGAATAGAACTGTATATGAGTTAGTTCAAAGTAGCTCCATCTGCAGCAGCTAGAACAGTAACATGCTGCTGACACACTGTTGCTTCACTATTAATAATCCAATCAGGTCATACACATTTGTGAACAAAAGTTTACATACACTAGTAAAGACCTGCAAATCATGGCGGTCTTTAGTTTCCAATGCCTCCTATAACTATATATCATTTTGGTTCTTTCATAAATTTACTATTGATCTTCTGGAAATATGACAAAATCAGCTGGGTCAAAAATATACCTACAGTAATGCTATTATTTGGTTAAACGTCCCTTGGCCATTTTATGCCTCAACTAGGTGCTTTTGGTTTCCGTCCACAAGCTTCTGGTTCTATCTTTGACCACTACTCTTGACAAAAATTAGTGCAGTTCAGCTAAATTTGTTGGCTTTCTGACACAAACTTGTTTTTTCGTCACAGTCTACAGGTTCTTAATGGTTCTAAATCAGGACTTCAGGTAGTCCAGACAAAGTTATTATTACCAGTCTAAAACCTGACGTCTAGCCTGATTTAGGCATTTCTTTACCACTTTTGATGTGTGTTTGGGGTCATTGTCTTGTTGGAACACCCAACTGCATCCAAGACCCAACCTTCTGGCTGATGATTTTAGGTTTTCCTGAAGAATGTGAAAGTAATTCTCCCCTCGATTATTCTAAAGCGTTCCACTCGCACCAAAACAGCCCCAGAGCATGATACTGCCACTACCATGCTTGACAGTAGGATTGGTATTCTTGGGGTTAAAGGCCCCTCCTTCTCTTATCCAAACATATTGCTCATCATTGTGGTCAAATAGCTCAAATTTTGTTTCGCTTGAGCACAGAACTTTCCTCCAGAAGGCCTTTTCTTTGTTCATGTGATCAGCAGCAAACTTCAGTCGACTGTTGAGGTTCTGCTTGTAGAGGAAAAGCTTGCTTCTTGGATGGCAGCATCTCGGCTCATGTTTATGTAAAACACTGTGTGCAATGACAGCTGCGTCCTAGCGGCTGCTAATTCATTACAGACCTGGTTTTTGGTGATTCTTGTGATTCTAAAATGTCAGGAAACAGTGTTTGTTGTCCTCAAGTTAAAGTTTAAGAAAGGTTAAAACTGAATTTTGTTTACAAAACCGCAAACACCTTGCACTGCAAAGCTTTGGTGAAATCAAGGCAGCTTCTGAACTCATACCTCGAGCAAATGATGTTTCCTATCATTTATTTGTTGAATTGTAAATAATTCCCTAAAAGTCCCTGACGTAGAGCTGTATTATCCTGCAGATAAGAGGACGGACCCGTGGCTGCTGGTCTACTCCCCCGTCCCGGTGACGCTCATCTTCCTGCTTTACCTCGTATTGGTGTGGGCCGGTCCTCGTCTGATGAAAAACAGAGAACCGGTTGACCTCAAAGTAGTTCTCATTGTTTACAACTTCGCCATGGTTGGCCTGTCTGCGTACATGTGCTATGAGGTGTGCTTTTCTTTTGGTTTTCACAGGAACACACCACAGATGACTTTATGACTGAAAACAGACAACTTCAAACATTTCCAGTTATCCTTATTTCATTTCAGCTGTTACTTGTTTTATGTTTTCAGTTCCTGGTCACATCGTGGCTCTCAAACTACAGCCTCCGCTGTCAGCCTGTAGATTATAGCACCAGTCCACTAGCGATGAGGGTAAGAAGGTCTCTCACTGGGTATATTTAGTCGTTTTGCCTGTACAGAAGTTTAATCTACTCAGATTACAATGATATTATTTCCTCCCTCAGATGGCCAGAGTGTGTTGGTGGTTTTTCTTCTCCAAAGTCATAGAGCTCAGCGACACGGTACGCCTTTATTAAAACATTTTTATCTGTGACACTCTTTGCACTGCAGAACTGTAACAATCAGTCTGATCTTCTCTGTTTCTGAGCAGCTTTTCTTCATTCTGAGGAAGAAGAACAATCAGCTGACTTTCCTTCACGTGTACCATCATGGCACCATGATCTTCAACTGGTGGTTGGGAGTCAAGTATGTGGCCGGAGGACAGTGTAAGTCAGCTACTGTAGTAATTTACTTTAAGCAGTATATGATAGTGAAATTAGAGTTGTATGACCTACATAAAGATTCCTTTCTGTCTGCCAACTAATCACATAAAAATCCAGCAATAAACCAGCAATAAATGACAGTTTACAACAGAACTGAGTGCTTCCCTGTGCAATGTCACTTAAATGTCACGTGGTTTACAATCACAGTCATTGTGTTAGTTCAGAGCTGAACTGTAGGGTATTTGCACTTGTGTAAAATTATAAACTAACACTTTAGATGTGCTCTACTAAAAATACAGACCACACAGTAGGAACCTGGTGCAACCGAAGTCATTACACTGAGATTAAGATCTTTCGTTTTTTCAATATTTCACATGTCCATTCTTATTTTTTATGATAGACTCAATCCTATTTGGCACATTTTTGCAGAGATGCCATTCTTCTAGACTATTTTTATCAAGTGGGAAGGATTGTGCTCCTCAGTCTTTCTCTTTATAGGCCCCCAAAGGTGTTCTGCTGGATTAAAGTCAGGTGACATACCTGTCGAACTTGTGTGATTTTGTGTTTTGCATTGTTACCGTGCTGGAATCTTCATCTTCTGCCAATCCTCTGCAGACTGAGAGTCATCTTGTTAGCCAATATGTTGGTGTATCCACAGACATTCATGGTGCCATCTAGAAATGTCATCTCCCCCAACAGCTTTTGCACTCATGCAGCCCCATATCATCATGCTTCCACCTCCGTGCTTCACTGTCAGGACTGTGCATTAACTGTGGTAGTCCTGACCAGGTTCACGTCAAACATGCTGAACCACATCTTAACCTAAACAAAATTGGTCTCATCTGACTAAAGAATGTGCTCCTACTATTCATTTAATTTCCCAAAGCAAAGTTTGATTCAGTTAGTTTTGCAGTGAAGATCAAGCATTGGTTTTTGTTCTTGTACGTCGTCCATAGAGGTTGATGTTTTACAATGTCCTTCACACTGTTTGAGCAGCCTTCCATTGATAACCATTGTGCCAAGTCTGAAGCACTTGCTGTCCTGTTTTTCCGAGGTAGATTGTGAAAGTAGTTCTCTGCTCGTGGGGTCATTTCAGAAGACTGGACATTCTGTTTAGTGGTACTATGGCTTGTTCTACATCTCCTGATTACTGCTCCAACTGTGTTTGGCAGATTTTTAGCTAGTTGTTTATCTTCCTGTATTTTTTCCCAGTTTGGTGAAGTCTAACAATCAGATTTTTCAGTTTGTTAGAAATTCTTTTCCATGTGGAGCCTTGACGCAGGTAGATGCAGCCCACTGGTCTAAAACAGAGAAACTTCTTCATTTTCTAACCATCTTAATGCAGTTTGGCTAGTTAGGAATCACAGGAGTGCTCGGTGTAGTTTCAGTGATCTCAGGTGTTTTCCACTTTTGCGACACTGAGTTTCTACTTTGGGGCTTGTATTTTCAATGTACTGCTTCTGAAGTATTAGTTTCTGATCGTTCACATGAGGAAATAATGCCATTAGTGAGACGTGATACAATTATTTAGGATTAAAGTGATATTGCACACGCACTTTATTTGTATACTGTAGCTCCACCACAACATCAAATGCTGCTTGTTAATTTATAAGAAATGATTTCCAATAATATAATGCACGATACACAAATTGAAATTCAGTGAAACCGTCTTTTTAACTAAATATGTTTTTATAACTGTTGTTTTTACTTTCCTTCCTGCAGCGTTCTTCATCGGCCTGCTCAACACCTTTGTTCACGTTCTGATGTACTCCTACTACGGCCTGGCTGCCATCGGGCCTCACATGCAGAAGTATTTATGGTGGAAGCGTTACCTGACGTCTCTGCAGCTGGTGAGCACCTCCAGCTCTCTATAATAACTATCAAGCATATATATATATATTTTAAATATTATTTTTTTTGGGGGGGGGGGGATTTTTTAAGTTTAATTGATAGACATAGTGAAGACAGAGACACGCAGCAAAGGGTCGTGAGCCGGACTCGAACTCATGACCACTGCTGGCGACCTGCGCCAATGTGGTAACGCCTTAACTCAGTGAGCTATACGGCAGCCCTCAAACATGTATATTTGAACGTTGGAGATAACATGAAACTCTGTCTGCCGCCTCTCCAGGTGCAGTTTGTGATGTTCGTCCTGTACACCGGCAACAACCTGCTCACGGAGTGCGACTTCCCCAACTCCATGAACTTGTTGGTGTTCGGCTACTGCATCACCCTCATCATCCTCTTCAGTAACTTCTATTATCAGAGCTACGTCAGCAAGAGGAAGAAGAAATGAGGTGCTACATATAACCAAACACAGTGAGGCTTAATAAATAGTGCTGACATGAGAGCCTTCTGTCAGCTGGAGGGAGTTTTTACAATGAATTACGTTTTTTTTTGTCTGCAGTATTCATCAGTGTCCAGTAGAGGGCACAACATGCCCACAATCTGAAGGTCTCTTCTCAGGGTGCTACAATGCTTACAGAAATAGTGTTAACAATTGTGTGGTCATTCAGTTATTTATTTCTTAAATTGAGACATGACAAACATTCAAATGATTGCTGTAAACAAACTGTACATTTTATACATATAATAATAAAGTAGGTTGGTTTCTCTGCATTATTGCAGAATTGATGAGGCCAAACCCTCCTCTGGAGATAAATCCAAAAGCGAAAAAAAAAAAAAAAACTTAACAAAATACAGAAATGCAAACTTGTTTTTCCCACTGCTAAAAACAGCACAGCAAAATGATATATTCTGATCTACACTTCAGTCTAAAACAGATTGGAAGATGTAGATTAGAGATGGGGAGAAAACAAAGAGGAGGGAGAGGACGCTTGATTTGAAGTTTGTTTAGGAGTGTTTGAAATTTATGTATTAAAACTGAAGTCTCTGCATGAATACGCTCAGTCTGACTGAACTGCAAGTGTGCAACTTTTAGCACCAAATGTAATTAAAGTCCCTGTACATGATGAGTTCCTGGACAATAAAGGTGAACCTAAGATGGAAAGATGATCAACTGTTTGACTACATATGGCCAGATGTTTTATTTCCTTCACATCCAAGTAATTTTTGTGACTTGTATCATTCCCTTACTCAAAGCAAATAAAAAAATTCTGTCTGCCAGAACCAGATTAAATACTGTTTTTCAAAAAAAAATCTTGAAATACTGAAAATTCTTCTGGCTTGGTGGTTCCCAACTTACAGGTCTGGATCACGAGAGAAATCCAAAGTGTTGCAAGATGACTTAAAAGGGGCCTTTTAGCGAGTAGCTTTCGTTAAGCAAGAGCCAGATTAACAACAGACTGGTCCAAATTGGTCCAAGAGAAGTTAAGATATTTTTAAAAATCCTAAATTAACTGATTTTTAATGTGTAAAATTGATGGACTGCTCCTTTAAAGGAATATGAAGGTATTAAATGCTGGTGATACATAAGATTATCAATATTTTTTCAACTTTCCTCAAAGCTTTGCTTATTTTTTTGTAATGACTGGATTGATTTACCCTCAATTATTTATGCAAAACTATAAAAATCATATGTCTTTGCTTTACCTAACCTCAAATAGGCAATTCTTCATTATAAGGGGTCATCAGGTAAAAAGGTTGGGAACCATAGTTCTGTAATTTCCATTCAGATAGTGTCAGTGAGTGTCATAATTACATGCTGCTAAACTGACCTGGAAAACTTTAATGTGTTTCATTTTGCTGGTTTCCATCTGGTGCATAACTAAAGACAGAACTACCCATTTACAGTGTGACCTGTATTATTTTGGAGGTGGTGATCTAAGAGTGTGAAGGTGCATGTGGAGGAAGTTGGACTGGAGGGTAGAGTAGGTGTGGTGAAGCGTGTCCGGCTCCAGTGTTGCTTCATGTCTCGGTGTAGACGGACGACATGTGGCTCAAGCTGCGGTCGAAGCTGCCCACCTGGAAGAAAATGCTCTCCTCTGGGCTGGAGGAGAACTGGCACCCTGCGCCTCCCTGCAGCTCCTGGGTCAAACTAAAACCTAGAGCAGATATATGACGAAGTGCAGCTTGTTTAATGTTTTACAAGAAGTCATTCAGGTGATTTTTTTATGATTCTGGTGCACAAAATGTAGGGAAAAACTCCTCACCTGCAGAGCCAGCGTTGCTGCCCGACATGTGGAAGCCATTGTGCTGATGGGGAGTGTAGGCGTGAGAGTCTCCTGGGACGTGGACACCACCGACCGTCTGCTCCATCCTGTAGGAGTCTCCAAAATGGAAGCAGCTCTGAAAGCTGCCTTGGTATTCTAGGAAACAAGGAGAAAAATAGAAACCAGACTTGATCAGCTGCCACTATGGCCGATTGTTTCCAACCTAATGCGGATCTCAAATTATGACAATGCTATATTTGTGCTAACTCTAAACTCCCATAGTGTGTTGCATTTGTCCCCATCGTCTCAGTTTGTACTCGGAATCAACCGCAGGAGTCATGATAATGGGAAAGCAACCTTCCTGGAGCGCTTTTACGCAACTCCCCGGCCACAGCGTGGTTAGAGAGACGTCCATGTGTAGATCTTTACAGGGAAAACAGTGTTTAAGGCATTAGGAAAAAGACTTGGGAGTGACAGCCGAGCCTGCCGCGTTAGGACGCTGAGAGACAGCTGAATACATGAGCCAGCGTTTTGTTGGCTAATTCAGCGCAGGGAAAAGGCTTCCGGCATGTGGTTTTCCCCACTCTGTCTCTACAGCTCTAATCTCTCTCTGTCCTGAAAATGTTCTGACAGAGCCACAGGGGCAGTATCGCTGCTCTAAGAGACAACTTCCTCTCTCAGAGGCCTTTCATGTGGGTCTGGTGGTACAGTGAGCGTTTGAAAAGGAACACAAGGGTGTTCAGAATCGAATTATATTTCAAGTGTTCTGGCGCTTCCATCGTAGGAAGTTATACACAGGCTGCCTGTTACTGAATCACCTGCCACAGGAAACATTTTAAGGATATTAAATTGGAACACCGATGAATGTTTTCAAAGTCAAGCCAAAACAGATTTCCTGAAACAAGTTAAGCTGAATCCAGTCAGAAGTTTCTGGGTTCTTCTTACCGTCGCTGGCAGGCTGATGATGGTGATAGTGAGCGTAGGGCTTGTGGTGCTGGTGGATGTGCTGCTTCTCCAGCGGAGGAGGAGGCGTCGCTGCTCCCTTCATCCCAGGAGACAGGAGGGGACCTGACACCCTGCAGGAGACACAGAAAGTACTAATTAAATATGAATCTAAAGCTCTCAGTTCACGGTTATTCCCCTTCTTGACAGGTCTCAGTCATTTCTCATTATTATGCTTCATACATTATGACATCCCGACCAAAGCCGGAGAGACACGCCGACCCGCCAACCACATGATCCGACAAACCCAGTCGAGCGGCTGTGATCCTAAAAACACACAGAAGAAGAAGAAACACTCCAGGCATGTGGAAACTTGGGCTCCCCACATGTAATCGTCCTCCTACCACATATTATGATCTAAAGTCAACAAACAGCAGAGTGTGCATTTAAGTGAACCAACACACACACATTGCAGTAACCCCTGACTTTGTGGCCTGGACAGAAAAAAAGATTTTACATTCATGACTTCTGACTGAAAGATTATTAAGTTAACATGAGTGTGATTATGTGAACTCCAACTTTTGTGGATATTGATGATTTAAATAAAGACTTGTGCCGTTTGTCAATGAATACACTGTATAAAAAAGTGTATTTGAGCTGTAGCTGAAGAAAAGTACTGTTTTGAAATGTAAATGAGAGTTTACTTTGGTGGATTCTATCAACTTGAAATGACACTTCGCCCCTTTAAACTGGTGTTCCAACTTCAGCAAAAGTGTGAAAATTAAGTTTCGCATTTGTATTTGACATCCACATTTCTTCAAAAATGTCTGCTCAACAGCTATTTTCTTTGGGTTCAAGAAGAAGAAAGAACGGTAGGTCTAAAGACAAAACCCCGTTTTACATTTTGCATTTGAGTAAAGTAAATAATTACGTTAGAAAAATTGGAAAATTCAAGTTCTTGGAATTAATTTGCAGCAATGAAAACTGTTTATTTGGGAGGGAATAAACTATTTAAGCACATCTATTTAAGTATTAATAGTGCTTGCTAACTGAAATAAACCTACTTTAATTGTGTGCCCCCAATTGAGGCAATTCATTTAAGTTGGTCCAACAGTGTACAGCAGGGATCTCAATAATCTTAAATTTGCCGACACTCTGCCAGCCCTGGCCAATATTTATAAATTGAGCACATTTCCTTCACTTTCAGCTCCTAAAAGCGCTGGAAAACCACAATCTTGAGATCAAAGAAATCAAATAAAAATGGTGAAATTTTACAATCCAACCAGATAATTGTAATTCTGCCATTCAGCATCACTTAAAATGGTTCATGCTGCCAAACAGAGAGGTTGGTGCAGAAGCTTTAAGCATCATAAGAGACGTAGTTCTACATATTATCATATTTTCTAAAGTGAAAAGTTTGCTGCTGTCAAGTGAGACTAATATTAAATTTTGTTGTTGCTGCAGAGTGCAAATGCATGCACTAATTAATTTGACGGTCTCGGGTCTAAATAAGTGTCCATCATCCATTAGCCATACCTGCTTTACCCTGTAGAGGGTTATGTGAGTGATGGAGCCTCTCTTAGGCAGAGCACAAGCTGGACAAGCCACCAGTCCATCACAGGGCTAACACAGACGGACAACCGTGCACACTCACACCTACGGCCAGTTCAGACTCACAAATTAACCTGCCATGCATGTGTTTGGACTGCGAGAGGAAGCCAGAATACACATAAAAACCTACGCAGGCACAGGGAGAACATCTAGCATGCAGCTCTGAATTAGTGTCTGAGTCACTTGGAAGCCTCACGTAGCTGCCCCTTGGTGAGATTTCCTTTATATTTATAACACGGCGCAAGAATGAACTGAATGTTGTCACTATAAAAGACTGTTTGGATACTTTGGAAAATGTGCTAAAAGTTGGATATCTAGCCTTTATCGGTCAAAAGGTGAGAAAATAAACCGAACTTCAACCTTAAATTTGATTAATCACCATTTATTTAATCAATACAAACATACCACAATGAACGCTTACACCAAATGTGGTATAAGTTGTTAATTATTGATGCTTAGAGTTCACAGTAACTGCTTACCCCTTTCCAGGCTTAACGCTAGAATAAACAAACCGGCTTCACCTGATCAATCTTCTCATCTAATTTGGCACAAAGCAAATAATTATTCCTTCAGCAAAGGCTACACAAGCAGCACAAGTTTAAATAAACACACAAAAAAAAATGTATTAAATGAGCGCCTTCATCACATAATGGCAATAAATGTGCCCAGAAGCAAGTGAGAACCACTTGTCTTGAAAGTTAAATGTTAAAGTTTATACAAAACTCACAATGAGCGATTTAACGACTTAACGTTGTACACTTGACATTAACTTAATGAAACAGCAATCTGGTCCAAATCCAGACTGATGGGCAACAGACCTGCCTTTAAAAAAACCAAGCGGGCCAATCACCTCCTAGAAATATTCAGCAGCTACTTATGACTGCATATCAGGAATGCCAACACATAAACTGCTGCTGTGTTACTATGAGCTGCTGTGGTGCCGGGGCATATGGTTTGCACTAAGCGCTATACGAATGTGATGACAGAGGGGCTGCTGGAGGCGGCCGAGCCCTCAGATGACTGCTCGTTGCTGGCCTGGCTGGAGCCTCGGCTATATGACCTACTGCTCCATGCATGAGCGACGTCCCACCCAGCACTCAGTAGCTGGCAGCCGCTCGGTGCAGGGCATTTGGCAGCGAGCGGCCGGCGAGGGGAGATGATGGTAAACGATGTCGAAGGAAAGCGCAAGAATCTGGAAGGACGTCTTGCCAATACTGGATTTATTCTGTGTTTTAGTGTAGCCGCAGGGCATAGCTTCAGGCGCCCGACGTTTCTGTCTTTATCAACAATGATCGTCGTATGACTGGATAGAAAACATTCTCCCTGGGATTATCTATCAGTTCTGTGAGAGAGGTCATGTTTACCGTCTGTCTTCTGCATGATTACAGGAAATCTGGTGGACAAACAGGCCTCAAACCAGCAAATATTAAAGTTTCGCCTTATTTTAGAGAAAAATATTGCACTTTTCCCCCACTATAACACTGCAGATAAAGATTTTGCACACAAAGTACACTAAGTTTATGAAATGTGATGCATTTGTCAGATTAAAATGGTCAACCTCAAGCAGCTAATACATGAAATTGCTGTTTACATGGTAGTACATCGCAACCTCCTAAAGAACACTGTAACTTCTGATTCTTTTCCTACATTTTGATGCCAATAACTTTACTCAAGAAGCATTCTGAAAGCAGGACTTATGATTCCTCAACTGTATTTTGATGCTAATACCTTCACTAATAGAAGCAATTTGAATGCAGGATTTGGGATAACTTGAAAAGACGTATTTTTCATAGTGTGGTGTTGCTACTTTTAGTTTTGTAAAAGTTATCAAAACTTCTTTACTTTTTAATGGCTATTACATTGCAGATTAGGATTTTGCATACGAAGCATAATGAGTTGATGAAATATGATCCATAAGCAACCAATACGTTAAAATGCTGTTTACACGGTAATACGTCAAAATCTAATAGGAATCTCCTGATGACTACTGTAGCTGAAGATTCTTTAACTACATTTTGATGCTAATGCTTTCATTTAAATAGCATTTTGAATGCCAAACTTGGAATAACTTTATTCCAAGTCATTTTTATAGTGAAGTGTTGCTACTTCAAGTTCTGTATAATTCAAAAAGTTTCCTTTCCAAGAGATTTGCAGGATTAGCAAATCAATAGAACTTAATATTGAGGACTGTTGACTTTGGGAGAAGTGCATGGCTGGAAAATTGGAAGTACTTTCTTTCAGTGCCCTCTACCTGCCAACTGGAAATCGTTTAGGTATCCAGTTGAAGTGCATACTGTCTATACTCTGCACCTGATTTCACTGTCTGTCACTACAGAACTGAGGGTGTTTGCACGGACAAAGAGTCCTCAAACCAGCAAACATGAATGGTGTAGTTCATTTTAGGGAAAAATATTGGACTTTTCTGCCACTATTACATTGCAGATGAGGATTTTACAGACAAAGCATGATGAGATAATGATATGGGATGCTGTTTACACAGTAATGCAACACAATCTAATAATAGTCTCCTGATAAACACTTTAACTCATGAATCTTTAACTACCTTTTCATGCCAATACCTTTACTCAAGTAACATTTTGAATCCAATACTTGAAATAACTTAAAAATTAGTATGTTCTATAGTGTGGTGTTGCTACTTTAATTTTTGTAAAACTCAAAAAGTTCCTTTCCAAATGGCAAAGTTCACAGAAACAGCAAATCTACCAAGTTAAAATCATGGACTGCTGACTTTGGGAGAAGTTCATGGTTGCAGAACTGGAAGTATTTCTCTGAGTGCCTTCTACCTGCCATTCTGAAATCACTTGGGTATCCAATTTAAGTGCAAACTGTATACACTCTGCACCTGATTTCACTGTCTATCGCTACAGAACCGGGGATGCTTGTGTGCCACCTTGTGTTAGTCCGGCCCTGGAGAGGCTAGCTGTTAGCGAGGCTGGCTAATCCATGTGTTGGCACAGGCCCAGTGCGTGGCCATGTGTTCCTGCAGAGAGCAGCATTCCCTCAGGAGCTGCTGTCAGCACAAACTCAGGAAACAGTTATACTGTTCATATTTTTACAAGCTGCCTCTATGTGCAGCTAAAGTGAATCATAAGCTAATCATTGCCAGCTGCCCCCGGCCTGCTCTCACTGCTCTCCAGCCTGCTACCTACTCAAGCTCAAGGTATGAGGGGAATCTTTCATATGCCGCATTAATCTCTTCCCCTGAAATTCATCTTCACTGACCATCGTCTGCTTTTTCCAGCCAGCTCACACACTCCTGTCCAGCTGTAATGAGAGAGCGATTTGACCATTGACCTGCTGATCTCTGAAGGTGGAGCTGGAGGGAACATTAAGGTGAGGCCATCAGATTGATATACAGTGAAAGAGATGTGGAAAATACCGCTGTCTGCTGTTGAACTCTACTGCAAAGGGATTGTTTCAGAAGGAGATGTTCAGCGAGGTTATAATATAATAGAGGCGAGAAACATCCCAGCTGGATTTCTTTTTGTTCTGACAACATTCTGAGAAAGTTCTACAAAACTCTAGTAATGGGTTCAGCAGGAAATTTTCTTACAGTTCCCAGGATAAAGTTTTCCTAAGACACCCTAAAAGTGTTCTTTAAACATCTTCCAAATGTTGCATAGAGAACATCTTTCCTTTGTTATCCTGTAACACTGTGGGAATGTTAAATAGAAAAACGTTCTCAGCAGCAACATCCCCAAAACATCCTCAGAATATTGCAGTCAAAATGGTCCACCTTTGTTGATACATCAAAAACAGAAACATATTCTGTCTGCTGAGGCCTCGAGAACATCTTGAAAACATTGTCTGAATGTTGGTTTGAGATGTTTTGTTATCATGTAACATAATCTGACAACATCCTCCAAACATCCTCTGACTGTTAAAATGTTCTGCCTTGGTTTGCTTTTAACCTCTTAGGAACATTATTTAAAATTATAAATATCCTTAAAACATTCTTTGAACGATAAAGTGTTTTCTTTCAAGCAGTACTAGAACTTGTAGGTGATGTTGTGGAAACGTTTCCTGCTTGCTGGGTGTATGGTTTATGAGGCCTCCATTTTTGCTTACTCTAATAAACATCAGCACAGTGATGTCAGCTTGAGTGGCTCAATTCATTTTTCTTGCTAGCAACACAAGGGTTCTTTAATAAGTTCTCAGCCTCATCAGAAAACAGGAGAAAGATTGTTCTTGCATTATTTTTTAACATAATCTCCTTTAACTTCAATACACTTTGTCCAACAATTTTAAGCTTCGCTATGCTTTTGCGGAAGTGATGATGAGGTCATGCATGCTCCCAAGCAGCATGCATGACCTCATCATCACTCTGGGAAACAAAAGTTTGCAGATTTGGATGACTAAGGTTCATGGGGCAACAGTGCAAAGTCACTTTTGGCTGCTTTTGCCACCTATGATGTGTGGACGGAGGCATTGTCCTGAAGCAACATCATGCCATCATCATCAACTTTTTGTGGACAGTGACATAAGGTTATATAGTGTACAGTTATGCCCCAAAATGGGATTTGCGCCCTTTGTTTCCATGTGAGGCCAAGAACTTTTTGAAGTAACGTTGCATGTTAAAACCAGTGTCTTCTGGGAATGAGATTTGTGATGAAACTCTGGCGTTAAAAATGCAACAGAAGATCAGGAGGACATTCGAATCCAAACTGTTCAAAGCAGCCCTGAAGTCACACAAAGCCAGACACAAAGACTCTTCAGGTGTGTTTGCACGGACGTCTCACACACATTACAGCTTGTCTCATTAAAGAGAATCTACCCGTGAAGTCCCGGCCACCTGTATGGAGGCATGATGGTATGAAAAAGAAACCCTGAAGATTCATGAACAGCGCTGCTCTGCTCCTCGTTCATATTCCCTCACCTGCAGGGAACTGTCCCACCAGGGAGCAGGGATCAGACCTCGTCCTCCACAGACCCTCCGATCTCCACAAACACCCTCCGCCTCCCCCCTCTCACCTCCCCCCTTCTGCAGCCGACCATTAAGCCCCTCTGATGGATGACGGGGGCTTCTCTGGCGCGGATCGGTGGGAACGCTTCTGGTTCTGGTTAGCAAACTTAAACACTGCTTGAGAGACAGACTGCAGCATCCTGGCTAAAGCTAAGCTAAAGCTAAGCCAGCCCTGCAGGCCTCCAGTGTGATATTTTGGAGGCCCTGAAAGCCCTCAGTTAGTCCCAGAAAGATCTCTGCCCCAAATACAAAGGATCCATCGTTAATCAGTGTCCTCTTTAGAGGGATTCAGGCAGTAAATCATCTGAATCTTTTCTCCAAGTTTAACCGTTTGTGCTTAATTGAAGGCTGCACGTTATTAACTGAGCACCGCAAAATGAGCGACTGACCACATGCTGCCATGAGCGACCACCTCAAAAATGCCTTTGTTTGGGTTTCGTGAGATTGACACTCATTTTTTCTGGATGATTGGGGAATGATAATGGCTGGGAGACAGACAGTGTAGAGTTACGAGCCGTGAACGTCCCCCTTCAGAGCAGGAACTCTTAATGTAGCTCTGTGCCGCCACTCTAATTCAATTAGCCTGCGTCAATCACTGCCGAGGTATCAAACCACCTCAGACTAATATTTACAGAGGGGCTCTAATATCAATATGCAGGTAAAAGGCAGCAGCCTCTCTTCCATCCCCTCCTCTGCAATTATATAACCACATATGGCCGAAGCAGTGAATGACAACATTTACCACCCATCTCTCTGTGAGCTCGGGCCGCCATGGTCGAAACAGCCGCCTCTATGAGAGAGGCCTCGTGCCACGGCGATCGCCAAATGTATTTTAACTGGCATATCTTAATATTAGCTTCAGAAAAATGACACTGGTATTTGCAAAGCAAAAGGAGTCTAAATGGCCCATTTGAGCCAGAGTAAACACATTTAGCTATGAGGTCAGAGGCTGCCACACTAGAGGCAGGTTAGTTTGATAATTTTGTCAAAATGTTTAATGTCCTGCTAAACCGTTTGGGAAAAACAAGTGCGGCGCTGATATTGACTTTGGCAGCAGCCTGTATACTCAAGGCTTTAAACATGTAAATCAAATGCTCCATCTTCAGGCAAATGCAAGTCGACGTTTCATGCTCGGCTGGTCGCGGGTCCCTGCCACAGCTCACTTTTTGACTTCTATACTGGGCGATGAACAGATAAGAGTGTGTAGGTGCCCTCGTGAGTGCTTTTGGGGGCAAACATCTTGATTCGATGAAATCTGTAAATTTGGAAATTGCTGCAATTTTAACGCAGCGTTGTCATCACATCAGTAGGCGCTTAAAAGTAGGGGAGGAAAGATATACATGAACAAGGGAGGTTACTTATTTGGGCACTTAGGTTACATATGTAAGGAAAAGAAAAAAGGGAGGGGATTCTCACCACACACACACTCAGAATGATCAGCTGTTCCTCATCAGGCACATAAAGGAACAAACCTCACATCCAATATGTCACCCTGAATGTGCAGCTCCCCCTACTGAGGTCCCTTTTCACTTTCCATGCCTGTCCTCGCCGCCGCTAATTGTGCGTGCTGTCGAGAAGAGAAGCACGGAGAAACCGCAAGGTAATTTTCGACGGCTCTCTCCCCTTTTTCTGCTTTCAAGGCTTGAAACAACACACGGCCTTCCAGATGCTTCCAAGCGCCGCTCCGGACGTTTACATCCAGACGGTTTTCGCCGCTCGACTGCACTGTTTGTGCTGGATGTCTGCTGTACCTCACACCGACCCAATCACACGCAATCATGTGCGTTTCCTGCACTACTACTATGCGTAAACCCACACACAGAGACGCACCACGTAAGGAAGACATCAAACCTCATTCTGCCTGTGTTGTATACACTAAAGTGCACACACAGACACCCAAAGAGCAGCAAAAGAAAGCATGTGTATGCAACACAGTCACTTTTGACTTCATGATGCTTGATTCCTTCCACTCTTTCTCAATGTTATTAAACTGTAAAAGACTGTTTTTCCTTCTCTACCTCCCCGGTTTTTTAGACACATTGCTCAGCGTGAGTACAAACTGTGCCTCCTGACGACACTGTAACTCTGCAGGCTCTCTGGGGAAATCATCGGCTTTAATAAGAAACATGCAGCGCCTCACACACATACAGGAAAAACAGATACATGAAAAGAGCTGAGGTGTCCTTGAGCAAGGCAGTTGCACCTCTACAAGCTTTGGATCTAATGTAGGAGGCAACTTTATGGAGGTGTTACAGTTAATTAGTGAGTTACGCTGCAAAAGACAAATACCAAAAAAATACTTAATTGTCTTCAGTTTTATTGTTTTTTTTCTTCAAAAGCATCTCCAGATGTAGCTGTTTTCATAATTACCTAAAAGATGCAACATCTCTCTGGAGAGTTCATTGTTTGTATTCCAATAGCAGCATATGTTGGTCTATAAAACACAAGTACCTGCAGTAGATTTGAACAAAATGACACAATCTGTTGACGGTAAAACACCAGAAGATGATACTATCCCACTGTGTTGATAGTTTACTCTCATTAAAAAGCGTGAATCACATCCACCCGGAGTAGAAATGTGTCACGGTGACCGCCGGGTGACCAGCACTGCCTCCTCTTCCCATGAGGGACATCTTAGGGGTTGAGAAGTTTGATTTTTGTTTTCAGTTGGAAAAGCCAAATGGGTTTGTCAGCAGGACACTCAAGGCTCAACATGATCTAAGAGGGTTCGGCCTCCGGGATGATAAGTGGGTGAAAAAACAATGCAAGCAGAGAGCGAAAGGCTTAACAGGGGACGAAAGTTCACTAAGTGTTACTGACTTTTGTGTGTTGGTGAGGATACATGGTTTTTAAGTGGTGAACACTGATTGAGTTAATCATTTGTAAAATCTAGGTAGGTAATGTTACATTTTTTTGGCCCAACTTGCACCGTCATATAACTGGTTTGTATTATTCTATCAAAGCAGGGTTGTACCACTGAAGACCAGATGCACCTATCAATGAACCTGCCAAATTTCAGGACTCCAGATAGATTATTTCTTAAGTTATGGCACTTCAAACATCGCTGCACAGATTGGCGCAACAAAAAACGATGTACAAATCGATAAGACCCCACCTTCTTAAGAATTTTTAACTCAAAAACTAATGACTAATATATGCATGTATGAAAAATACTTACCAATATAAGATGGTCAGGCGTGGAATGACCCATATGTATATATATAGATTGGTGTATGTCGCAGCAAAGACTGTATTTGTTCCAGTTTTATGAAAAGCCTTAGATATCTGGGTTTAGTGGATGCTGGGGGTCAGTCCTGGTCACGTGACAGGACTGTGACAAAGCCTTACTTGTAGGATTTTCCTCTCATTACTCAGGAAAAGTGCAGATTTATGTTTATATGTCCCACCCTGCTGACACATTTCTAATCTTCCCACCCTTCTCAGTGACCCGGACCATCATGAGTATGACGCATCCCGACATCTGAAAGCATCAACACTTTGTTTTCCACGGACGACTCACCCGTCTCTTGCTCCGTCCATGGCGGCCAGCGGCGACAGGTGGTGGGGGCTGCCGAGGTCCCGATCCAGCCGGTGCTGTCGGGAGGAGGGCAGGTCGGCGGCGGGGGCGTTGGGGTTGGGGGTCGGGGAGAGGAGCTCCACTGGGGCGCTGTGATGGGGTGTGCTGGAGCCGGTGTACAGGCCTGAAAGACAAACAAAGCTAATTCAGTAAAACGTGCCAAATAAGCTCAGGGGTTCAGCCTTCCTTTGAGCCAATTAAAAGTCATTTCATGGCGACGGGATTTTTTTCTTTGTTGTTTTGACAACCTTCATCCAATCAGAGCACTTTGTGAAATCAAATGTTCTGTTTGTGCTGGTTGTAATTTAGGGTACATTGTTTGCGCTGCCACGGGGATTATCCCCATTTGTCCTTTCAGCTATTTTTTTCCCCCTATTACACAATACTAAGCTAAAATGTTGCATGTGTTTGAACAGTAGGGCATTTAAAAGGAGGAGTAGGGTTATTTTTTATTAGCTGGCTAACTCCAAGTCCAATATGTCTTTTACTTTTTGATCATTTTTATATGATATTTGATTTACATTTCATTATTTTCCACTCATGCCGGCTGCACGCTGCCATCTTCTACTACTGTGTCAAGCTTCAAACTATTATTAAAAATTGAGTCAGGATGCCATGCAAACCACAAACTGCGACTAATAACTGTCACCACTTATTTGAAATATTTCTTTTAGTGAAAATGCAAGGCCCAAAGTTTTTAAAGGCCAAAGTGACATCTTGGATGGTTCGTCCGACCTGCAGTTTCAAACCCAGAGGTGTTCATTTCCCCCTTTTAAGAAGATACAAGAATCAGTCATAGAAATGCAGTAAATCTAAACATTTGAGGAGTTTTTCCTTGCGTGCATTTTCTCATAATCTCTTTCCACTGTGTGCATGTGCCTGCAAGCCTTTTGGGAATTAATTTTCTCTTTACTAATCTGTTGTGCAATGCTTCTGTATGCGGCAGGTGGCACTGCAAAAAAGACTAAGTGCATAAATTAGTTTGGATTTGCAGATATACAGTAGAGCTACGTGCAGGAGGAACACAGGTGGAGATGGTGGTTCGGGCAGGTGCATAACCTTTTCCAAAATGGTGGCCTAAGTGAGTTTTTTTGTGCCAAGAGTCATGAATTTGAGTAACGTTTAGTGTTTTAATGGATTTCAGATCTGTTTCTGTGCAGTGTTTAAGGCAGCTGGTTGTTTGTAGGAGGTTAGCTGAACACTATAGGTATTTTAAAGCTTAGTCATGTAGTTTTTTAACATTAAATCAGTATGTATTATTATATTATAATGATAAAATCCTTGTTATTGTTGTTGTGAAGGTTTTTAAGATAGTTGGAAGGAAAACTGTTGCTTCCCTGAGGCGCATGACTGATCTGTTAGTGCTTTTTTTGCATGGCACTATCTGGTAGCCGGGAAAAACATCTGGATATTACCCCTGTGGAGGACTAATTTTCTATAGTTTATTTATTTTTATTTGTCAAACTGCTTCTTCTACCAATTATAATTGTGCTCCAGTCAAATCGGGCAGTCAGAGCAGCTTTAAGAGCTGATTTTTTAATTGCTTGCTGTGACAGTAATAGGTGTGTTATCTCCCTTCATGAGCAAAGTTTAGTGTTTGCAATGTGCACTGGTGTGATAGTGGGACTCTGTTAGCAAAGGCTGGGATCAAGAGGGATTAATATGAACTGTAAAACAGAACTTCTGCAATAGAAACTCCTTCCACTCCTTGATGGTTATTCCTTATGCTGGTCACCTGCAGCGAGGTGCTCCATATTCTCTCAAACATGACAGCTTTCCAGCAAGTTTAATTCCATCAACATGTTTCTCTAGAGGGAGCGACACCGAGTCTTTTCGGGAAAACGCTCCTCTCCTAGCACCGTAAATTTACTCTCCTGCTCCGTTTACCGGCTGATTTCTTTCCCAGCATCCACGAGGAGAGAGGAGAGAGGAGAGGAGAGAGCGGCGCACCGACTGTCTGGGCCAGTTAACCAGCGACGAGAGCAGAAGGCAGCAGGAGATGAAAGGAAGAGGAAAAGATTGGTGCTCCTGGTTTTGCAGTTTTCCAAAGGGCCCAGCTGTTCTCAAGTGGAAGCATGCCGAGGCCTGATCTGACAGCGCTCTGAAATGGTTACAAGCTTGATTCATTACCCCCAAATCATCAATCACAGACCTTAAATGTTTTCCCCTTTAGCCCCAACATCTGCTACCACACCGGCAAAAAACAGTCGACAAATAATGGCCGTGATTGCCTCAATTTCATCACTACTTTTTGCTTGCGGAGGGAGAGGATCTGATGGGCGCTCTTTAGGAGAATTATGCTCTGAACATGTTGTGGGTTTCGCTGTGAAGGCTTTCTGGTTGAGTTTAGGAAGGAAATCTGTGTGTGAGAAGGAGCTGGAGAGGTATATATATCAGCCACTCAGCATAACAGCAGGAGCACGCAAACAACTGCACTAAAACTACGATGAGTTCTTCCTCTGGTTAATCAGAGAACACTCTAATTATGCTCTATAAAACAGAGAGGGGGTTTCTCGTAAGTCTCTGCTTCAGACATGTGAATACGAGCGCACTTAGCCAGCGAACAGGAAAACAAGTTGAGCTCTGACTGGAAGCATGACTCATTTTCTGCTCCACAAGTGTTAATGATGGGACGGCTGCCCGCTTTGCTTCTTCCATGCATCCCATTGGCCCCAGAACAAAGTGAAAACTCGTGTAAAAAGAGATCCTGGTTTGCCAACCTGCGACATCTTTGCAGGGCCTTGAATTACGCTGCATCCTCGAATGCCTTGGCTTGCAAAAGAGAGGTCCTCGGGGGCTTTTTAAACCATTTAAAACAAGAGAAGTAGCAGCATCCACTCGGAAACAAAAAAACAGGTACGGTTTGGAGGCCTGCTTCAACGTTTAGAGACAAGTTGAGCGTTCACAGTCGCTCAGAGCTCCAGCAACAATAACAGACGGCAAACAGGGAGCGAGAACAGATTAGAGGCAGAAAACAGATGTGTTCATAAACTTTGAGGAAGCAGCGGGGCATCTCGTCCTGTCTTCGGGATTGTTATAACCTATTTATCTCTCTCCTGTTCCACATCCAGCGCGGCGTTGACTTCTCAGTGATGGTCAAATTCATCAATTAGAAAAATTTGGAAGTTTAAAGGGCCACACGCGGTGAATGAAATTTTCCGTTTGCTGCGGCCGCTGCTAATGGTTTTTGCAGCCTTTGCCTGACAAGAAGACAGGTTTAACGTGACATGGTTGTGGAACACGAACCAAACAAAAAAGTGCGATGTTGTAGGGCTTCCTTTATAAACAACCCGAGCATGATCGAAAGCGCTAAAACGCTGACATAAAATGAGGAATTAAGGATGAATTATGCCGCCTGTGTTGTTTGTATTTCACTCGGAGTTTGATTTTCGCTGCCTAAGAGCACAAAATCACCACAATACATCTGCAGGAATGTTGACATGGCTGCTGATTACCACCAATGACTCGGTGATTGCTTTGCCAGGTGTCGGGATTCCTGGCGGTCAGACCTCACTTGCTGGCCTGTTTTGGAATAAATACTCCCTGGCCGTCGATATTTTGAGACGCGGCCAGTCTTTTGCGCTCACAGTTCAACCATGGAGGATAGTTCGGCTCCTCCTGGATGTTGGACTCAATTAATTAAGCGCTCTTACTTAGTAAAATACACATTTTTGTTGAAATCTATGCTCTATTTAACTTCAGTTCAAGCATGTTTCTAACTAGAAACCCGAGTTCTTTTGTTCGCATAAGGATTTGATTACTTAATGCCTTCATTAGGGGAAGGAGCTGCGCTGTCACGGTGTTGGATGGTAAGCCAGCATCTTGTGTGCACCTGTGAAGATGTCCTGGCCCAGCGCTGGAGATCGGCCATCTTTGCCGTTGTAGAGGTGCTGCGAGGACGTGGAGCCCTGGAGGTGCTGCATGGACAGACAGTCGCTCAGGACGTCCTGCTCCAAGTGAGGGCAGGGCCGGAGCTGAGGGGAATACACAAAAATAAGAACATACATCAAATATTTACAACAAATGCAGCTTTTCTAAGAGAACTTCATCTGGCTTGCAAGATTACTCAACCTCAGAGCAGAGTACAGCTTCAGTTTAGTCTGTTTGTGGGCTGGACCCTATGTGGGACGTCGTATTTTTTGTTCATCATTTTTGCAATAATATGGTAGTAAAGTTAATCTGAAACAGTAATTCAGCAAATAATCATAAATTGTCGGTCAAAGGGGAACCAGAAGAAAGACCACATGCTTCTTTTTGAGTCATGCATTGGCCTTAGACGTAATGAGTAACCGATCACGGTACCAACTCAGAGCCAATCTGAGATTTGCTTCTGTTTCTCCCACTGCCAACAGTAATGGGGGCAACTGAAGACACATTTCAGCTGGATATGCGATCACACGCCACGGAGGAGAAACTCGAACCGAAGGGAACTCATGTCAGTTGGCAAAATGGGACATCTGCCTTATGGATCAGTGCAACAGCTGACCTCTGCTGTACACATCAGTGGATGTCAGGGTAATAAAACATTACAGTCGCTGAGGTACACACCAGGACTGTACTAACAACCATGTCGTTCCACCTCTCGGGAGATTTCGCTTCAAAGACCTCGAAGAGTCGCTACAGAGAATGGGACGGTACAATTGCTCGTTATCTGATGTAGGCAGAAAGTGAAGTAATTTTAAACCAACAGTGTGTGATGAAATATGGGCAGAACCAAGACGCTGACAGGAGAAAACGGGAAACTACCAAAGGTCTTACTGGAATTTACTATGTACAGCTGATTTATTCTTCTTCTAGATGTTAAAGGATAAGTCCAGCTTCTTCAAGACCAAAACCAACCATGACATGATGCTTGTAACGTAATAACGTACTTACAAGTCACGCCTGTGTAGGAAAAGTTGAATATGGCTCTAAAATCCCTCTTTATTCATTGATTAAACCCTTAAAAACTCAACTCCATGTATCAGTGTTACATATTTACTACTTTTTCCCCCATGAACATAATCCCTTCCCGCCTTAAAAACGCTTTGGGTGTAAAACTACACTGCTTCCTATAGAACTTCCCCACCCTTTGCTGCAGCTCGAGCACACCAGCTTACCTACAGCTCTGCACAAATACTGTAAAACAACTCTGCACTACACAATTGCAAGTTGTAATATTGGAGTAATTCAGCCAAACATGTGCAAACCGGAAATGAATTCTGAAAAAGAAGAATAAAGCAAGAAGCTCCACCCTGCAAAATGACAGGATTGGTTCTTTAAGTGTGTTATGTATGAATCTCTGTCCTTCAGACCATCGAAGTGCAAATGCTCATCCACTGCTTATTTAGCTCATGATGAGTCTTCCAGCTAATAGAAACACCATATGAACACAAGGCAAAAACCTGCTTTTCACTAGAGGAGGTCTGTTGAACGATTTGTTCCCTCTGTATGATGAACAAATACGCACTTACCTATTATCGTGTTATACTATTATGTTGACTTCAAGGTTTTATATGTGACATATAAAACCTTGAAATCAACATAATACACATATTTACCTGACAAGTAAAGCCACCAAATGTGATCTGGCATATTCATAAAATGTTTTAATAATATGACACCTTTCATTTTTAAAAATGTTTTCAATGGATGAGAAGACATTCTCTTCAAACAGTTTCAAAGAAATCAAAACAATCCTTCCTGGACAAAAACACTATTAAAATGTCCTAAAAAGTGGATTTCCCAGCTCCAACGTTCCAACTTTTTTTGAGGTTTCTGGGATATTCAGTTAAAAAAAAAAATCAGCTAAATCCTGTGGAAAAACAGGCTTTAAAGATGCTGTAAAAGAATCACTGAAGTGATCACATTTAACACCAAGGGCCTATTTCCCAAAATTCATAACTCAAAAAGTGTTTGAAGTAGAGCTGTGGGATTTTGCAAAGTTTAGGTAGAAGTTTTTGCATGAATTTTTTCAAGAAAATCCATGACCTCAACTGGGAGGCTCTCGGTAAGTTGGGAAAGACTCCTAGCCAACATTGCTTGATTAGTTTGTGGCCTAAAACATTGTCATTTGAGATATGTGGCTGTAGTTTCTGTAATTTAAAATGGTTTGACCAAGTTTTAGAGAATATTCTGTTGTATCTTTTACTCTTTAATCTAAATGGGTCTACTGCTATATACTAGCAAGCAGGGGTGGACTGGGGCAAAAAAAATCAGCCTTGGCATTCTTGGCCCAGACCGGCCCACAACATTATCAGCTGACTGGATCAAGCACTGATTTTTGAATGTGAGGACAAAAACTAACAGAAAGGTTGGATTTTCATAACAAAAATTTAAAGACATCTTCAGAGACCTACACAAACTTGTTGACAAGTTGAAAAAATATTGCAATCCAGTAGAGCAAATACACCATCTGCATATATGTGCAGGAGGGTAGCACCAGGATCTGGCATGGTCTGTGGGCTCTGTCCTCCGCCATCGGATGCTGCCGCTGCTGCTGGACCACATAACTCACTTATTTTGGTACATTTGGAGGCCTGTGCTTCCAGTGCTTTCATTTTTTCCACGGGGTGTTTTTTCGGTGGCTGTTTTTCCATGATGTTGTCAGATTCCTCACCTAACCTCGGCTCTCTTGCTGTGACTTTGGTAGCCCCACCCATCCAGCAACTGGGTGATTGACAGGCCCTGACTGACGTTAACCAATGGGATGTGTCGATGAGCTGTGCCGAATGGCCAGTCAGCCATACAGCTGGACAATAGGTCACATAACTGGCCGACCAATTATGTGGGGAGGAAAAAAAACCCTGTTAACCAGACCCCACTAGACACCGGCCCACCGGGACAGTGCCCAGTATGCCAGATGGCCAAGCCACCCCTGTTAGCAAGACAACCATAGCTTTGACAGTGAGGTCAGTTAGCTATTTAACGGCTAAATCTGTCAGTTTAGTAAACAAAAAAACAACAAAATGTGTGTGCAGTGCAGCACCTCTAAATTAAAAACTGCATGTCACAAAACATAGTTTCCAGTTTTAACCCTATGAATCCCAAGACGTTTCACATTTTCCCCACTGTGGGCTCATCCTGTACCTCTATGGTAACAGAACAACCATGGCTGAAGTACAGATAACTCAGAAATGCCCTCTGTGCAGTATGACAAAAGTTCGAATGCCATAAATCATAACAAAAATATATGAAAGTTGAATTTCTTTGATTATCTATTTCTAAATATTGACATAAAATGGAATCAGGATGTACAACATTTTTCCCAGTGCCCACAGGTGTTACCAATACTGGAGAGCAAATGTTGGCTCTACATACGATAAATATTTTAATACTTACATTTTTAATTTGTTTCCATATTTGTCTCCTATCTGTTTTGTGTAAACACAGCCTGCAGTGTAGCTGAAAAATCCCTGAATTTTTCCCACATGACAGTTGCTCATAGATGAGTCACTAATGTCTTTATTGTTGTGCTGAGGAGTGGAGAATTTTTGTTTTTTTACAGAATCTGGTTGGAACAAATGGTTTATTGTTGGCAGTTTTTTTTCTTTTTAAAATGAGACATGTAGAACAAAGTGATTCGGATGAAATGTCATGATTTTAAGGCTGGATTTGGTTGTTTACTGATCAAAAGTCACAAATGAGTAGTTCAAGGGCTGTCAGAATAATCAGAGTTTCAACTTCCTTTCTGTTTTCATAGTTCTATCATCTGTCTCTGATAAATGGTGTAATTCTGGTGATTTTTTAATGATAAGATTCCTTTATAAACACACCAGGCTATGAGGTTCAGCGGGTTAACTTATTAATATGTATATCTCCAATAAACACCTGTTATAACTTGGCTGAATTTGAACTGATCATTTAAATTCAATATAAGTCAAGTTTTTGTCATCGTGCTGCGATGTGAACTATACTGACTGATCCATATTCCTCGGTGGAGTGTTTAATAGTAAGAAGTGATAACTTTATGGTGCCAAGAGGCATAAAAACCTGGCAGTGTTGCTGTGAGTCATTCGAACCAGTGAGTCAAGTGTATTTTTACAATACAGAGCTCTATTTACAGGCGACAAGGACAGTGTCACACACTTAACTCTTTAAATCACTCAGTTTTTCTGCCTGTCCATCGATGCGCAAACCCAGCCTCGGTTATTCCGTAAAAAATCAATCCCACATTTTGATTTTGTGGCTGAGCTGTGGGTGGAAACATTCCCCCGCTAGCATCAACACTTCGACTCTGCCCCTCTGATTATTCCCACGGAGTTCATCGACCGCTGCGAGCCAAGCGGACAGATGATTTTATCTCTGACTTCCATCTTTCAAGACCTTCAGCCTATCTGGCTCCTGAAATCACAAGTCATTAAGCTTTTCAACATGTTTTTTTTTTGGTCTTAAAAGTTTTACAGCTGGCACGGTCCACGTTCTGATTTCACACTTAGATACTGTATATCAGTGAATGTGTGTGCGTGCTGGGGATCCTCATGAGTGCCCAGAGAGGCATTCATCACATGTAATTGGTGCTCTGTTTTCTCCACAGCGACACTCCGAACAGTTTCTTTTTCTCTTTTTTTTCTGGGCCGACTCCAAGAGTTGGAGTAAGAGCGTTTGTTTGACATTTGTCCATAACATCTGGCCACTGGGGTATTCCGCACTACAGCTTATTAACAATGCTACAAGCACACATGTGTTTCCCTTTACGACGCTAAGCAAAGGAACACATCATCCAGCCTGCCACTATCCAGCCCTTTCCACAACAATGAGCCCTTTCTCTCTGTTATTTACTCGCTTCCAGTCAGGGGAAAGAATGAGCTTTTGACCACGAGCACGATGAAATGTGGTCGAACCTGATCTATTGTTGGGGAAGCGGTTCTCAAAGATGCCCCTCCATCGCCGACCCCAGCCTCAAAACCCGTCAATTAAACCGACTAAATGGATTTGTGGATAATGTACATCAGAGCAGGGCAGATTATAAGAAGTGGTCTGTTTGTGAAACTTGTAGCACCGCTGTATTGACTTGAATGTTGTACTAGAGGTTGAGCAATACAAGATAAACAGTAGCATTCGAGCTGGATATACTGTTGTGATGTAGATACACAGGCAAAACCACCCATATGTACTGCACTGATGCCCACTACACTAAAAATGGTAAATAGTCTGCACTTATATAGCGCTTTTCTCTACCTTAGTGGTATCCAAAGCGCTTTACATTCACACTCCAGTGGCGACAGAGCTGCCATGCAAGGCGCTAATCTGCCATTGGGAGCAACTTTGGTGTCTTGCCCAAGGACACTTCGGCATGCGGAGGGGCCGGGGATTGAACTGCCAACCTTGCAATCAGCGGACAACGCGCTCTACCCCCTGAGCCACAGCCACCCCAAAAAAGTTTACTTTTAAATTGCAAACATAATTTTAATGGGTTGGGTTGACATATTGATGTTGGTAAATGCATCAACTTAATATTGTGAGTAATTTAAACTAAATTTTCTTTGTTGGTTGATTCAAAGCCAAATTCAAGTTGAGGTAACTTAATGAAACTGACAGGATAACCTTATTTTTCTTCACCTGAAGTTCAGAATTTTAAGTCCCATCTTAACTTTAAGACTGCCTACTGAAAACTAAACCTGATTTATTGGTTTTGATAAACCTTTTCAATTGCACATATCTCTGTTAGTTGATTAAAGCCTAAATTCAAGTTGAGATAACTTGGTAACATCATGTTTCTTTGCTCCTACCATGTAATTAAATGAATAGTTGCGACATCTAAAAATCTAATAGATTAGATAAACCTTTTAAAGTTGCAAGTGTTTTAATGGGTTGTGTTGACATACTGAGTTGCATCAACTTAACACTGTGTGTAATTTAAACTCAAATTTCTGTGTTGGTTTATTTAAACCTAAATTCAAGTGGAGATAACATAATGAAATTGACTTGATAACTTAATTTTCCTTTGCCATGAGCTCAGAATTTTAAGTCCCTTCCTCTATCTGACCTTAAAACTGGCAACAAAAAATACCATTGATTATAAAGAAAAAGCTAAGTCCCCTAACTCAGTGTAGTTTGTCGGTTGAACATAATTCCATTGGAAGTTATATTTTGAATAAGGCTATACTGGAGACTGAGCATAAAACCTACCCTAAACACTTGAAAATATCTAATGTAATAATTGAGATAAACCCTTTAAGTTGTAAAGATTATCATGATGGGCTGGATTGACATGATAAGACTCGTAATTGCATCAACTTAATATTGTGTGTAATTCAGACTTAAATTTCTGAGTAGCTGTTTTAAAACTAAATTCAAGTTGAGGTAACTTAATGAAACGGACTTACTTTCACTTTTCTTCACTCTACCAAATAATTCAAGAAAACTATTCCCACCATTTCATTAAACGCATTGCCACAACATAAATATCAAAACGTGATTTACTGATGTAGATAAACTATTTTGGGTGGAAAACATTATTTTGATGAGTTGGGTTGAAATAATAATGCTGGTAATTGTATCAACTTAATATTGTGAGTAATTCAACCTCAAATTTCTGCATTAGTTGATTTAAAACTGAATTCAAGTTGAGGTAACTTAATGAAATTCACTTGATAACTGCATTTTTGCACCTTTTGCACCATTCCTCTTTCTTATTTTAAGGCTCATAATCATAAATACCATTGATTGTAGAGGAGGAAATCATTCCACTAACTCAATATAGTTTATTGGTTGAATATATTTTCATTAAAAGTTGCGAGAACTAAAAAAAAAAGCAAACAGTTAAGTTAATTAAATTTTTTGCTGAGCACAAACATAATTTCCTTTTTAACAGATTTTTTAATATAAACTGGAGCATGACATAAACTCTTTTACAGTATTGCAGGCTTTAATACAAAGCTCTAAAGACAAGAAAACAACAAAAAGGTCCCTTTTCGGCATGAAGCCTTTTCTTCCTACACCACTGGTTTATATAAAGTCTTTTCTTTCCACTCCAGCACAGAGTCTCTTACCTTTCTACGCACCTGTTGCTCTTTGGCCGAGTGGATCTTGACATGTTTACGTAGGGAGCTGGGATCCGTGTAGCGCTTGGTGCAGCCGGAGATCTGACATGCGTACGGTTTCTGTGACGAGAGAGAACATAATTCACTTCAGGTTTTCGGATTTAAATCCACTTTACTGAACTTTAAATACTCTTTAAACCAGAAGAGCTAAAGAAGAAAGTGCACGGAGAAGCACAAAGGAAAACACTGACATGCAGAAAATATGAAACTTGATGAAGTAAAAGCAGAGTTAAAGTCCTACCTTTCATCTGAGATAGACTTAATTTGAAGAAAAAAGAGCAGAGAAAGGGTGAAAGGAAAAGAGAATTATTTTAATCCCAAAATATCTCCATGTAAGACACAACAAAGTTGAGATTTATTTATTATTCAGGATTTAAAGCTGATTGCAGTGTATTGTGTTTTACTACAGTTGAATGTACAGTAACCCACTTTTTCTATTCCCTCTCTCACCAGTAAGGCGATATACGTTTTTATTAGCTCTGGCTCCGTACCTCCACAGTCTCTCTAAATAACCCATTGTTATCCAAACAGTCCCACTCATATCCGCCATATTTATTTTGCCAAGCAACGTACCCAACACAGCACAGAACCCCTCCGAGTCAAAAAAAAAAAAAAAAATCAACTTCTGTGTAGGCGAAATATCATTAAAGCTTGAGAGTGATTTTCCCCCAAAGTGTTTCTGGCAGCGCAGGCGGCTGGGCAGGCAGCGCGAAGGCCTTAGCAGGGTGTTAATGTGAAGCCATAAGCATCGGGGTCCCAGATTAGCTGTATCATTTGGCCTACTGTGGAAAGAGTGGGTGGTGGGAGAAAAATCCATCACCGATAGAATAACACAAGTCCGCATTCACGTTTCGATGTAGGTGAAAAATTCTGAATGATTTACTATTACGCGCAGCAAACGTGCTGGTGACTGGCCAAGGCAGGAACATAGGGGAAAGTATTCCGGTAATATAAATATTATAAAAATACTGCTCAAATGAAATTGGGTTTTCAGTTAATCTTTTTTTAATAGAAAGTAGTGAATGAAAGAGAATTTAAGGGTGACTCTGTGCCACTAAGGCTCTCTTTCTATTCGCACAGCTTGTATTTTCTCAGCGCTCGTAAAGCCTGAATCCACCTTTCTGATCAGGTAATGGAAAAAGGGGACCTCTTGACACAGTGTTAAATAAAGAGAGACCCTCTATTGCAATATTTTAAGGCTCACAAATTAGCTTTTGAGGAAACAATTCTTCATCTTTGTTGGAAAAATAGAATAAATAAATGTTTCAGAGGTTATATACGGTCCATCCTGCCTCCTGTTCCTTCTTGTGTTCCTTTTGTTGGACTTCTCCTTGTCTGCAAAGAGGGTTGCATGTTTTTTAGATTGTAAACCCTCCTGAGACAAATTTACAATAAAATACAACCGTAAATGGTGGAGTAAGTGCTTCTAATCCCATGCACTTAGTCAAATTCAGTCAATATCTCCTCATGCCCTGCTAGCTGGAAAAAAATGCAGTTTTCATATGAACCCCTTGCTCTGTAAATGAGAAACAAAGTGGCTTGGATTGATCCACACAGCATTATTTCAGCTTTTCCTGTGCACATTCAAGCTTGTGCACAGGACTGGGGAAATGTGAAACGAGAGGCAAGAGGGATGGTAAATCTGGCACATGCTATCTAAATTTGCGAACTTGCTAATCATAAAACATCTTTATGCAGTAATGCAGCCTTCACCGCCATTTAACTCAACTGCATATGGCTCTATGACAGCAGCAAAAACTGTAAACTCTGGATTCATATGAACACCTGCTTCATAATTGCATGAAATTTATTTATTTTAACTTTTGAAAAGGCTTCCTAAAAGAGGTTGGTTTGGGTTGGTTTAAACTGCACATTTGTCATTGATTTTATGTTCTTATTAGCATCATCGGAAAGAGTTCAGGTTGCAGAAGTGTGATAAAAGGTGCAAATTATTTTAAAATGTAGTGGAGAAAAGTGGAAAGTTCCCTTCGAATAGCAGAGAAAACAAATAACCCCAACTTACTTAAGTGCATAATTTGAGCCAAACAACTTATTTACTCCCTGGCTGTGTTGGCGTGCAGATGGTGATAAAGTGGGTGGTAAATTGGTGGAGTTGCTGAGACATGACGAGTGGCAGCGATGGCTGACTCAACCTTTCCTTCCCGCTGCACAGGTCGGGGGAAACAGGCGAAGCTCTGTCTGAGCCCGGAGCCCCGGTCCAAGTCCGTTACGGCGCAAACTGCGACTTGGTCTAATGGCACTGATCGTTTAATGATCTGTGGCATGTCACTGCTCGAGCACAGGGAGTGAGAACGCCGCACGGCTCGCTGACTGACAGCAAATTAAAGTCTAACACTGTCAAGATGTGGAAATACCCATTGAGGCTTGGATGGCCGTGCAGGTTTTTAACGTTGTAAAAGCAAAGGAGGGGTACAGCATGAGCATACATCACACATACATCACTGCTAGTCTAACTTTTGCGTTTTGCATCGAGTATATAAGCCTAAATAGATTTAATAGAACGTAAATGCAGCCTTTATCTGACATATGTAAACATTTATGGGTCGTAATTTTATGCAGCAACCCTTTTCGACCACCCAGACTACTTTGAGTGCTGGCCCGCTACATTTTAAACATTAATCTACTCCGGTGAGACATGGGGAGGTGAAAGAGCAGAGACTTTAGTTTCTGACCGTGTCCAGGTGAGTGCGCTGATGCTTGGCTCGATCGCTGGAGTTGCTGAAAGCTTTCTGGCAGCCGGGGTGCTGGCACAGGTACGGCTTTTCTCCTGTGTGGCTCCTCAGGTGGATCTTCAGGTTCTCCAGACGCGAAAACGCTTTGTTGCAGCCCTCGAACTGTGGAAGAAGGAAGGGAAGACACAGTAATATGACATCGGCACAAAGACAAGCATGCTGAGGTAGGTATGCACAGGACCACACATGGGGGGGGGAAATAAACGAAACGCCCACATGCACAGAAGAAAAGAAATCAATCAGTGTGAAGCTGTAAATTTGGGTACAATGTGGGTTCTGTATATGTGTGAGTCAGAAATAAGTTGTCCCACTCTTTTCCTCACACACATGGACACACACACACACTCCACTAGCTATTGAAAATGCTCAGGAACACGGGTGGTATAATCATGAGCATTTTTTCCATGGCTCTTGAGTTACGCTGCCAATCCGAGGACCTTTTGTTGAATCTACTTTAAAAAAAAAGCACGCATGACGGTACACCTGCCTCAAGGCCGCCGTCTACATTGCAGAGGGGCGAAACTGGAGTGTGCCATACGGCGGCGCTTAATGGGCTGTAATGCATAGCACGAGATAAGTATTCTGCTGTGTATAGTGCATTAGACTGACAAGTGACAGTGGCTGTAAACAAGCTCATATCCGACCCAGCTTGGCTCATTTGATCCCGACCACTCAGCCAATGAACACCACAGATTTGTTAACATGTGAATGATTCATGAGGCTTCTCGCATGTCCGCCGCTGCTCTTAAGCAGAAAGCGCGGCCGATTGGTGGACGGAGACGGCTCCTCCGTGAGGACCCCCTGCAGGGAATGCTGGGTAAAGAGTCACAAGGTGCACAGGTGTACAATAGTACGGGAAGCATAGTTCAGTGGTGCATGTATTTACTTAATCCCACAGGTAGTTAGCTTCTCCATGACACTTGACTGTCACGGGCTACAGTAAGAGCAGGAGAGAAGTCAAGGCTCTTCTTCTGTGCAGCCACTTGTTGAACAAGTTGAACAAAACACTGACAGCGAGCAATGAGAGTCAGATCAAAACACACAACTATAACCTGAAAATTCACCTTAAAAGTTTGCTTCTTTCCATACAGCTCGACAACAAAATGTAACACTGAGTTTTCTCTTTATAGCTCTTCTAGATCAACAAAAAAAGATATAACACTTTTCTCTTACAGCTCTTCGTGTCCAATAACATCATTTTAACGCTGGTCTTTTTTAAAAGCAATAACAGAAATGTAGCACTACTATTCTGTATTATTGTAAGTACAATTCTACACCATGTACATCCTGCAATTGGATACGTTATCCATCATGCCATACTTGTACATATGCATATGTATATCCATTATGCCATCTCTGTACATGTGAAAGGTGTACAAAGTCTTTATTGTAGCTTTATTTATAGCCTTATTGTACTTTTGTATTTGTTGTTTGGCTTCTTTCATGCCTCATTTGTATGTAGCTGCTGTAACATGTGAATTTCCCAAGTGAGAGATCAGCAAAGCTTATCTTATCTTATCATATGGAATCTAATCTTATATTAATCATAATCTTATCTTAATCTTATCCTATCTAATTGTGTCTCATTTTTTCTTATGCTATTTTATTTTTTCTTGATCTTATTTTATCTTAATCTTATCTTAATCATATCTCATCCAATCTTATTATAGTTTGTCTTATCCTAATCTTATCTTAACATATCTTATCTGATCAAATCTTATCTTAATCTTATCTTAGCTTATCTTATCCTATCCTAGCTTATCTTAATCTTATTTTATCTTATCCTATCATAGCTTATCTTAATCTTATTTTATCCTATCTTATCTTATCCTATCATAGCTTATCTTAATCTTATCTTATCCTATTTTACTTAAATCTTATTTTATCTTACATTATCCAATCTTATTTCATGTTTATCGTATCTCATCTCATCTTATCTTATCTTTATGTTAACTAATGCTATTCTATCTTATTCTATCATATCATATCTTATCTCATGACATCTTATCTTAGAAGTCACACATTATCTTCTAAGATAGGGAATGTTTGCACAGGGCCGAGCTGATCTCACTACAGACAAACCTTCATCTACAACCTGTTGCCGAGATGCTGCGGTCTCTACTGTCCATTGTGCCGCTGACCTTTAGTGAAGCCGGCTGACAACAGGTCAGGTTACGGCTAAGGAGAGAGTGACACCATTCTTCTAATGGGCCTTCAGCTCCATCGGGGCTCAATGCTCATCCCTGGTCTCCTTCATTCACCCAGGCAGCGCCGGCCGGGCCTTCTATTCACCCAGGCTCCATTTAATATAGGCGAAACCTAAGCCTGTCATGGTAGAGCCGTTTTGGGTGACCATGCTGATCTGTGCATGTGCCTGTGTGGCTCAGTAAGAGAGTCTTAATCTGCCCAATTATGGCCACACAACACATAGATCCTCATGAAGTTTGAAAGAGCTTTGAGTCGATGAGTTGGGAAACAAAAGCTTTGTTTTACGCTGATGACATGGACGCTTTTTTCTCTAATCGTCTGAAGTTGCAAATTCAAAATTTACAAGGAGAAGGCGAAGTTGGGCAAATGTAAATGAGCCAGAAGATAGGATGTGGGTTGATAAATGCCTTCAAAAGAGAGCTGAGCTTGACAATGTGTTATCTCATCCAGGTACAGCTGAATATTATTGGTGCTAATGTGACACCTGATCTCTGGAGACAATAACACATTTTTGATATCTTACTCTGATAAAAACGAAGATGCTTTTCTATAAAACTATTTTTTCTGATGAGTTAAGCTTTTCCAGAGGACCAGTACACATGTACAAATACACAAATAAGAACTTTAGCTAATTAAACTACAAAAAGTGACTATTTGTAAAATTACAGCTACTATTCAGCAATAATACATCATGTTAATGATTTGGAGTTAATGTATAATAACCTTCTACACCTTGAGGACTAAATTTCATCAGCTTAACTATGTGATGGAAACTAAAGATGAAAATGTTCGAAATCATATTAATATGTGTTAACCACAGGTAGAACACTACAGGATTTACAATTATATGTTTTGCTTCCACGTCATGTCTCCTTTCATATTAGGAAACAGGAAATGCCCAGCATAGATGTTTGGATTCCAGTTTCATTACGTTTGTTATGTTCTGTGGAAATTATTTCTAAATCAGCCCATATTTAATTATATAACACCTTGTCTGGAGTTTTTTTTTTCCCTTTTCAATTTAATTTTTGTTTGGATTTAGCTAATTTTCAGTTAATTTCTAGAGTGGGTTTGCTTGGTTTCAGTTGGGTTATTCTGCATATATGTACATACATGTGCATACAATATTCAGCTTGGTTTAGCTATGGTAACCTAAGTGGGTAGATTCATGGGATTGTCAATTACGCAAAATGTTTTACAGTGAAGTTGAAGAGTGACTGATTGTCAATTACGCAAAATATTTTACAGTGAAGTTGAAGAGTGACTGATGTTTTTATCATTGTTTTATTTACATTTTGGTTTTTCTACTGTTCTTTGTATATCCAGTATAATCCTTTAACCATTGAAGGATGCTTTTTTTTGGTTAAAAAGCTCCTTTTTCAGATAATCTAAACATACCATAGAGTCATTCCATGCCAACTCACCTAGGGCCTCCTGGGTGAGGTCATAGATTTTCTTGAAAACAGTCATGCAAAAACTTCTACTTAAACCATGGAATCTTGCAAAATCCGACAACAGGTACCATATATATATATAAAACCTTAAAATCAGCATAATGCAAATATTTACCTGACAATTAAAGCTACCGAAAGTGATGTTAAAGCCACTGAAAACTACGAAAAATGTGTCATTTTCATAAAATGTTTAAATGATGAAGGCATAATATAAGATCTTTAATGTTTTTATATGTTTTCAATGGATGTGAAGACATCCCCTTCTAAAAGTTTCAAAGAAATCAAAACAATCCTTCCTGAAAAAAAATACTTTTAAAATGTCCTAAAAAGTGGATTTTCCAGCTTTAAAGCTAATTTTAGGAAGAGCTGTGGCAGTCAGTTTTTGATGTAAATTGTTGTGTTGATGAAAATTATAGATTTCAATTATTTTAATTTCTGCAAAAGCTCCTGGCATGATTACAAGTTCCAACTTTTTCTTGAGGTTTCTGGATATTCAGTAAAAAAAAACGAAAAAAAACCCAGCTAAATCCTGTGAAAAATCAGCATCTGGTGAGGCTTTTAAAGATGCTTTAAAAGAATCGCTGAAGTTATCAAATTTAACACATTTTCAAAAATTCATAACACAAAGAGTATTTGGAGTAGAGCTGTGGGATTTTGCAGGATTCCATGGTTTAGGTAGAAGTGTTTGCATGATTTTTTTCAAGAAAATCCATGACCTCAACTGGAAGGCCCCAGGTGAGTTGGCATGGAATGACTCCATAGAGAGCATATTGGTCTTGTCTCACTTGTTAATCGTATAGTGTCACTTTTGAATATGACTACACCTTTCTAATTTCAAGGCACACTGGTCACCTTTAATTGGATTAAAGGACTGTGTGTCACTTTATATATCAAAAGTCTGACCAGCCACTTAATTTTTAATATTTGTGCAATGAGTTGTGACTGGACACATGTAAGATGTGGTGGTAAAACATGAATCATTAGTGCCAATGGGAAATGCAGAGTACGTGCGACATAACCACGGCTACAGTGTCCGACTGCTTGACTACACAGCAATGCGAACTTCCATCAAGGAAGTCTGAAATAAAAGACGAGGCAAAATATCAATCTCAACATTACACACAGACACATTCTGTCCAGGTCTCGGCGTACAACCATGGAAAAAGTCTTTAAAAGATCACACAATCCTGTGCAGCGGAAACTTATTATTCTAGACTTGTGCCAATCAAATGTTTTGGATGGAAACGAGGCCGGCAGCGACGGTGGGAAAGTTTAATAAAAATCTCAGCGCGGAGGAACATCCGCACTTCCACAGCCGTCATGACAGACACAGTCCATGCTGACTGCTGAAACATGGCGCCGAGCATTCGGAGTTCAGGAAACAAACACGGCTGTTATTGACGTGCCAAACCTGTGTATTTATGCATAAGGGAATAATCACTCTTTCATTGCTTTCTTTTCCGCAATACAAATTTGAGGCTGAATTATAGTTAGGGGTCCGTGGAGGGAAGCGTGTTAATCGTGTCGGGCATATTATTACTCAGGGAGCTGGACTTGCGGGGAGACAGCCGGAGGTTTTCCTGCCTGCTGGGAAGCCAATAGGCACTGCCACCTCTAGGCATGGATGCTACCCAGAAAGCCTGCATGAAAGATTTTATGCTTAAAGTAAGACGTTTAAGTGTGGCCAGTCCGCTGGTTTAAATGACTGCTTTCAGTGAGTTCAGTGGCTGTCAAGTTCATTTTGTACATTTGGGGTTCTGTTCAAATGAAATGCACTACCGCTGCTGCTGGTACTGAAGGATGTGAAACAGTGATCATGTGGGCATATTTGTGGTTACAGGGGGAAAAAAGTGACCCAAGGCAATTGCATATCCAGGTTATGTGCTTTTATTCCCACTAGACTGACTGATAAAAGCCTCTAAATGTAATATATGCACACTAAGAAGCATCATCCACAAGTAAAGTTGCACAAAAAGCACGCATAGAGAGATGTGGCAGCTCAGGCTTCGGACATAGCATCAATTTTACCTTTGATATCACCTATGAAAACACTTTAGCCAGTGCTAATGACATTAACTGCTTTAAACATGTTTAGCTTTCCTCTCTTAAAAACCCCTGTCTCGACGTAAACCGGCCCCATCGCCGCACGAAGCCCTGTTTGACACCATCTCACTCCGGAGTCGAGGCGGCTCAGGAGCTCGGTAAACATTGGGGATGACAGCGGGGTCTTGACACGGCTGAAGGGGGCTGAGAGCCGGTTGAAAGGCCGGACGGGCAGCTGATCACAACGGACAGATTATGGGCCCAGCATGCGGACGAGTGGAGGTTGCGTCGCACCTGAGGCCTTCATGGGAAATGACTCCTGACTGGCAGGGAAAGAAGGCCAAACAGTGTCAAAGCTAAAAGGCAGCAGTGTGCCGCTCGCTGCTCGCATGCGGCGGCTCATTAGCAAACCTGCAGGAGCTGCAGATGACGGGAACAAACCGGCCGTTATGGAGGGGCGCAACGGGAAATACAGCTGCTGACATGTGCAACAGAAATGTGATTAAAATCCTTAATGAATGGCTGAAGAAGAAGAAGAAAGACGCAGAGAGAATCAGCAGTGAAGCAGAGACTCTTAGTCCTTGCAGCCACTTACAGGAGTCATTTTTTCTCCAAGTCTAAGCTCCAGGATTTTCTCTGCTGCTGCTACAGATGTGAGGGAAGCCTTTGATATCTCCTTCAACCCTAATCTCTCTGGGCCCGAGGCAGTAATTGTAGATCAGGTCTCCGACTAATAGATTGTATTCAACTGTTCGCCTGCTAACTAGCATGAAATCCGCCATTACTCATGTTCAGGAGGCCCCCCAATAAAAGAAAAACCTACAACATCCTTAAAGCCTGACGGACGAGATGAAGGGCAAAAAAAGTTTCAGGCGCAAATGAAAAAATCTGCCAAATAAAACATGTTATAAAGTGCCAAAGCTCAAAAGCAGGTTGTATAACATTATGAAGAAAAACAGGGAGGGTTTGGAGTGACTGAGCTGGTTTATCACAAGGTGTCTTTCTCTGCCTCTGACCAACGAGGAAAACCACCAACACTTCGGGATCTGTTCGGAGGGGAGGCCGAGCAGCAGAGCGCCCCAGCTATGGATGAGGGGAACATGTGCATTTAATCTGGCTGCTTCCAAATGCCCTGTGGCAACCACAGCAAAGAGCAGAAAAACGTAAATGGATGAAATTATATCCATATGATTCAACGAGACAGCTAAGGAGAGGCAGGTTTCTCATGCGCTTCGTCAGGATACGAAATTAAACACAGCTTGGCTAAAACATTTCGCATTACATAGTTTACACATATCATTTCCACTGCGAACCGGGACCCTTTTTTTAGCAGCCAGCCTCATCTGTTGTGAATAGGGCTTTAATTAGAATCAAAGACGGCCATTTTTTTTCTCATTGAGAGAAATTAATTCACTTGCTTTTGCATCTCCTTGAAGCATCTTCTCTCTCCCCCCCTTCTGTTGATTTTTAGGAAGCCTTGATTTATGAATGGTGAGATATGAGCACACACACACACACACACAAACACACACACACACACCAAACGACTGGGAGTGTTGTCCAGATGCGAACGAACATGAAAACGGAGCAAGAGCTCAGCCGATAAATTGGTGGGAGGAAGTAGTCATGTAAATGACTAAAGAAATTGTACTTAACAGCCATTTTGCACTCATGCCTGAATAGTTTTGGGGCCAGATTAAAAACTATGTGGATGGCACAACAGGAAGCCTTTCCTATGATGACTAAATGGGAGCTGCTCACATAATGAGGCTGCCCAGCTGTTTTGTTCCTCTCGCAGGCTGTTTGCTGAAGATTGAGGAGGAAGTGCAGCGGTGATGGAGGCCTGGCACGGCCGGGCTGCACAACAACATGGTGAGCTTTCATGGAAGCACTTAACCTGCTGTGATTCAGAGGCCTTCTTTCAAATGTCAACCAGCTCCGCGGCCCTGCATCAGATTAGAGAGCTAAGATGTGATTTCCTTTCAAGGCGGGCAGCCTGGGGTTTACTGGTTCACCAGGTTGAGGGGGGGAAAAGGAAAACAGGGTCACGTTCTCAAAGAGACGAAGCGGGCTGACAGGAAAAAGGATATGTATTGTGTGTTATCATGCAGCGTTGGCAGGAAACTAAACCTGCTTTAGGAAATATAATGACTCTTAAATGGTTCTTCAAAGCATCTTGACCAACAGAAGAACTTCTTTATATAGAGGATGGTTCTTCATGTGCTTTATGTAGATCTTTAAAGTAAAAAATTTGAGTTATCTGGTTGATAAAACATCAGAAAACTGTCAGAAATGTCCATCACAGTTTCTCATATCTCAAGCTGGCATCTTTTAATATGTTGTTCTGCTTGATCAACAGTCTAGAATCAAAAGTATTAAATGCACTATAATGACAGAACCAAAAATGCTGCAGATTCATACATTTTTGCACACTGTACAGATTTTGCATTATAGATTTTCTACATTTTTGCACACTGCACGTTTCCTATACTGTCTATTTTGCACATTACATATTATAAATATTCCTCTGCCTCTGTAAGTCTTCAGTATGATTTCTGTGAATAGTTGCTGTACCAGAAAGGCTTTATGTTTAGTGTTAGATGTGGTTTTTGACTGTGATTGTAGCTGCTGTAGAAAAGTAATTTGCTGCAAAGAGTCAACAAAGTATCTACCAGTCTGTTTATCAATTCATCTGTCCATCTAGTTGCTATTTTTTAGGATTACATGTACAGTTCATAAAAGATCCTAATGTGAATGTGTCTGTTGCTGCCAAATGCACAATTTTTAGTTTTGGATATAGATTATTTTAAGGTTTTAGGGTCTATGTTCCCCCTCATAAAGACTGAATTTTGTGTTTGGCCGTTAAGTCCATTAAATTCACTTTGTGCTTTACATATTAAATAGCTTACTTGCATTATTTAACTACAATGAAACGTCAATAAATAGCCAACGTTCATGTGCTCGTTTTTCAAACTACACATAAAAGCTTGACTCAAAAAACCTTTTATTTTGAAAAATTACTTCAGAGACATTTTAAAGAGATTATTTACTGAACCAGGTGGATCCATAAAGAACCACCTTGATAACGGTTCCTTCTTTTACACCACATGTTTTGCCTAAATGAGCCATTTTTGATGATTCTTAGAGGCACTGTTGGGAGTTTTTCAATGAACTGTTTTAAGAAATACTGCTTTTCACAAAGAGCTATCTGGAAATGGTTCTTTAAAAAACTATATGTGCTCAAATTCTTTGTAGCTCCTCACACTGTGCCTACAAATGCATTTCTTGATGGTTCTTCGAGGCATCTTTGCTATAAAATTGTTTTTGAAACCAAACATGATTCGTCTATGGCATCAATGAAGAATCATCGCTGGTTCCATTTAGCACCTCTGAGCCTCATTCCAGCTGAACTGTACATATTTAATTTTCCTTTCGGGCAGAGACTCGGGTGTCAAGAAATCATTGTCACACAGACATATTTTGCACTCAGCTGCATGAACAGGGGCCAGATGTGGAGTTAACTTTGAAACAGATTCTGTTTATGACACCAGATCGTGTTTCTGATCTGATTGCAATTCGTACGCATCAAAACCAGAACCACGGCAGCAGTTTGCAGGTTCTTAAGCCCCTTTTCAGACTCGGGGCTCTGCCACACTCTTCGCTTCATTGAACTGCTGAAGAAATGGACTTGTGGCATTCTGACACTGTACAGTAGATATCAGCTTACACGAATGTTCCACAATAACGCAATAAGTGTTGAATGTGAGAAGGATTTGGGGTGAGACGTGACCGTGTGACTTTTCCCTCAATGAAAAGCCCCTTTAAAGAGCCATCCCACTTTGTCCCATGACAGCGTGTTTATGCTCGCAGCGATCCCGACCATTTATAACGGCTAATTAGAGTGCAACACAAAGCTTCCAGGGCCGCGGCCATTAGTAACCATCGAGGCATTAATTATAAACCCATTCACGAAATCCGAACCCGCCGCGAAAAAGACAGACTGGGGGTTACGCAACGAAAATCCTAAACATGATCTGTGTTCCGAGCCGGCGCCTGGACTGATGTTACTGGCAGTCAATACAGGATCCAGTTTGACAGGCCCATGAGCTACGGCGTCCTCTGACACCCGGACTTCAATCCATTCAGCACCTTTCACTCACACCTGCTTCCATTCTCACTCTCGCTTTCTCTCGCTGTCTCTCTTTTACCCCCCTTCTGCCAATAAGCTCCTCTCGCTCTGCGATGGAGTGTTATGTAGCTCAGCGTGCTCCAGTTTATATTGGCCGTACTGGGGGACGACAGACACCAGTTCACTGTCAGCCAGTAATAACGTAACATTGAACTGATCCGCTTTATCGCTCTTTTATTAGACTATCTGACGAACACTGTATAATCCAGTGTGATGATTACCCTGGGCTTTGAAGTCTTCTTTTTATTGGATCATCATCATTTTTTCCTCCCTCTGTCACTTTTCCACAGAGCCTGTCCCTTTTTTGTTTTTTGTAGAAGGTTTCTGTGTCTGGCTCTCTCTTTTTGTCTATTTTTACTTTAAACCTCTTAACTCTAAGTAGTTCCTGGGTGTTTTTTTGCTCCTTAAACACTTTTACTCACTATGGGTTCATTTTTCACTGCAATAAAAAGCCCTGCACTTCTAAGTAAACAGAAAGGTATGGCTATGCGTAAACAGAACTCAATAAAATGGCCATATGTAGACATTTCTACCAACAGGTGTTACCAATACTTGAAAAAATAGCAATTTGATACACTACAGATATTTTACTCCTTAAATTTAGAATTTGTTTCCACACATCCTTACTACACAGCCTGCAGTTCAGTCAAAAAGTCTCTCAATTTTTGTATTGTCGCTGTTGATAATGCGTGGGTCATTAATGACTTCTTAGTTGTGTCAAAGAAGGCAGAATTTTTTTGTTTTTTACTGAATCTGATTAAAGTAAATGGTGTGTTTTTTCAGGATTTTTAAATGAGACATGTAGAATAAAGCAAACCAAAGCAGGAAGTAGGAAGCAGGAAGAACATAACACAAAATGGCAATAAGTCATACAAAGAGAACAAAAAAATGAAATCAAAATTGATTTTTTAAAAATGATTTATATTACAAAAATGGAAAAAACCTGGAATCAACATGTACAGTGTTTTTTCCAAGTAGCAACAGGTGTTGCATAGACTCTATATACTATAGACATTTTACCTCTTACACTTTGAATTTGTTTCCAGACTCATCTCCTATCTGTTCTGTGGTGTAAACACTGCCTGCAGTTCAGCCAAAAATTCCCTAAATTCTTGTCATGTCACTGTTAGTCACAGCTGAGCCATCAATGACTTCACATTTGTGGCAAGGATTTCAGAATTTTTAGTTTTTTTACAGAATCTGTTTAGAACAAACCATCAATGTTTTGGCAATTATTTAGGTGAGACATGTAGAATAAAGCGATTTTGATTTCAGAGCTTAGATTTGATTTCCCGACAGAACAACTCGTCACACATTATTAGTTTAGAGATTGTTGGAAACTTTAAAATCCCATAATTCTTTTGGATTTGACCGTTTCTGGCAGTTTGTTAAAGACAACATGCCTTTCAAACCCCGTCTACATCTGCTTATTTCTTACTTCTTTGTCTCCTGGAGTGAGAAAAATTGCCCAAAAACATTGTGCCACACTACTTGCTCAAAAACGCAGCATGTGTTGGGATTTCACTTCGTTATAATCTATTAAGGTTGCTGGTAATGGAGAAATTGGCATCTTTGGATGTTGCCACAGGTCTGGAAAGAAACCAACTCCTGACATTAACCGTTCATGGTCAAAAAACAGAAAATACATCCACCACTAAACCGCTGCAGCCACTGCCAATAGCTGTTTTCGGGTTTATTGTTTTTAAAATATGGATTCTTGCTGCGGTCAGATTGTAGTTTACGTTTTATTTTTATTTTTATGCAAACAGGGTCACTCTTGACTGTTGCATTTGTGTAATTTCAGCTGATGAACTGACTTGATTTTTGTTGTGTGACAACCTGACAGAATGAATACCAGGGTTGAAGTGTTGCTGCATCATACAGGCTTGTTAGGTAAAGAAATAAAAGCCCCTCTCCTCTTTTCCTGGCACACGATTCGTTGTCCACACAATGCAAGAGTTGACACAGCTGTCTAAAGGCTGCAGCAGCACAAACTGGCGACTCTATAACTCTGACGTGACAACAAATAAACATCGCAGAAGGCCCAGCGAGCAGCCAAGCCAAATACCTCGGTGCCAGAAGTACTATAGCATTTCAGACGGAAAACATGCCAGCGAAATTAAACAATAGGTCAACATGGCATCATGATCAACACCAGCCTCAAGGACTCACTCGAGCAGGGCGAAGGGGAAGAGAGTGCATTTATGCAACCCTCTGGAGGGAGACCAGACCACAAAACCTTCTGGGTATAAAGAAAATAAAAAAAAGCTGCTGCCAAAGAAATGTGGTGCAACTTCGATGCCATGGTGCCCCTAGATTTGTTCACTCCTCGGCGTGCCAAGGTTGTGTTCTTTTTCTGCTCTCTGTGGGTTTTCGGGGTCCAGTTTCCAGTTATGTGGATATGGCTGGTTGCAATATATCAGACATTCAATGTGTCAAGTCAAATCACGGCTCAAACGTTCTCAGCGAGCACATCAGCATCCATTCACATTTCAATAAATCAGCCGACCACATTTTCAGAGTACGGCTCTCCGTTCGTATTCAATAATCTGCTCGCATTTCTGCCGTCCTTATAGGAAAACACAGTTACCCGAGCGTGAAACCACTCCCCATTCCTACGCAATTACTTGAGTGAGCCGCCGACGGGCACAAAAAGTCCTCAGGTTCCACTCCTCACTGGCATTCTTTGGTAAATGTTTTCATATTTATAGAATATTTCCTTCAAATTTCTCATCAGACGTGTGTTTAGGTTAGCTGTAATACGAGTCCGATGCCTGGTGCTCGCACAATTTGCCAGTTAGAGCAGGAGCATTACAACATTTTCCCCCCATATAGAATATTTATTTCCTGACTGTACTGTAAATCATGCATGACCTAATCTAAATTCCTTCTTTCTTTAAAAAAAAAATGGTGATGTTTTGTTTGCTTTGCCTCAATGACAGCCGCTATGTGACAGGAGAAACAACTTCAAGACTTCCATATAACTCAGCCAATCTGCTTCTAAAACCTCTTCACATTGCCGTTAGAGCAAAAGCCGAACAGATTGAACTTGAAACAGATGCTTGAGAGAAAGAGAGAGAGAGAAAAGGGGGGGTTTCTTTCTGAAGATCATTGGGAAGTAAAACTCCATGGGGGAGAGGTAAATCCCAGCTTAAATATCTAATGCAACTTCTGCTGGGTCACATAATCATAAAATAGGGCAATAAGAAAGGGGACCATTATGTGTATCGTGTCCTTATATGTCCCAATGAGAAGAGAGTTTTTGCTCCTAACTCTCCCAAACCTGCCTCTTATTATCAATCACTGCAGCAGACGTGCAGCAGAATATGCTTCAATATTCTACTTGGAGCTTTCCACTTCGCTCTCCGAGGGGTCTGACTGCATAAACACACCCAAACTCTCACCTTGGAGAGCTCAAGTCGACCTGTAACTCTCTCGCTAATGCTTCAAAAATGCTCTCGAGTCCACATTCAGCGCATACCAGCATTACTTGTCGTGCAAAATGTCTTGTGTTGAAATCTGGGCTCTAAAAAAAAAAAAAAGACCTCGGTTTTCGGGATGACATCAGTAGAGCTGGACTGCCTGTCTGGCTCCGTTTCTTTCAGCCGTCACTTCTACTCTCAAACATTCAAATTAAAGCCGGCACACTAACCGCAGAACGCCGCGGTGCATAATTTAAACTTGACACCCTAAACGTAAACATGTCTTTCGCTACATAATTTAGCCGTACTTCTCTCTGTATTTATTTTGTACGGTAGCAACTCACTTTCTCATATATAGAAGCTCTGGTGTGGGTGAAAGGATACGTCATCCTCAGGGTTGTGCTGCGGCCCCGGGGCTAAAGTAGTCCCGGTGTGTATAAATGTCCTTCTTATTTGGTTGGAGATGATGTGAAGGTGGTTGGGGGTGGACTTCTCTGCACTGACCTCTGCAACACTAACAAGTCAGCAAAAAAATTTAAAAAACAAACATCTGAGATTCAGTCTGCACACACTCTACAGACCGGCCAACCGACCGACCGGTTTGGCGGGTTTGTTTGCAGAGCTGTGGCACAAAAACGCGTCTGGCACAAAACAAGGACAGTGTGTGAATACGAGGATCAGACGAGAAAGACGCTGTTATGTCTCGGCCTTATAAAACGCCACAGACTGCGGCTATAATTATCTGTTTGACTGTCGCGGAGAAACGGTTCCGCACACATAACGCACATGATCCGTGACGGTACACAACCAGAGAGCACAACCATTGAGGGAAAGTCTAGAGGGGAGTCTAAAAACACCCATGAAAGACGTCCCACAGCTCTTTACTATCCTGTGTTTGAGACCCGAACGCTCGCCCTCCGCTCCATATCTCTCATGTATGGGTAAACCGATCCGGCTCAGTAGAGAGGTTAAACTGATTAAGGTTTTGTTGGATGGGACACAATTATGACACAACCTCTGTGCAATGTATGACCAGCCGCAGCCCCTTCAGTCTTCAGGTTTCTGATACCAGAGTGTGATTAAATGTCGAGGAAATGGGGAAACTCAAAATACGGCATTCCAGACAAATGCAATTAAAGTGTATCACATGCAGCAAACCCTGCATGCTTTGATACCTGGTTATGAGGTTGAGAGGGAAGGTAGCTGGAGCTCAACTCCTGCAAGAGCTGCTCCTCTATTCATTTTGTGCATGTTCTGCCAATCTTGATTGTTGGATGTGTTTCTTAAAATCAACAATTTCAGCGTTGATTTTTCCTGCTTTGTCACATTGGTGCCCAAAATACATGAGTGTTTGTGTCTAACCAAAAAAAAACAAATCGACAGTTAACACGCAAATTGCAAATGGTGATTTATAGCAATAATCCAGTTGCAGATCCAGTACACTAAAAGATCCTGACTGGCAGTATTTAGACATGCCAGCTTGTGACACTTATTGGCTAAAGTCAAACAATAAGTTATTACACATGAAAAAACAAACTGTTGTACCAAAACTAACCGATATAAATCACTAGGGGTCAACCAGAGGATGCATTTGGAGCGTTCAGGGAAATTTCTATGTTGGAAACTTGGCGAAAGAACAGTAAAAATTTCTTCCAAACCTTAAATAAATAACCAGGCGGTGAGAAGTTGCACCATTCCTGCTTTGGAGCGACATCTCAGCAACACGCTGATTCCATTTTAACATGCTGTTGTGCATCGTATACCAAAATTTTTCGCTTAAAAAGTTACCTTTAACTGGGTTTGGGTTGGGCTAACCCTAACCCTAACCTTAACCTTCATTCAAAAAATGTCCCTTTGTTCTGTGTTTTTCACCTCTGCATTGCATCCCACACCCATTTTTTATTTTTCATTTCAAGGAGAAAACATTTAAACGTAATATTTAAAGGATATATAATAAGTATGTTTCATTTCAGTTTAGTATAATCATATTTTAAAGTAATTGTGTCAGAATAAATTATATTCTAATATATGTTTCAATTTATTTTCATTAACAAATTGGATAAAAAGCAGTGCAACCTTTAAAATATACCTTTGAGATAAATCTTGGCAGTACTATTTAGAAGAATGTGGACAACAGCATAAGGCAAAGGTTTGATTTCTATGTCAAAAGCTTCCCTAACAGTCCATAAATATGCATTATATTTAATACATGTTCTTCAGAAACAATGGAACAACTTGATTTAAAGTCTATATGTAATCCCAATGGCAAACAAGTAAACAGTTTCATTAGTTTTTGCTGGATAAAGATTTTCAGTGTCTTCCTAAACTACAAGATCAAGAGGCTACATGTGGTTATACGTTGCGGTTGTGCAGATGCAGCAAGTGTTGAGCGTATCAAAGCAGCCCTAAATTCAGCTCTAAATAATAGATAATGGGAGAGACTGAGAGAGGGAGGTGAGGGTGATGCCGAGTACTGGATTACATTACCGCAATAAGATTGACTGGAAAACTTTTTCGACCTGACAAGGAGTTGGCTCGGCTCGCCCAACGCGGAAAACAAGCAACATTGGTCCATGCAGGGCCTTTCATTCGCCCGCCAAAACATCAGTGGCAGAACCGCTCCACCGGCAGTTTCATCATACGAGCATCACATATGGACAGTGTTGTGTTACTAAACAGCATGACGGCCCGATTGCACATCTGACAGGAGCACGGAGGATATCTGCAGGATGGGGATTATTGTGTAGAAAGAAATTAGACTAAGCAGCTGCCTAATAAACTCATTTGCCTTGGGAGTGACTGGCAGAGCTGACGCTGACAATGATCTAATGAGCGGCAGAGGACCCTCAGATAAAAGTGCTAAAAGCTCAACTCTGCCAAGCGCTTATTCGGTTCTGATTAGGTCTTTGTATTCGTGCCAACTTACAAACTTGCAGAGAATGGAGCTACTCCTGACACAATGACTCGATGCCTTTCCTTGCCGATTGACCCTGATTACTTTAAATGAGCCATATACACACCTCTCTTCTCTGCATTGAACAGGTCTGTGTGCAGCTTGAGGAAGCAGTTTGCCTTCATGCATGACTTGGGTCAGTTTAAATGGCTGCATGTTGCCCTGTAGGTCTTTTTTTTTATCACTGAGGAATGACATGCTAATGCAAAAATAGTCTAAAACTTCCTGAAAAGCCATTATTTTGCAGAAATAACAGTGATAAGTGCCTGTCTCCTCTCTTTAGTTTTGATCTCCATGCATTTCCGCTGCAGGTTTCCGAAGCTGGACTCAGAGATTGTGGCCAGACAGAAGGACCAGAGGCTCATATGGGCACAAACACATTAATATCAACATCACTCGCCACCGACACCCAGCGCCCAGACAGCTCCAGTTTCAGGCAGCATTCAGAGGAAAAGTCGGGTCATGTGCAGAACCTCAGTTTTAATTAGCTAATGGCGCTCCCTGTTTTATCTCCTGCACCTGAGCTGATTGCTCACAAAAGACTCCATTTACCCCCGAAAACGCACGACATGTTGGCAGCGGCCCGCTCGATGTCTCGCCGTCTGCTGCCGAGGGAGTTCGCCGCTCTCTTCCAAAACTCAGTCTAGTAAATCTAAATATATACGTTAGCTGGTTTCACACTTGGTGAAAAAAAAAGAGGAAATTCCATGATCTATGCCTTTTTTTTTCCAGCAGGCGTCAACATCCAAGTTTCCTTCAACAAGTGGTTGTGTGAGTGTGTTTTGGTGTTTGTGTGTTTGGACAGAGCTCCATTAAGCAGCTAATGCTGGCTGGGTTTTGCCATTGTGAAATAACTGGGTGGCTGACTGTCATGGTTTTGGCTCAAATGCATGAGATCAGTGAATCTAGCCTTCAACAGAGGACAGTTGAAATAGTTAAAGCATCATCTTTTATCTATGAGATATGACTTAATAACCACCTGACGTCATATATATTGAAAAAATGAAATTCTAAGCAACGCCTTAGTATCGCATCCAGGCCAAAACTGTCATAATAAAACAATACTACCCTCGCCATGTGCAGCACATAACTCAGCATGTGCAAACTGGGCTTTTCCTTGAACTTCTACAAATTATTAAATCTTCCCAAGCTATGATTTTTTGCATATAAACACACTGGCATTAGCAAAAGCTCGCTTCATGCCTTGAACAACAGATTGAATCATTCATCACTCAACAGAAACTTATAATATTCAAAGCCAGCTGCGGGTTGTTTTTTTTTTTTTTTTTTTGCGCATTTCTCTCCAACATTTGACCAAACCTGCTGTGCCAAGCAAACCAAATAAAAGTGCACAACGCTGCACTCTTGCCTGAAGTCACTCTGCCATGTAAACACTGTGTCCGAGCCTCGGCGCTTCGGGAAGATGTTTTCTTGAAAGCTTCAGACGCTGGAAATCCACCGGGCAAAAGCAGAACAATATCAAAGTCTAGGACCATGACAGGGGCTGCTCTCGCTGGATATATTTTTAATATTTATGCAGACGCAGGGAAAAAAATGTAATAAACTAAAACAACAAGTGAATTAGGCATGAAACACAACAGGATATTGCAGAGAGATTATGTTGTTTCCTTTTCGCCCGTGTGTCCCTCAGCGCTTGCCTGAACTACACAACAACCCAGAACCGGCTTTAATTGGGAGGAGAATGGGAACAAACTTTGTTTTAAAAAAAAGTAGCAGAACTCTACATATGGCTGATTTATCTGTTAAACTTTCTGAAAAATATTAGCCAGGTACAGGCTGTGACAGGCCCACGCAGGGGTCGAGGTACAGCTTTGTGTGTTGTGATAATGACTTTTTGCTGCCAAGACGCAGCGTGAAGCAAACGCTGCGCAGCTGTGTGGAGAGCAGAGATGGCAGAGGAGGGAGATGTGTTATGTTTGGATGTCAGGCGAGCCCTGCTTCATGAACGCCTGCTGGAATCTGCCGCTGGAAAGATAATAAAAAGATAAGGCCCCCTTTTTTATTTTTTTCCTAGAGCGCTTGGTCCCTGAAACAGAACGTCTCATCTGTTTCCTCTGCGAGAATTGCTCGGATGCTTGAATGCCTTTGTCTATTGCGAACAAAACACAACAGGGCTGCAGCGCTAGTGGCGAAAAGCGCTCAGACGAAAATACAAGGGACAGACATAACTTAAACACGCTAGGTTTCCTATGAGCACTTATTCAAATCCGTACAGACTCCAAACACAAACACGGTTACAAACACACACAGAGAGGGTGTTTATTTTCCCGGGGCCTCCAGGTTTATCTGCCAAAGTCCCACATCAACATACATCGAATCCCTGCTGATTACATGTGTTGACCCAAGCTTGAAAACATTTCACATTTATGTTTAGGTTCTGTCGGGGAAAAAGCAGCCCGACGTACTGTACGCTGAATCAATACTTCCTATTGTGAGAGTCGACGGACACAATGTGCCCATTTTTGCATTGCTGTGAATGTGTGTGTGTGTGCTGGAAATAAGGGTGATCAGGAGGTTAGGGTGTGTTGCACAGTTTCACAGAGCCTCAGACAGAGTCCAGCGGCTCGTCCACACTGAGCCGGATTGTTCTCGTGCTCACATATGGCAAACATCCCCCAAAAAACACACATTTCTGTATACATCTATCTGGCATAAACACTCACACGGTGTCTATTTGCTGCACCCAAACTTCAGTCCTCGCCGCTGCAAAGGCACAGCCGCTCCAAAGTGCAACAGCAACGACAAATAAAAAGAGACAAATGACAGCCTGTAATACAACACACTCCTGCAGCTGAATTAACAGTTCGGGCACGTACAGCACCAATAATTACTTCCAAATTTTGAAGGTTCACGCCGAGCCAAGGTAGCAGAAATACTCCGGAGTGACGCAAAGCAGGCAGAGCGGCGGCGTTATTTGAGTTTGTGCCATTTTGGCTGCAAGCGGAGTTCAGCTCAGATGTGCATTTGCATGTATCAGTCAGAATTCAAACGAAGCTCTTACTCAACGTCTTCGGAAAAACAGCCACGAATGAGAAAAGACTCTCACCTCGGCTAATTTTAAAAGTCAGCGTTATTCAGAAAAACAAACAGGACCTGGAGTTTTGAGAAAAAACAGGTGCTGCAGCGATATTACAGGCTCAACTTTTCAATTAGAATTAGGGATTTGGATGGATTCCCTGAACTTGAAGAGGACCACTTCTGACAGGGGGGGAGGCTTTTGGGTGAAACCATGAATTGAGCAAGACTAGCGAATGTTACCGGCTATCCCTCTGCAGCTCCCTTCTCCAGACTACTACATTTCTCATCATGTTTGGCTTGGACATGAGGCCAATTCACTTAATACTTGTGGGACAGCTAAACATTTAAAGCTCCCATTTAAAAGGATCAAGTGTAGGCATTGTTTGGTTATGTTAACCATATGTGTTGGCTTTGCATGATCTGAATCCCTGCTCAAAAAAAAAAGAAAAAACGAGAGTGCTTGTGAAAATAAACATGGCTTCGCCCTACACAAATTGTGGACTAATTGTGTATTTGGACTAAATCATTCTTAAGGTTGGAGGGCTTTTTCCATTTGTGAAGGGACGTGGGGGGAGTGACAGCTTGACATTGATTAGTGTGTTCACTTGTGGAATTGGAGCCTTACCTGTAAAGAGTACAACCGCAAAATCTATTTATACTGACGAGGCAGCGCTACTCTTACAGCGGCTCACATCTTCAGTGGAAAAAAAAAACTGTCTCTATTTTTTTTTTCTGTTATATGTTCCACTAAAAATACAGGCATTACAATCATAACTGTTTCTCAACCAAAACAAAATAAAAGTTTCTGTTGAAACGTAATCAGCAGTCAAGCAAGTCCAGTCTTGTTTTTGGACACGATCGATGTGTATCTTGCTGAGGGAAAAAATCATCTTGAAAGGTTTGTATTACCTTGTGAAATGTGCTTGTGTTTAATTTAAATCCAAAAAAGCTAACAGGTGGTTGCAATTACGAGATAAATTAGACTCATATTAAAGCAATAAATACAACTTAATACCTTCAAATAGGAGCAAAATTAGCCAAAATACTGACTGTAAGGGGATTTTTTTAACAGTATTCAATGAGTGCGATATGAATGTGACCACTGGTTTTTGAGTTGGGATAATTTATTGGTTTATGGAGACTCACCATGCACTTGTTGGGTTTCTCTCCAGAGTGGACCCTCATGTGAATAAGCAGCTTGTAGCGGGCGTTGAAGGGCTTGTAGCGGCGAATGCAGCCGGCCCAGAAGCAAGTGAAGTCCTCGCCTTTCCGCTGGTCGATGTGGACCTTCTCGATATGTCTCACAAGCTCCTCCTGCTGCTCGTACGCAGCACTGCAGTCAATCCAGCGACACACCTGCTTATCCGCCACCACTCCTCCTCCCACTTCTTCTCTCTCTGGGGCCGTGTGGGGCCCTGAAGGACCACCAGAGGTTGGTTTGAGTCCCAGGGAAGAGGCTGGTGCTGTTTGCTGGCTCTGGTGGTGCAGCGGGCCCCCAGGACTGGGCCCCACGTATTGGTGCACGTGGTAAGGTGGAGGCATAGCAGGCCGAGGCGGGTGGTGACGAAGGTGCCCGCTGCGACCACTCAGATGATGGTGGTGGTGATAGTGGTGCTGAAAGAGTTCGTCCTCACTGGGAAAGTCATCAAGGGGTTCCTGCTTGAGGGCGGCTCCAGATCTTTGGCCCCCGTCTAGGAAACCCCCAGTTTCAGGCCCCGAATGCAGCGTCCCAGACATCAAGGCCCCGCTCATCAGCAACCCCAACCCGTCCGAGCCTCCTCCCACTCCTCCCTCGGCTGATCCTCCAGCCCCACGCCTTGGCAGCATGGAGCCCTGCTCCTCACACAGCCCCAGGCTCTGGCCCTGGCCCTGCTCTGGCTCCACTAATGACGCTGAAGAGGAGGACGAGGAGGAGGAGCAGGACGAAGAGAGGGACAACAGGCAGGTGGCAGGTGAGGACAGCTGACAGCTCTCCTGTAGCGAGGCCTGCTGGGGGCTGCCGTGAGGCGGGGGCCTCTGGGGGGCTTCCCGAGAGCAGGAGTTAGAGGGTGGAGACGTAGAAGAGGAGGAGGAAGAGGAGGAGAAGCCGGCGCTACTGGTGTGGCTGGGCGAGAGGTTAGCTCGAAACCCGTTGACGCAGGCAACCATTGACATCTGGGAGGAGGAGCAGATGATGGCGGTGATATTGATCTCCTCAGAAGCAGCGCCAGGAGCTGATGGGGAACCAGTGGCGGCGACGCTGTTGGTGCCAGCTGTAGCGGTGGCGGACTGTGAGGCCAGAGACAGGCAGCGTCTCTTCAGACTGCTAGCACTGAGCAGCCGCGCTGAATGATGGGAGCCAGTTGGGGACAAAGCCAGCGGGGAGGAGCCATCTTCATTATTAAACGGCTGTACGGCGTCCCCTGACACTGCACTGTCCACGCCACTCACTGAGCAGACGCCATTACTGTTGTTGCTAACGTGCAGAGAACCGACTATCTCGTCCCTTGGCACCTCCAAAACCTGGCCTGCCCTACAAGTCTGAAACCCACCCTGAGATGCGTTACGGATCCCGGACCCCACACTCGAAATCTTGTAACCCATTGAGTTCTCCTGTTTGATTGGGTAAGGGACGGAGGAGCGGGTCCCGTTGGCACCACAGCCCAGGCTGGGTGAGGCCCCCGGCAGGGTCCTCTGGAAGGCAGAGGAGGATCTGTAAGGAGCAAAACACAAAGAGAATATGAGCTATTAGCTCAGCGCCTGTTGACAGACACCGGCTGGTTCATCCTTCTCACCAGCAGCACTGTCAGCGTTTTGCCTCCTGCTGCCCCTCCTCTTCTAATCTTTCTCTCAGTTTACATAAAAATCACGTCATCCTGATGAGTCCTACTGACCTAAAATACATCAACTAAGACGACCAAACGTGGATCGAACATTAACACTGTGTGGGTCATGTTAGGGATGCTATGTGATGTTGGACACCACGTAGTATAAACTGCTGATGATCCAAAGTGTTTTTATGAATAAATGAAACAGGATCTTCTTGTAGTGAGAGGATATGAATGGGCATTTAAGAATAGAGAGATGGGGGAGGGCTGGGTGGCTACTGGGACTGAGAGGCCACTGGCTAGTGTGTCCATCTGGCAGGCTTTGATGACACAAAGGGGTTAAACCCAACCCAACATTTGGGGATAAATAGGGAGTCACCTGTTTTTGGTGGCAATAATTGCAGCCTATGAAGGGTCACCGTTTACAATACTGTGTATTATGGTGGGAATCTTTGCCCTGCTGAATGGGGCACCCAGGTCAGATTTCTCCATGCGTTGCTGTGATCTCCTACATAATCATTCCTGTCAGTTGGCTCATTATGGATTTTGTCCAAAGCCCCTGAGTGATGTGAGAAGAGCTCTCTTTTCTCATGAAGGTACCGTCTTTGTCCCCTTCCCCTGAGCACACCGGGGGGAAAAAACAGAGCTAACACTAGCTAGACCTGCAGAGAGCCACTGGCAGACTTTGTCATCGTTGTTGTTAATAAAGATGTGACCCTCTCCCCTCCTCCCCTCGCATCTCTTTCTATTCATGAGTGCCATTTCCTGTTGGGCTGTAGTGAAAATATTGAGAGACGATATGAGAGAAATGAATGTCTGTCCAGAAGCATCAAGGATAAAGGGAAAGAAAGCAGCAGGAGGAGAAACAAACCAAGAAATTCACTGGAAATGCCTTCTGACTTGACCAACAGTAGTCGCAGGTTGCTCAACAGAAGAGTTGCATTAGTGCAACATAAATGTTGTACCTTGGCCCCCTTTAGCGTGTTTTTACGAGACTGGGTAAAGTTTTCCAGCAACATATGTGTGCATCTGATCCACAATAGCAAAGGTAATGAGAACCACATTGTACCTGCATGTTGTTAGTAATACTATACCAAACAGGAAACAGTCAAAACTGGAACTGGGGAAAGAGTATTATGAAACAGGAGTAACGGTGACAGTGTACCTGGTGTCTTGGTGAGGGCCGTCCTGCAGGAGGAGGTCAGCTGTAGGTCTGCTGCACTGGATGCTCTGGGGGTAAATCCCCTCTGAATGACCCCCAGCTGGCAGCGCTAAGCTCTGCCCACATCGCATCAGGCTGCCCTCAGCATCGCCCAGCTCAGCATCCTTGTCTGAGCAGTAGGCACCGTTCACTGGAAAAGGAACAGGGCCATATTAGTAAAGACCACTTTGCGAATAATCTGAATGTACACTGTAAAAAAAAATGGTATTTAAAAAGTGAAAATCTGGCAGCAAGGGTGCCCGAAAAAACACTTTTAAAATAGGTGGAATATTGTAATGTTCAAAAACTGTGAAAATGGTGAGAATAACAGTGAATATCAGTAAAATAACAGTATTTTATAGCTGATTTAAATACAATAAAATAGTGTAATTTTACACATTGTAAATTAAAAAATGGCTATCAGTAAAAATGCCAATCTTTGATACAGCATTTTTGACCACTTTTTTACACGCTGTGAGTTTAATAGATATTGTCTATAAAAATCAGTAAAAATATATATATTTTTATTTTTTTTCAGTCCTTTATCTAACTATTTTATATCTGTAAAATAGAGATTTTTTTAACAGATTTAAATACAGTTAAAATAATGTAAATTTACATTAAAATATTGGGAAAGAATGAATTACTGTCTAAAAAAATACTGATCTTTGATGGGGAAATTATATTAATAAAATGAAACTGTAATTTTTTAAAAATTAAACTGGTCATAGCTCTCTGATTTCACTACATTTGTCTATAAAAATCTGTAAAATAACATTTTAAAATGATTCGCCATTTTTCAATACTTAGTCTAAATAATTTTTATATCTTTAAAATATTTAGATTTTTTACATCTCTATATTATTTACAGTTTTGCCGTGTCTTTTTTCCCCAGTGATTTTAAATATCTGTAATATTCTCTGTAACTGAATAAAAAAAATTGTAAAAAAAAAAAAATTTAAATGATATTTTTTTATCCTTATTATGCATACTTCTTCTTTCAAATAACAGTAAATATCTGTGGAATAATGACATATTTTGCTACTTTAAATACATTAGAAATAACTTATTTTACAATCAACTTGTAAATTAATGCATTTTCCTTTGACTTTACTAGATTTTATCTTTAATTTAACAAAACAGGGAAGTGCAAAATAAGAATAAATTGTTACTGTTGAAAATGTTAAATTTTTGTACAGTGTATCTGATACACTATTTAAATTTATTTGCACTTTTTTCTTTTCTTAGTGGACTAGTCCATCCTAAATATGTGCTGATAATTTGTTTTATAGCAGCAGAGCAGTGAACCAGTGTAACTCTCCAGTTTAAAACTGGCTCTGTGGATCACATTTGGTGATCCGCTGACTGTCCAGGATGAGTAATCGCTTTATAATGGGATGCACGCCATCAGTGACATGTTGAAATCTTATTACATTATGAATATTCTCTTGAGGAATAATCGTTGGCTGCCACCACTGCAGCATCCAGTGATATATGGAGAGTTCCTTGGCAAAGTCCGACTGGTGGCAGCAAGAATAACGACAGACGGATTAACTGCCAAATATTATTACTGGAGTAATTGAGGAATTATATTCCAAGTGGCAATTCATCCAGCTTGGAAAAGTAAACCAGCTAAAATGAATTTGTACCACAGGTCCAAGCAGTATAAGGGGAACTGTTTCATCATTCATTTTAATCACATGCTGTTCTTTCAAACTTGTATCAGTTGTTTAAATTTTATGCAATCAGTTCTTTTGTGAAAACAGTGACCTCATTAATTGATTTAATTCATTTGTAATCTTTATTTTTATTGATTTAATTGATAAATTATTCATTTGAGTGAAAAAGTCTGATGAAACTGCAAGCACTCAGTGATTTTACCTCTATATTCTAATTATAAGGGCAACACACTGTATTCAGCTGATGAAAATTTGTAGTTTCTAGCACTTATGACTCCATGAATGTCACCAAAAATGTAATAAAAATAGGACAGAGGGTGATGAATGCGGGAGGAGGGAGGGCTCGGTGTATGAGGAAATGTTTGTAAAGGGTAAGTCGATATCCCCGAACACTCATGTGCAGGCGACCACGCGTCCCCCCTGTTCCAAGCCTCTTAACTCAATTTCTCAAATTTAATTTTCTCCTAACAATGTTATTGATAATGTTATCACACACCATGAGCTATTATAAATAAAGTCACACAAACATTCTGCACATGAACACGAAAAAGGTATTGAAAGAGGAATATATAAGTGGCGAAAATGAACTGAATGTAAAAAAGTGAGGAATAAGAAGCCTAACAAAGGAGAAAGAAAGATATTACAACATGAGTAACAGATGGAAGGAGAGGATAAACAAGAGAGGAGAGAGAGGGAGGAAATGTTCTGGAATATGGGAAAAAGGTTAGAAGAAAGAACAAAAGACAAGAGAAAACAAGGGCACTTTATGGCCGTGTTATCCTCAGTTTAATGAACATCTTTTTCCCGCCTACAGCTGATGTGTCCACAGTCTCCTCTGCATTTGTCTTGTCGCGGGTCACGGCAGAAACACAAAGAAGCAGCGAGGAGGCGAAAGCGAGCAACGCAAACAGTCCGGCGTGGCCAGGAGGGACCGCAGGAACGACGCTGGTTTCACTCAAGGCTGTTAACAGAAGGCAAAATGTCTTTCAGCTCTGGTCTGTTTTCAAGCAAGACAAATCGTTCTGTTTATCAGGATTGCTCATTGCTCTTTTGTTTCGGTTGCGTTTAGTGGTTTTTTTTCACCATTTGTTGGCTGAGCATCCCTGCCATTTAGTGTATACAACTGTATGAGGGTTTCAAGGCCCGCTGATGTGAAGCCAAGTGTTTCCCCCTCGACTTGAGTAATTCAATCAGGATGGCCAGAAGTGATATGAATCAGAATGGAGATGACAAACAGGTCTTTTAATTAGGGCTTCGACTGTTCGTGTGCGCGCGCAGAGAAAACAACTACATAAAAACAGTGTCATCGTAAAGCACTTAATGGACTGGCATTTGGTCAACGAGGGCCTTGACTGGATGCACATGCTCTCTCACACACACATATCAGAGTCACCAGCCTTTAAAATAAAGAAAAAAAAGAACAACACAGCAGAACCGCACAGAACCAGGCAGCCCCAATAAATCTAATGCGAGTTACAGGACAATGCTCGTTGCTCTGCTCCGCTGGGGGACGACTGCCAGGAAAAGTTAACCATGTAAATGAGCAGAGAGGAAAAGCAGAGATGATCCGAGAAAAACAATTATCTTTCTGCACAATGTTTTACTGACTGATAATAAAGCCATTGTTCTGCAGCCCAATCTGTATGAATGTATGCATTTTCATGAGTATAGACATCAGTGGAACAAACAAGTTCTACACTAATTTTTTCAAGCCCTTGCGCAGCTGCATGTGTTTAGACGACATATATGTTGGGTTCTTTTATTTCTTTTATTAAATTAATGTTTTTTTTTTAAACATTTCTCAAATATTGTATGGCATCGATAAAAGTCATATGTGGTTAAACTGAACCCCATCTGCTATTATTCCTAATACTAAAGGGGGCACAAGCTTCAACTGCACTCTAAAAAGTTATTCAAGAGACCTATTCCTACCACTCAAAGAAAAAAAAAATCTAATTTACTAATTTAGATAAACCTTTTAGGTTGCAAACATTATTTTGATGAGTTGGGTTGACATAATGTTGGTAATTGCATCAACTTAATATTGTGTGTAGGTTAATCTCAAATTTCTACATTAGTTGAGGTAACTTAATAAAACTGGCTTGATAACTAAAGTTTTCTTTACCTTCAGTTCAGGATTTCAAGTCCCTTCCTTTTTCTTAACATGCCTGGACAATTTCAGACAGTTAAGACAAGTAATTAAAATACTTTTGACTGTAGAGGAGAATACGTATTCTGTTGGTTGAACATGATTTCGTTAGAAGTTCTCATAACTCAGAAGGATTGATTCAAAGTGTTGCATCTGTTTTTTTATTGTTGTTGAGCCCAAACATTATTTTTATTTAGTGTGTGAATATGGTAACCACATGAATAAGTTTGTTAGCATCAGCCACCAACAGAACACAATGCTCTAAACCACTTGTACGTCATTTAGAGCTTTTGCTTAATCCTACAAAAACTACATATTTTAGTTGCCTAATTTCACATCCAGCAAGATTCATTCAGGGTCTTTGTGTCCACCTGCAGAATATTACTTTGCTTTTAGCTCCGATTTTGGTCTCCACCACCTCCTAACTTGTTCTGTAGCTACTAAACGTTCCACAATGCCCACAGCTTCCCACTTTGTCTATCTGCTGTTTGGTTATGTGCAGGCAGTGTGCAGTATCTGCTTTTTCAAACTGAAAAGCATCAGCTGGAAGACACTGTCGAGATTGAGTGAACTAAGCCAGTAAAGTTGCAGGCTGTAAAATGAAAACGGCGACTTTAAAAGACACCAAAACACGCGATGGAGTTGCCACGGTTCATTTAACATACTCCTTTTACATACAACTACTAATGAGATCTAAGTTTATGAGAAACATACTGATTATAGCTGCATTTAACACACTCATATCCTGAACGCCCAACTCATAAACCAGGAGCCAAACAAGCCATTTTTTGATGAAAAATGATGCAGACAAGCAAACATACAACTTTATTAACGTCTGGATTTTAGCTCTTGAAGAAATTTGGAGCTACCACGCAAAATGATCTACAGCAGCTTCAAAGTCCCCTTTGTTTGTAAGCCATTGTTAGCTGTGTTTTTTCAGACAAAGTTACAAAAGAACCTCCTACGAGCATCTGACTTTCGCATCTGTTTTAATTAGAATCCTGGTGTTTGCGTGACAGTTTGTGACGGATTCATCAATCCGGTCTGGAGATGAGACAGCGAGTGTCACCAAACAGCTTCATGCATGGCTTTAATTTACTTGTTCGAACACAAACAGGTAGAAGTACTTCCTTTTTTCTCCTTGTGTGCGCAATGTTCACGATGAATGTTGCAACTAAGTGGACTCAAGTGTCTGGAGACCTTCTGTGTGTCTCTAGAATGTTAAAGTCGGAGTGTTAAATGAGTGTTAGAGGTCTTGATCCCCCCTCTGCAGAAAGTTTGCGCCCCAGTGATTTAGAGCTTTGCTACATTAACAGAATCAGTCATGCTCCGGTTGGGGAAACAGCAGGCTCTTCGGCATATGGTGGCTTGGACGGAGCCCAACAGTAAATTCGGTTTATATTGAATGTGCCATGGTAATTCAGCGCTGAACATTTCATTGTGTGTTAGAGGCCGGTTTGATCAGGAGGTGGAAGCCAGAGAGAGCATCGGGGACTGAGGTGAAATGTAAGACATCCATCAGCAGTGACAGGTGAAGAGAAGAAGGTGAGTGTGAATGAAAGAGTGCGTGACTTTGAGGCAAGAGATGATCGTTCGTCTTTTCTTTGTGCAGAGTTCATGGGTGGTCTGTTGAGCAACGCAGCTATGTGTTCATCATGCTTTAAATTCCTTTGGCTCTTGGTTTAAATTTTTTCCATGTTCTGGGGAAAACTTCAGAATAAAAAAAATGTGTGTCTGATCATTTATATAATTAAGAGGTTAAAAAAAACAACTAAAGGTACCCAGTTAAGTTTTTCACTTCTAGTAAGGTTCCACAGGAATACATTTATGACTGGGTACCGTTTTTGGTTGCATCATGTACAGTCTTGAATAAACACCACGTGAACATACACTTGGAAAGACCATGTACACCAATCAGCCACAGCATGATGACCACTGACAGTTGAAGTGAATAACATTGATCATATTGGTATTATGTGGTGTTCTGATGGAAAAACTTGGATTTTGGCTTCCGTGTTGATGAGACTTAGACACATAAACATTGTCTCAGAACAAGCACACTCCCTCATGCAATCCCAACTGGCCTACCCCTGCAAGAAAATGCACCCCACCACATGGCAACAACATCAAACAATCAGGAACATGTTGAGGAACATGACAATGGTTCAACATGTTGATTTGACCTCCAAACCTCCTAGACCTTATTCTGATCAAGCATCAACAGGATGCAGTGGAACAAGTTTGATTGACAGAGGCCCCACTGCACAAGCCAGAGTACCCAAAGAATCCACTGTCAATTTCCTGGTTCTAGACCCAATAGGACACCCTGAGAGGTCCTCCTGTCCATGCCCAATGGGTTCAGAGCAATTTTGACCACATAAGGAGGACCAACACAATATTAGGCAGGTGGTCAGGGCAGTCTTGATTTTCTAATGACTCCTATTTAATTTTGCAATTTCTATATTGGAAACATTGAAACATATCTTCTTGGCTGTTCCTTTGATCATAAAAACTTTTGGTTCTTTTATAGATTTATTACAGGTCTTCTGGAAATTTGACAAAATCTGCTGGGTCAAAAATGTATATACAGCAATGCTAGTATGTGGTTAAACGTCGCTTTGGCCATTTCCCCCCACAACTGGCACTTTTAGTAGCTGTCCACAAGCTTCTGGTTGTATCTTTGACCATTCCTCTTGACAGAATTGGTGCCGTTCAACTAAATTTGTTGTTTTTCTTCATCAGCCCACAGGTTCTTGATAGGATTTAATACAGGACTTTGGGGAGACCGGTCTAAAACCTTAAGGCTAGCCTGATTTAACCTTTTCTTTACCACTCTGATATGTGTTCAGTGTCATTGAACAACCAACTGCTCCCAAGATCCAACCTGGCTGATTTTTCAGGTGTTTCTGAAGAATTTGGATGTAATCTTCCTCCTTCATTATTCCATTTATTTTGTGTAAAGCAACAGTTCCACTGGCACCAAAACAGTTCCAGAGCATAATACTACCACCACCATGCTTGACAGTAGGTTTGGTGTTCTTGAGGTAAAAGACCTCACTTTGTCTCCTCAAAACATATTTCTGGTCATTGTGGCCAAATAGCTTAATTTTTGTTTCATCTGACCACAGAACTTTCCTCCAGAAGGCCTTTTCTTTGTCCATGTGATCAGCAGCAAACTTCAGTTGAGCTTTAAGCTTTAAGAGGAAGGACTGATTTGATGAACACGACTTTCTGCATCACCACAAACTGATCATTCAAGTTGCAATATGTATATTTTTGACCCAGACATTTTTGTCACATTTCTAGAAGATCTATAACAGATTTATGAAAGAACCAACTTGTATGATTGTTTTTGTCACAAAGATGCACGTGTTGCAATGAAGAAACAGAAAATTCAGAGTTACAGTAGTCATTGGAAACTCAAGACTGTCATGGTCTTTACAAGCGTATGTAAACTTTTTTTTGTGACATTAAGTACACAGGCTCACAGGCAACATTATACACATACCCTTCACCAGCTTTATGCTATTCTGCTGATGGACAATAAGTGGTAGTAAAACTTAAAGAAGCACAGGAATGCACAAGGAAAGGCATGCAGTAGAAGGCTTCAACTAAGGAAACATGGGCTGCATTCCAGTATCCATTCTACTATACTATATAGTATGCCAGAAAAAGATTTAGTACAATCAAATACATAGTATGTCAAACATAGCAGGCTAAAAATATCATGATGTTGTACTACATCCAATGGGATTTTGAAGTTTGCAAGGCAGCATGCTTTACTGGTTATATGACCTACGATCCTCTGCACAAACACACTGCAACACTTCATGTTATAATATGAAAAAGTAATACTTCCAATGGTATGCATGCTGCATAAAACAGTATGTACTTTGTGAGGTCAGCTGTATTGAAAGTAAAAAGAAGAAGTATGCCGTTTGGGCTGCAGCCATGAAAATGAACAGTAGCAGCTGCAAAATATTCCAAAGAAATAAATTACTTCTGCTAATATTTTATGAGGAAGGAAATGCCTTCAACACATTTGTTAAACCTCATGGAAACATGCAATTTGTTTCGATAAGGAGTGCTTTTCCACAATCCAGCAAGCAGGGGACGTTCCTACAACACTACCTACAAGTTCTAATGATGTTTTAAACTAAACATCTTTAATCTAATGTTCAAAGAAGGTTTTATGGATATTTATCATTTCAAATAAGTGTCCAATGAAGACAGAACATTTCAATATTCAGGGGATGTTTGGAGGATGTTGTTAGACTATGTGTCAGAGTGTGTTTTTATGAATCCTTCCTGTAATGTGACATGTTACCGAAGGTGGAACAGTTTACTTGCAACATTCTGAGGATGGTCTTTAGAGAACGCTATCCTGTCTTTAAGAGGAAAAGTCTGGGAACTTTTAAAAAAAATTTGCTGACAACACTGCTAGAACTTTGCAGAACTTTCTCAGACTGTAGCTGGGAAGGTACCCTTAAAGCTGATCTCAATCGGTCACAGCTCCACAATGGAAACCTTAGTTTAGTGTTTGCATCCAATCCTGCTAAGCACTTTAGAACAAGCAGGGTGGGATGGTGCTCTGATATACACAGTTGCAAGCATTCAGGCCCAATTAGGAGTGACGCTGGAAGGGCGTGAGATCAGGGATGCAGGGGCAGAAAGAAAGAGGCAGGACGGTGCCAGAAGCACCAGGGGCAAGTGTTGTGTTCAGTGCAGAGACCATGTACAGATGTGCTGGCTCATCCTCACAAAGAGCCACTGATGTCAGCATTGCCAACTAAAGACGCAGGCACAAATAAGGACTCTATTGTTATCGGTCTCTTAAAACACCACCTCTAAAAAGAAGGGAGGAAAAAAAGTCTCATTTAAACCAGGCAAGAACCAGACCCTGTTCATAACACGGCGTCTAATAATACTCTGTTACAGCTGAAGTGGGATCTTCCGTTCCATAAATGTCATCACATGGTATCTATTGCTCACTGTGCCTCCTCTCCTGTATAATTAAAGCGCCGCGTTCCCTTCAGTGAGCATCGCTAAAGGATGACGGTAAACTGAGGAGCTCGCTATAAGAGGAGACGGAAGATTAAAGGAGCAGCGTGCCAGTATGTATGCTCCATTGGAAATTAATACATAAAACTAATGCTTCAAACAAGATCGCAATTATAAAGGGATAAGCGTGGTTACTCGAGAACTTGTTTTGGGACATGTTTGATTATTTTCTGGCCGAGGATGTGGAGGGTTCCAATCACCCTCCAGTGTGCCTGCTCTGATGTCATCCATTTGTCATGTTCCCTTCTTTTCAAAATCCTCTGGGAACACATGCGCACAGAGTTATAAAACTCAGATGATCGCGAGTGGAAATGGGCTTCGTCATCATTTTTGTCCTGCTGATTAATGCGGCCGCTGCGGCTGAAGAGTAAGACAATAGACAGGAACAATGAGTGAATGCAGACTCGCTAATTCTGATAATTGGGGCACGACTCACTCTTTAGTGGGAGTTTGCGGTTGCCGCGACTGTGATTACATTGATTGTTAAGCACGCTTCGCATAGCTGGTTGAATTTGTCGGGGACGGTTATGGTGCGCTGTAATTGTACACCTATTGGAGCTGCCTCAGGGGCTGATGATCAGAGTCATGTTCAAGTTCAACAGTGTTGTGCCTTGGCTTAAAAAACTCTCCCCTGACCTCAGTGACTAATAAATGACTAATAAAGCCGAGCAGACATATGTCTCCAATCTAACAGAACTTAACCCCTCTGGAACAACATGGCTATTATCCCAAGAAACGCAGTTATGACTGCATTACCATACAAAGCATTCCAATCCATACAGTGCTGAAAAGATCAAACCACATCATCGCATAGCCGAGTGAATCTCTCTCCTTCTCACTTTTTCTGCTGTTATTATTGCTTTCACAGACAACACTGGTCCACCATCTGATCAACAGATGGCCTTGGACAGCATTATTAAGTGTAATTGGTGGTAATCTGGGGCGATTTTTTATTTTGGTGACACTTCATTTTCTATAATTCTCGCCTCTCCCTTTTAAGTCACCTAAGCGCCGTGTTAAGTGCCAGAGTGAGACTGCACTTGTGCCAGCGTTTAATGCGTTCAAGTCTTCAGAGACATGCAGGCCTCAATGAAAAGCAGATGTGCGGATGGATGGATGGTTTAAGGAGAGGAAAGAGAGGGAGCGAGCGATCAGAGGTGTACTGTGCTTAAAGCAGGAGGAGGCTGGTATGGGGGGGGGGAGCTAACACGGGCTGTCAGGAGTGTGATGCAAACATCTGAACCCAAGGTACAACAAGCTGCCAAAACCGCAAGACAGATGCCTCTGGAAATCCGACGTGACACCTCAACTGGCCCCACTTTGGCTCCATAAATCATAACATTCAGCACTTAAACAGTTAATAATGATCATTTTATTCCCGTCTGCCCCAACAGCACCACCTGCCACGGTTCCCCCCCCCTCCTCCGCTTCTTCAACCCTTTTCAACATGAAACAGGTCAACACATACAAGTGTGCGACAGCAGACTGCAGGACTTTGTAGTGGGATGCTCTGGTTTTGTCCGGTGCAGATGTTGTGTATTAGGGCCCAAAAGTCTTTTCCGGCTCCTCTGAATCTCATAACTCGTGTCTATATTTGTGTCTGCAGCGAAAGGCCCGGAACTTATTTGTTTGCTTAGTAATGGATGTATGATTGAAAAACCTGGGGGCACAAGTAAATGAAAAATAACAATGTCTAGGGAGGAAGCTCCTCTTAAAGCAGGTGCGGAGCTCGGAGAGGAGAAAAACTCGATTAAATTACTGCTGGAGCACAGAAATGTCAGTGTTTTCGTAGCAGGATTACCAGTACCAGCAGACATGAGAACATTCATGGGGATAAAATCAATTTGTTCTGGTTGATTTTACAACCAGGTATCTTTGTTCCGTGCCTGTTTTCTCATGGTCACATAGTAAACCCAGATTAGCTGAGTCAAATGCAAAGGGAACTCATGTGGCTCCAGCTGCAAACTATTCCTGGGCACAGCAGGAAAATATCTTACTTCAGCTCCAAAAAAGTAATAGCATTAAAGAAATCATTAGTACACTGTCAATAACAACTGCAGAGGACCGAACCTCAGCCATCCAAACAAACCTCTTTGTGGATACGACTGGTTGTTCCTGCTAAGTGGCTACACAGTTTTAAGCCATTCTGATGAAGCCAGCGGTCGGTAAATGATTAGCTCTCCTGTCTTTTAGAGAAGATGGAACATGTTGTGGGAAGCAGGCGTCCTCATAACGCCAGGCTCTTCAAATGGAGCAGCGCTAACCGCAGTCATGAACACAAACAAATAGTTGGCAGCCAGTAAACCCTCCCCACCAGCCTACCCCACCCACCCCCATTCCATTGCCAGACTCGGTGCCCGCCAAGTCCAACTACTTCACCGCACTGCTGAAAGAGGGGGCGCTGTCATTCAAAACCCAAACATAGCAGAGAATGCATACAAGTGTGACTCCACATACACACTCTCTCTTTGTTTCTCACACATGTTCACACACAGCTGGAGCCTTATAAAGAACAGAAAACAATACATTCACACTGAAATATTAAACAGGAGGATGCACCGAGAGGCTCTGATTGTCCCTCATCAGCCATCAGAGCCAATCATCTCCTCTGCTGTCCTCCCTGATTAACATAATTAAAGCTTTACACTTGTGCATGTCACCACCTGGTGGTAGCACTTTGTCACTGGTGGCGCTTTACAGGTTATCGTTTTTAAACTAAGACATCTGCAGGTGAAGTACAATCTGAGAAAAGACTTGCATATACAAAGTCACATTTAAAGATCACATCTGTCAGACTGTAGTTAGAAGTTATTTTGGCTTGAATTTCAAAGCACATGTTATCACTTAATATCAGTTTGGTTCGTTAGTGGTGATTTCTTGGACTGAAGAAGCACTGGAGCCATTTCATTTTAGCATTTTAATGTGTCAATTTAAAAGAACATCTGCACAGACATGAAGCATTCAGACAAAACAAATGTGGAAATATTCGCCTTTTCTTTGCTTCATTTTTCAAATTAAGATTTTTGTCATCGTTTTAAATGTCTGTGCATGTGCATAAATTGCACATTTCTTATTTATACATACAAACAAATGCCTGTTCTATGTTTTGTTGTTGTTTTATTGTTTTATTGTAACATAAAGACTAAGCCACAGCTTTATAAAACCTACATTTTCTGAAAACCCAGCAGGTTTTTCTTTTTTGTCTGCACAGAATCTTTCGCATAGATTTTGTTGGGTTTTTTTAAAAAATATTTTTTGTTACCTTATATTGTATGAGTAGATATGGAAGTATTCTTCAAATAGTATAATTATGACACTAGGGAAAGACACAGACAACTAAGAATTTCATTGCATTGATAACTTGTTTTTGCTGCATATGGCAATGAAACCTCTGGATCCTTTGAATCCTTATCTTATATTGTATGACTACCAGATCCATACTGCTAACTGCAATAAACTGAGGAGGATCCAAATTCATCCATCCATTATCTATACATCACTTAATTGCTTAAGGGTCACGGGGGGGCTGGAGCCTATCCCAGCCGACTCGGGCAAAGGCAGGGGACAACCTGGACAGGTCGTTAGCCTGTCGCAGGGCTACACATAGAAACAGACAACCAAGCACACTCTCATTCACAACTACGGATAATTTTAGAATAAGGATCCAAATCAACCAAAGTAATTAATTAGCACAAGCAATGATGTTAATAACAGAACAGAGAGAGAAAAGAACCCAGGAAACAGGAAGCCCAACTTAAACATCAGAAAACCCGATGAAAAGGCCTCACAGCCCTCAGAGACACTGGCTGCACACTGACCTCCGGGGAAAAGCAATAAAAAAAGAAACTGAAACAAAACACTATAGCAATGATTGATCATCACAAAAATAAGCATATCCTCTGTCTTCAAGTCTTCAGCTGTTAGTATAGCAAAAAAATGTGCACAGTCAACAAACCACATTAAAGCCGCAAGTAGCCTCAGCTCTGTCTTGACAATCGCTATCATAGCAGGACTTTACCCCCCCCCCTACAAATCTGTACACTGCCGGGATTAATCACAGACAATCACATCGCTTTACAAGCAGCGCTCAGCCAAGCCACATCCTATAATTTGACAGAGAAGCCACATAAGTGTAAAGGCCAAAACAATGAACACACACACACACACACACACAAAAAGAAAAAGCGGCCGACTTGATAGAGCAGCAGACTGACAAATGGTGATGCACTTGGCCGGCGGACGCGACAGGGACGTCTGGCTTCGTGACAGACACCTTTATGGGGCTGGTGAACAACACGGCGCTCCGGAGCGAGGCCAAGAGCGCTGAAAAACCTCGGCATGGGATCAGGAGGCGCTTCAAAGCCAGACAAGAGGTTGCTCTGTTTGGGGAGGCAGCAGTAAATAGTGGCAGAGTGATGTAGCCGGTGCAGAGCTTTTTCGAAGCACCACACCCTCAGAGAAAGTGTAAAACGAGGAATCCGGTGCACTTCTCATTAGAGTTTCTCTCAACAAGTGGACATAAATTGTGTCAAAAAAGCACTTTAAAATAGTATAAATCAGTGTTTATTTGAAAGGCTTGGGATCTTGTGGGTAAATTCTACTTTTGAGGGCCTGAGTTTTTTGTATGTGTCGTGTTTATTTGAGTTCACTCATGAGAATAACCAGTGTGTATAAATCTGCTGTGAAAAAAAATAAGCACGTCGATTCGGTGCAGAAGCTGCATTTTCCTGCACGAACAATAGGCCTCAGTTTGTGCGTGGGCCACGACTCCGCTCATACTAAAACACAGCTGACGTCCCCCCTCAGAAACGACATCGACATCAGAACCATTCGTCAAACATCAGCTCGGACCCTCTCCACGTCAAAACCGTTGTGCCTCCGCAATAAATCTGCGGTGTTGAGAACGGCTGGGTTGGGGAAATAACTTTTGTCGGGCACATGACATTTGCAGTGATGGCTATATTCTGATGTTGAAATCTATTCCATGTGACGCGACGGCGAGAGGGAGATTCATGGCGGTAAGCTTTTATTGCTCCTATTTTGTGTGTTTTGAATGCAAATGGCATAAAGGAATGTCATTGTTTGTCATGTGTTTTCCTCTTGTCATGATGCAAATAAGCTTTTAAAAGATCCTAAATGCTGCAGACTAAAGTAAATGTGCACTGAAAAGGCCCCTACTGACTATAAATATTAGAGTCAAATTTATAATTACTTCCATATTTTGCACATGTTTGTAAATTAGATTACTATAAATTATTTAAAAACTAACAAGGGTTGCATATTTGGATATCATATTTATATTTTACAACCTGTGTATAATAAGATTTAATTAATAGACTTCTTTGTTGTGCAATACTAAACATGTGCAGTTGGTTAGAGAATGAACTATCCAGCCAGATAACTTAAACTTCCTCTCCAGTCTCTGATTAAACTGCTAAAAACTCATCTCTGTGTTTTAAAATTGCAAATTTATATGCTTTTTAAAATCTAAATCTGCCCTAAAATGGTTTAGATGTGACTTTGCACCATTACCTCCGCTACAATGTGCAGATCTTTGAAGTCCCTGCGTCTCCCTCCATGCATCCCTTCCTATCTGCTGCAGCTCAAGCACAATGACAAGCAGTTATACTGGAGTAATGATTGGGAACGCCCCACCCTGCAAGTTGACAGTCTTAGAAAAAATATTGTTTCTTAAATGGTTCTCCAGATGTCTGTCTGGTTCTTCAAAGCACCATCACCAATTGAGGAAGCTCTTTATTTCCAGGATGGTTCTTCGCGTGAATCCCGTCGTTCTTTAAAGTATTGAAGGTTCTTCATTTAGCATGAAATTAGAGCTGCAACTAGCCATCAGTTTCATTACTGATTAATCATTAGGTCAATAAAACATCAAGAAACAGTGAGAAATGCCCATCACAATGTCCAAACTCCCAAACTGGCATCTTGTAATATAACAGTCTGTCAGACTGACAGCCCAGAACCCGAACTGATAAATTTGTTTTAATGGAATGTACACTATATATGACATTTTTTTTGCCTAAAAGACCTTAGATTATTATCAAGTGAGCTATGGTGCTTAAAGGAACAGTTTTTCATAGTTCTTCGAGGCACATTTGGGGTTCTTTAAATAACAGTTTTAAGAGGTGGTTCTTTAGAGAACCTATTGTCAAAGGGTTCTTTATGGAACTAAATTTTTTTTTCCCGATGGTATTACTGCAAAGAACCATTGCTGGTTCCAGTTAGCCTATTTTAACCTTTATTTTTCTGAGTGCAGGATTGGTTCCTTAGGTTTGCATGAGCCCGATTCTATGTTTTGAGATCAGTACACTGCAGTTTCAAGGTGGAAATGCTCAGCCATGGTGTTGACTGCTTGTTTCACTTGTGATGTATCTTCTAGCGTATAAAAAACACAACATGTACACATTAACGAGGAAACTTTCCCCAAATACCTACTTCCCTTAAACTAAGCCCCTTCTCTGGAGGGGGGTCTTTTAGAATAAAATTTAAAAATGGTTTCTGATGGCGCTAATCTTCTTCATATTGTATAGGAACCAAGACACATAAACAAGCTGGATATTTCTGAATATGCTGATGTTTAGTAGGTATAATGAACAATTTTCACCATCTTAGTTTAGCAAGTTAACATGGCAACATTTGATAAATAACAGTAAGCATGAAGTACAGGTGAGGCTGATGGGAATGTCTTTAGTTTTGTGCTCATAAGCTGACTTACTGTACAAATTGAAAAGGCACAAAGGGGAAAAGTTGAGGGATTCATTCTGAGGGGAACGTGAACATCTGGTCCACATTTCATGGCCATCCATTCAACAGTTTTCTAGGTATTTCAGTGAGATCTACAAGTGTGAACACTATGATGGTAAAAGTCAGGGGTTTACTGGGTGCATTAGTGTCATCTGTTTGGGAAGCACAAATGTCTGTACAAAACGCGATGTGAAAGGTTGAGATATTTCACTGGATAAGGGAAATCTTTGATCTGCTGGTGACTCAAGGAAACCAAGTCATGTCTGCAAATTCCATGGCAATTCAGTCTGTGGTCGTTGAGATACTCCAGTTTGGACTAAAGTGGTGAACCGACCAACCAACCAGTGGAAGCCACGAGCTAATATTACCAAAAGGGGCCAAAATCAGTGAAAAAGTTTCACTGGATTTCCTTATAAGTAATCTCAGATATGGATCACTTCTTTCCGGAACAGCCAGTTCTACACCGTCCTGCTGTAGCCGCGATTAATGAGGTTTCGTTAGCCTCAGTCATCCTTGTGTGCCAGCGTCGGTACAAAACTCACAGCACTCCTTCAGCCCTCCTCAGCCAGCACCCAATATTTACAAGCAAGCCCGGATCTGTGAGAGAATTCGATTGAACACAGATGGCAGGAAATTCCTCGGAAATGACAGTGGCCAAACTCAAACCGCACAACATGAGAGTATCTCCGTGTAGCCGGAGCATCAAGGCCCGTCTGACAGACACTCGCTCTTCTTCTCGCCCAGCACCGCCTCCTGCCATCGATTACACTTTGACAAGAGGGGGAGATTTATATGACTTCTGTAAAACAAGTGATCAATTTGCAGCAATTACTGTATATTTTTAATGCTTTTGAAGCAACAGTGGGGGAGAAATAAATGAATAGTTAGGGAAACGTCTGGAGGAAAACTCCCTTGATGGTCGGTGGTCCGACCGAGAGGTTGAATTTAAGTGTCGGTAATTAGATCACATTTGGATGGGGCAACATTTGAAAATGATTATTTTGTTACCTACACACAGTGCACATAACCTTCTGTTATTCTCAGAGGGGATGCTAGTTGTTTAAAACAAGGGCCAAACCAGATGTTTTCGGGAACCCAAAAGAGGAATCCAATTTCACTTCCTACTTCTTTTCTAACTTTGTGTTGTTTTAGCGCAGGAAGAATAATGGAATGTTGCTTTGTGAAAAGGATATGTTCAAAGCATGCATAGTAATTGCTTTGGCTTTGAAGTTTTCTGGTTAAAGCTGGGGTCAGTGCTTCTCCACAGTGTCCAACATGAATATTAGCCAGTGGAGATGACTGGGCTTGCAGCTCTTTGACAGAAAAAGCCCACAGTTTGTGGCAAAGGAGCGCAGTTTTCTTTTTAGTGTGATAATCGATGTTGTTTCATGGCGGCAGTTTATGAATCTATATATTTTAAAGTAAACTGTGTGTCTTCAATACAAATGTTTTCCGACACAAAGGGTACAAGTACAGAATGACAAAAGCACATTATGATGCTCAATAATTTGAAAGAACCCAACCATGACTATCTAATGACGCATTGTAAAAACTGTCAAACATGTTTTTATAGTTTGGTCATAAAGTAACATGAGTTCACTTGTTGACATCATTTGTTTTTCTTATTTCAGAATATTTTCTCCAAGAAATATCCTGAAATAAGAAGATCCCTCAACTTTTTGGAAAGATTTATGATGCTATATTAAAATAAATAGCCTCAATGATTATGGGGTCTCAGTAAAGTCATTAATTTGCAGGCTCAAATAGCAAAATGGCTGATATTCTGTAACCAACAGTGAGGAAATGTGCTATTGCACAGCAGTCTGCCACCAAAAGGGCATAAACGCAGCTGAAAAATGACCATAACCCGGCCTGGGGACCACCTCCTCGACTCACAGGGCACCACAGAATTGGGGTTTTCATAAATATACAGAATAAATAAGAGAGAGGGCCCCAGGTTTTCCACTGAGCAAACCTGTGTTGAGTTTCAAACCACACATACCTAAGGAAGTCAGCAATACCATTCTTTTATTGTGCAGGGAGTCCTCATTCACCAGTGGCTTCACCCCTTCACAATCACACATAGAGACAGAGAGGTAACCTGAGACGGACAGTCCGGCGGACATATATCACCCAACATCAAACGGAGCTCCATATTGCTGCTGTGAAGAGGATGAGGGGGCAGCAGCTCATAATGAAACCCTCGGCCTCAGGAAGAACCTACTGCTGGCCACCGTTTGAGAAGCGATGGCAGGACTCCTGAGCCCCCGCGGTTACAGCGACTAAAGGCACAGTGGGGCCTGTAAAAAAACCCAAAATGGTACCAAATGACACCAATGGAAACACATTCAATCTTGTGTGGTGGGAGGTCAATACACAGCTATTTACCCAGACAGGAGCCCCGCGTGTTGGAACGGACAGGGCCACCATCAAAGAGCTTTATGAGCAAATATATTCTCACTGCGTAAGCATTTTAGATGTCCAGGCATTAAAGGCCTCCCGTGTTTTCCCTTCTCTTGTTTAATGGCTGTAATAAGATTCCTTTTGTTATGATTTCTGCTCTCGCTGCGTCGTGCCGCCGGGTGAGTCAGCCGACGGTTACAGCCAAAGCGAGACGCGAGCTTTGTCTCAGTGGTGAAATTATTTCAGAGTAGGAACCTATAACTCTTTTTTGCATGTGGGTCAGGTCCAGCATCATCGGTAAGATCACAAGGACATAGACAAGCGAATTTGGTGTTCACAGATTTTTACAGTGTGACCTGACACATGTAGGATAGAAATGTAGCGTAAAAGGACATAAAGGCAAACTGTGGAAAGTGTGTTTGAGCTGCAGTTGAAGCAGGTTTGGAACGAATCTCATTTATGTTCCTGATTTGGTGATGGCACTTTACTTTAGTGGATTATACAAGCTACGCTGTTCTTTTAAACTAGTACTCAAATTTGAGCTTAAGCGCTAAAATTAGGTTTACTATGTAACAGCGTCCAAGTTGCATCAGATTTTCTTTGAGTACAGAAAAGGAAAAAAACAGTAAGTCCAATGGCAAAAATCATGTTTTACATTTTATGTTTGGGTAAAGCAAATATTCAAGTTGGGGAAAAAAAGTTCCTTTAAATTCAGTTGCAGCATAGCAAACTGTTCATTTGAGAGCAATCAAATGATTTAAGCAGATCTAACTCAAACTAGAGGCATTAATATAACTTCTTGGCCTAATCTGGATGAACTTAATTCAATTGCATGTCATCAATTTAAGAAATTAATTTGAATTGGTTCAACGATCCTCTTTTTTCAGTGCACTTTCAACAAACACAGCTTCTATCACCTACAGACCAAGAATCCCATACATACTTAATACCTAGAAGCTATTTTAGACATACTCACTTATTTGATTAAGCTCAAGAGATGACTTTGTATATACTAGTTTAACAAATATATTTGTGTATGATGCGTACTTGAGCAGCACTGTCCAATAGTGTTGGGCGCTTTATAGGCTTCGATTGTTTTCCATCATTTAATACAATCGGCTGGACATTTGCTTTGTCTCAAATTCATTCAGCATCATCGACCCCAAACATCTGGATCTTCATCGGATCACGGTACCCACATAGTCCTGAGTCAGTTTAGCTTCACATAAAGAGACAGAAGACACTGTGACCGCCTAAATCTAAAATCTAGATAAACACGTTGCACCTAAGCACGGTTTTGCTACGGATTTAAGTTGCCTCAGTTTGCTTTGTTGGGACCATTGTATGGGCAGAAGAACTCTGTGTGCTTCTTGTTGTTGAAGAATGGTATTTATGACACTGGTTGCATGCTCTGGGTGTTGCAGTCAAGCTGCAGAATTAATTTAAATGCCTTCCTGATGGTCCTGAATGATGGAAAAGAATCTAAATATCTTAAGCGCCAAAAACGTTTTGCACAATCATGACTGTATCTCACTACATATCTAAAGTTGATGTAGCTGACATAGTTGTATGTGTGAGGTCATATATACAATTTGTCACATATTTGAAGCTACTACTATTATCATGTCATTTTACTGCTGTGCACTTTGGTAAAAAGGCCAAAAATGCCAGCAAACACTAAGCAAACAGGAATCACTGTGAGTACTGAATTAATTATACCTCACCTCCAGAGTGATAAACCCAACAGGAAAAGGTGAAGGTTGTCCGTTGATAGGTTTTTGGATCGGCTTGTGGTGAGAAGGAGGGTAATCAGACGATAACAAGCAGAAATAAAGAAATCATTCTTCATTTGGATCTTGGCCTCTGCCATGTGTGTTGTTTGGCTGCTCTTGGCCAGCGAGCCTACAAGGGCTGAATAAAGAGGGAATCTCAAAGGGCTCTGGCCTGTACCATGTGTCAAGCCTTTCACATAACCTGGCATTCATTGTGAAGCTCTTTTATGAACCATAAAAAATATTCATTTCGCCCCTGACCTGTTTTCCAATATAGTCTCCAAACCCATAAAAGGGTTTGCTTTTCATTTATTTTTATTTGAAGAACTTTGAAATGTAAATGTTTGTTTCCTCACATGTAAAAATTGAGAGAAGCCATCTTGAAGGAAGAAATTTGATGTGAAATATGAATTCTAGCCATTTTACATCATCCCTAACATAAACATGCGGCTTCTCAGTGCGAGTCTTTTTGTGCTGTTAAATGAGTGTACTTTGGCAGGCTGCAGTGTACATATACTGATGCTCCGCCGCTCTCGCTGGACTCCTTCATGGCTCAGAGCTCTTGAGGCTTGTAGAAGACTGGCATCTTTACAGTGGCCTCGATTGGCCATATTTTCGTGTCAAATGACAGGTCTGGCCCAGTAAAAGTGGACGCTGCGGTAAACTATGTGCTTACATTTACGGCTAAAGCTATCAAGGGCACGGCTAACGAGTCCTGTTGACTTTTGTTGAACTGCCGCTTTGGGAGGCTCTACATTAAACATTTTTTAAAGAAAACTGCAGCCTTTTCCAGGCCTTAAACTGAAGTGCATCCTTACTAAGATTCTTTTTTTTTAAATTTCCAGTTTATAGTTACTGTCAGACTTTAAATTCTTTTGGAATAGAAACCTGCATTCTTTCAAACCATTTGCGCCATTTTTTGTGCAATCAGATACGAGTTCCATGGCGATTAAAGCACCACAGACGCATAAAAATGACTCAGAAATAAACTGGAATTATTTATCATGCACAATAACTACTGAAACCACATGTATTGGGTTTGATTTCACAATGCATTCAGCTCAAACATAAAAAAAAACATCAGACATTTCTCAAAGATTAAGAGCTAAAGCACAAGCAGTGATGTTTAATTCAATGGGAAATGTGTTTGGCCGTAAAACCAACAGACTTTCTTAGAATAAAGGGGACTATGAGGGGTGATTTCAGGATTTGATGCTGGACAAAGGGCATAATTTATCCCTTCTACCTGCATTATCTGGTAAAAAGAATGGCTCTGCTTAGATCTGTGTGTTGGCAGGAAAACTGTGATGACGCAACCGACTATCATTTTAATCTTAATTGAAGCCAGACAGTGAAATCGTGGCTGTTGGGTTTATGGTTTATCGTGTGAATTGTTACCTTTTCGAAGATTTATTTTCACAATCTGAGACAACATGTCACCTTGTTGTCCAATTTATAATTTTTTACTTTGTTCATGAGTTTATATACTGCAGGTTTTCACAATGCAGGTCAGCACCAGTTCAGAGATAAAAACGAAAGATGTCGGCAAAGTATTCCTTCGCTTCTTCTTGCTCACTTAACATGTCTTGTATCGTTTTACCGACAAATCCTGTAACACAGTAGGACTGTGTGTTCCCCGGCAGAACAGCAAACACACTGTCAAAGTCCATGGAGCACGGCGGAGCGCACTGGGCTGTGTAATGCTGTGGAACAAGCAGCAGGTATTTGTTAGTTAATCAGCGTTTTTGAATTAAGCTAGAGGCCGAGGGTTGTGTTCAGGAGCAGCGCGGCTGTTTTGACTAAGCCATCTCAGCGAGGGCCCGGTCATGGAGACTCCCAGCATTTGTAAAAGATTAGCGGCCTAGTCCTGATGTACTCGGAGCTCAGGTCAGGCAAAGTGCAGCGCTCGGACGCGATTCGAGCCTCGCCGTATCTCCACCATCTGCGGCTCTCACACAGCATTTTCTACTAGTCCCGGTACATGAGACACACTGAATAATGTGATTAAAGGTTCTTGGAGTTCGCTGAGGGGAGATTATACAGAAGTTGTTGCTTGAGGAAGCAGCATTACCAGGTTGATATGAATCCACTAAGGTCATGAGATGGAGCCACATGCAGCACGTGAAGGTAAAAAAGCTCAGTTTCCTCCTTCTGTGTGTCAAATTTTGATTAGTTTCATGGCAGCGTGCTATCACATGTGAACATTTCCAGTCAGAGTATCTTTGTTGAATAAAGGAATAACAATAGCACACATGCTCCCATCCTATTATTAGCCAAAAATACTAAATGAAAACCAACTGTGTAGGAACAATAAAATAATTTGTCAAGGGAGAAGGGTGCAGATAAATTCTGCAAAGCATTTTCCAATTGGCTGAGGTTTCTGCGCGCTCGGCCAAGTGCTCAGCACCTGGCTGTCATGGCTCTGACGCTGCCTAATTCATTTCAACTTTCAAACACACGCCTATTAGATCACTGTCGATACGAGCTGAAAGGGCCTGATTAGTCTTTTTAGCAGTATTAGTCAACATGTGCTGTGAGCCGATTTTTTTTTAAGGGCAAGAGTTAGACAAACAGAAAGAAGGGACTGGAGAAATCAGGCTCTGCTCTCCTTTCTTCACTCACTTTATCGCTCCAGTAAATCTGTGACTCAGCTTTGGCGAGGACATTCTGGGGGAAAAGCCAGATACTCATCCTAAATATTCTTGTCAAAAAACTTTCTGGTGATATATACGAGACATTTCCTGCTAGGAAAAGAGTTTTTTTTTTTGTTGGTTACTGAAGCCGTGTGAACCCGAATGTCTCATCTGGGTGAATCCAAGAATCTCAGCACATCGATTTCAAGGTGAATGAAGTTCTTCTTGATGGATTTTGGCTCCGTTGAAAAGGTCGAACGCCAGGACAGCTACGACCTGGTTCCCATTAGGCCTGAATCTTTAAACTTCCACGTTTACTATAACCTTCTTTACACCATCTTTATGAAATATGAAAGAAATCGACCTCTGAAATGTCCAGAATGTGTTTTTCGAAGGCAAACATTCAGCATTAATCACTGTAACTGTCCCAAACTATTATATGACCAGAATATCTCTTTTTCTTGATTAATAGGTTTGTTGGGAAATATCAGTGGCTCAGCATTTCTTGTTGCCAACTATTGAGATTTCTTTACTCTCAAAAACAAAGTTGTGTGTCCTGTTGTGGAAACACGCAACATGAGGCTGACCAGCGTTGCGACAGACTTCGTCTCGGAGCCAAATGCAAGCTAAAAACAAAAACGCTTGGCACCGCGGCGCATTAACCTCTTCCCTACAGCTTCCCACTGGATCTCTGCTCTAATTATTTGGCAAAAAAGCAGATCTTTTATTAACTTTTTTCGTGCTCAGAGTTCAACTTGTCCGTCTCCTCCTCGACCTTGACGCACGAATCAGCTCGCTACTAAAAAAAAAAAAAACAGCCAACAACGAGCCCCATAAGAGATTGTACAACATGATGTTTGTGTTAAGCGCTCTATTATATGAGCCGACTTCTGGGTCTTGGGGGGAATGTTAAGCACGTTAATGAAGAGTGCATACTGAGGCTATTACTCAGTGTAATATGGAGCCATTTAACACACTTACTGCACAGCCTGTATGAGTAAGAAATGCAGGAAAAAGGAGTCTTATATTTAATCTTGGCAACGGTAAATCAAAAGAAGGACAGAAGTGATTGTCTTTAATGCTTACAACAGATTTTTTTCCCTTCTCTTTACTGGTACACAATGCCAACAGAGTGAAAACTGCACAGATTCTGCAGTCAAGACAATGCAAAACAGACTACAGAAGCCAGGAGATAACAGATGTGTCTACTGTTTGCAGTGGGAATTTCTGCGAGATGCGGTTTTTCGGTTCCAGGCGGTGAAATCAAGCCGACATGAGTACAGCAGCTATAATCAGAGTCATTTTAGATTCTGTCAGCTCCCTGTTTGGCAACAGGGTCGGTCAGTGACAATTACACAAAGACATTTACAGAAAAAAAAGGAGGAGGATAAACAAGCAGTTCTTGGATTTTCTGCAGAAACTGGGAAAGAATATGAATCAATAATGCTCACTTTTAGTACGCTGCATCCCTAAGGGCACTCATCTGCGTGTGGTTGGAGTTAGATAACAACCAGGTGTTGGTTTGCGAGGCTTTGCGGAAAACCATAGGAACATTCTTGCTTTTTAACAAACCTTTTGTTAAAATAATGCAAGCATGAAGTGTTATTGTCTGCTTTGCCGTTGCAGAATTTCATGGGAAGTTCTCAAACAGAAAATATTCCCACACAACGGAAAATAACAGCTCCACATCATGGGAAATTGCATCTTCTTATCACACACACTATCTCCTTGCTCCGATATTAGCCCACTGAAAAACAGCCTTCCCTTTCAAATATAATTGTCTGTAAAAAAGTCTGTAAAAATAACCCTAAGCATTGCAGATCACAGTGCTGGCAAGGAGCCTCTAAACTTTATTAACATCCAGAGTCGGCCTGGCGACGCTCCCAGCTCCCTGCAACTTGGACTTACAGGCATTAACCTGATCCGGACACCAGCCTTTTCTTTCCCAAAATCCTCCGTTTCCTCCCCATCATGCACACGCACCGCTCCGTCCAGATTTGCAATTTTAAAAAAGAAAGAGTTTTGACAAAACACCGGGTCCACCTGTGCTAGATTGGAAGAAAGGGATGATATCACTCCCCTGCACTGACTTCAATAAGCTACAATAAATTCTGACTCAAAGATTTGCTAGTCGGTGCTTTAGGATCCATCCTTCAAAAGATAATTCAATAGATATTGACTGTGATGAAACTTGGCTCTCTGTGTGGGACAGTAATGCACACGGATCTATACCTGCCAAGACATAATGCACGTATCTGAGTCCAAATCGGCCGAGTGGAGAAGTTGTCACGCTCGGGATTTGTGATTGATGTTGACCTGCATCACTCGCAGACAGGCAGGAGAGTATTTTTCTCCTGAGCAAACTTCATTCCATCCTTTGTGCACTTATTAAGTCCTGGTAAGTAAATTTATACAGCGCTGGGACTGGACTGCATTGCACATGACTAGAGAATAACTAATTCGTCCAGAACGCTGGGCTTCTATTAACAAGCGCTAATAAAATATATAAACTGCACTATTAGACTTTATAATGTCTTTCATAGTCCTCTGGGGCGGCGCCAGCCAATGGAGCCGTGAGCTGACTGGGCACTGCCCCATGGCAGCTTCCTGGCAGAGACAGAGAGAGAACAAGAGCGAGGATAAAACTCCAGCTTTTTGGCTGCTTTCTCCCCGGCTCTAATGAAGGCATTAAAACAGCCTCGGCTCACATCATGTTTGCCCGTTTTGTTTTTGACCACTCGGTTGAAGCCAGCATTTGATTGGCTGGCTGATTAATCTGCAGCCTTGTAAAAAAGGGGAAGTTTCAGACGCTGTTTAAACAAGTTCAGCATGAGTATTTGAGAAATGGTGATCTGCTTACACAGCTCTGATGCTTTTATTTGTTGTGAATGTTACTCACATGTTGATCACAAATAATCTGCTGACAGTCCTCTCTAGTGGAAACGACTGAAAAAAAAGCAGCCTCCTCATGATTGCTCACACGATCTGAGTCTTTTTCCTTGTTTCAGGAGGCCAGTGAAGCCCTCATGTCCACATCTTTCCGCTGCCATGTCTCACTTTCTTAACTCGACAGCTGTGAGGGCCCAGTTAGCTCTCAGCCCAGCTCTGGCAGCGGCAGCACAGTGGCGGACGGCCGTCTTAGCTGCCACAGTCAGAGCCGAGCGGATTTTTCTTTGATGAAACACAGCAGCGTCGAGCCAAGAACAGCAAGTGGCACAGCCGAGATGTAAATCAAAAACCCACCCATGTGCTCAGTCATACACGGAGAGGACTCGCTGCCGTCTGAAAATGCATGAGTAATGCGGCCTCTATAGACATGCGGGAAGCCGTGGCATGTCTGTCCAGAATCCAGAGAGAGAGTCTTCCTTATCTTTTCTACACATCCTGCTGTGATTCACTAAACCTGGCAGCGGATTTCTCTCATCAGCAATAGTGCGTTAAACTTTCTTGGGCTAAAAATACACTTTTTATGATGACATGTCTGAGCCAACTCTGCAGCTTTTTCTTGATTAAGCTGAGGCCCGGAGCACATTTCCTCTGGTATTCCAGAGATATTTCAACACTTACTCAAACCAGATCATATTTTTGCTGTGTGACTGTTTGGATTCATTGGCAGAATGAAAGTCAGAATGCCTTTGGTTAGAGTGAGATGCCATACTCATACCACACTGGTCACATAAAAAATGAGAAGGTTTGACCTTACTGACACCGAGAATGGAAAAGGAGAAGGACAGCGGAGCTAAAATTTAACATTTTATGCCCATTTTTGAACCATCTGATGATAGAAGCTGTCACAACCTCCCATAAATCTTTCTCTCAGTCAAGCTGATGCAACACTCATCTCCTCCTCTGCCACACATCTCCTGTTTCCATACACGTAATGCGGATCTCACGGCCAAGTTTGACTGAGGTGATTCAGCTCAGCAGATGCCAGACCAGGGGTTGTTCTCTCGGCCTCCATCTCTGGTGGCTGTGACTCAAGGAGCGCTCTCATTCCATTACCCAGCATTCCCTCCTCAGCTTTCTCATGCAGACAGAGGTTTTACGGGAATACCGCTGCAGAATCATCATCACCGGGCTTAGGCTTTATGAATCAATGGAACATGCTGCAAACATTACACCCTGCAACACCCTTCCCAGGCAGCAACCCTCACATTTGCCCATAACTCACTGCTGAGCTCACACAATATGCAAAGACGTGGGCTGAGGCGGCTCTAGCTCATGGGAATGCACTGACTAGTGAGAAAACCCATGAGAAGAATGTTACTATCACTGTACTAGTTTGATATAAACAGGCCCGCGTGGACGCCTCCGCATGATTTAGGATGGCGAAAACGCAGGAAGAGCGGATGTCTGGCTGTCGGTTCTTGTTGACACGTTCCAAATAAAGTGCAGCTGGGTGCTAAAAAAGCGATACCGAAAAAAAATATAATCTTCTGGTCGAAAATAGTTTCGGTCAACCTCAGCAGTGGAACTAAGTGAAGCAGCAGTTCAATAAAAGGTCAGATCTCTTCCAGCAGCAGCAGCAGAATGCAACAAAGCTGCTATAAGTTTGTCTCATTGCCACTTTCTTTTTTTGGCAAACAGCGATGGTGAGACCCTCAGTTATTCTGTCAAGCCTAAACCGCACTGAATATACTGATATTTCACCACTCAAGTTGACAAATTTGCTTTTCAACAGAGTAGTGATGAGCAGAGGTGCCAGGGATTAAGTGTTGCGCTTGAATATCCAGCACAGGAAAAAGAGAATTTGTTTTGGAATAAGGAAATACTGATCATCATTCAGCCAAAACTTAAAAATCGCTTTCCTAGACTCAAGATAGCACAATTAATTTGGTATAAAGTGAGTAAAAACATCAACTAACTATATGAAAAGTGATTTTGGCATCAAGTTTCATGCTTTATTTACACATATATACGTATAATGCATCCTACATGGACACATTTTTCATAAAAAACTGCAGGATACACATAGTTTGTGTGCTGAAAATGTGAAACAATGACACAAAAATTGCTGCAAAAGCTGCAATAATGATGTGAATTTTGTGCAATTAGCCCTGTTTATGGCTTTACAGTTGCTTTATAGGCTGAAAGCTTATAACTTCTTCAAGCTTCTTCTTCAGATTTCCTCTGTGAAGATGTAAAGACTTGTAAATTAATTTCAATTCCACTGTTAGAGGGCCAAAGCAGACAATGACACCCTAATGAATTCTCCCCATGAGACATGACGGTATAATTTACTCCACAGAGCCTCATATAGAAGATCAAAACAAGGATTAACGGCATAATCTGTTTAACTACGTGGCTCTAATTGACACAGTCGACTCATTCATTATTTGCACTGCATCACCTGCTCGCTCATTTCCCCTCTTTGGTGATCCGGCCTCCATTAAAGTCACATTTTTGGGCTCCAGTGACGTCTCTGTGATCTTTAACATCAAGCAAACCATCTAAGCACGACTGCGACTCTTTAATGTCTGATTTGTAAGGATTATTTTCACACCCTTCGGCAAAATGGCCCGTCAGAAATGACAACCGGCTAAACCCCTGATCTAAAAGAAAATACTGAAATCCAAGATAAATAAATAATATCTTGTGTGCATACATCAAAGCCGGACTTAACGCAATTATAAGCCTCGAGTTAGAGGCATTTTTAGGAAATGTAATACCCCTCGACACAGCTGAAGCAAACGTTTTCCCAGAATTATAGTTACATAAACATTATTTGTGACGCAAATCTGATGGTTTACTCAGATGAAAGTCAACAAATACCCGTAGAAAGCATTGGAATACAGATATTTTAAACCGGTTTCCTTTTGGGTTTGGTTGAGCAGCTCATTTTTGATGACTTTGATGATAAATAAGATCATTTGGAAAATCTAATTACTCTTATAAATCAGATTTTAAAGGAGAAAAAGCACTACTGGGCCACTAAAGTAACTTCCCCTGTCTCACAGACTAAATTAATGTCTGTCTATAAGGGGATAATAAGTAAACCGCATAGTTTGATCAGACTTTACCGAAAGCACTCAATGCCTCTCTCACAAAGTGTGCACTCACAACCAAAACTATTCACGAGCTACTGGGAAACTGTCATTAAACGTTTGACACTGCCGAGGCTCAAAGCGGCGCTGCGACGCTCGGTTGTTTCTCATAACAGTCAGATTATCGCCCTGCGGTCTGACGTCTCCAAATCCTGCCGGGGAAAACACAGGAAACTAAGTCAGTTTGAGGGAATTCGACGTCAGTGCCAGTGCCACTTTGATGCAAGAAAAAAAACAGTGCGTGTATTTGAGCGAGTGTGTGGTTCAGTGTGTGGGGATGTTTGTGAGGTTGCACACAGGTGGATAAAAAAATCTGCATCTAGAGAAAAACGTGTCACCAGATGATGTGTGTGTTGGCAGAAGATGACAGAATCCAGAATCCAGCTCCAACAATGATCAAATACTAGAGTCCATTACTCATCTCTTCAGAGGCTGAATCAACAGACAGACCTCTGCATTTATCTGAGAAGGAGGCCGGGTGGGACTGAAGCCCACTCGCTCCTCTAACTCAAACATTTTCCCCCTCATACGAGCTCACAGCAGCATCGTTCCTGGCCAGGAGAAACTTTAGTAAGGTATCAAATGATGCTAGAGTACACACTTCATTCAAGCCCCATATTCTGTTTTCAAGTGGGGGGGAGTCAAGTGTTTTTCTTTGCAAGCCAAATATTTTCTTTGCTGATGACCACTAATATTTATAGCACTGTGGACCTGCAGTGACTCGAGATGATCAGCCGCTTGTTCCACTAGAAAAGAAGGGAAGGTTTCCACTCTGGTTGTGACATCAGCTGAGGATTGTGTGGAAAAAATATATTAAAATTGTTCTTAAATTCAAGCTGGGGGCAGATTTTAAAATGCAAAAGGTGTAGAAGCAGGATAGCTGCATAGAAAACACTCAGAGTTGTGAATTATTTCTGCATTCAGGACAGAGGACGGTGTTTAAAAACAAAATCTAATGTTGCAATGTGTAATATTTATAGCACAGTGGACTTGCGGTGATTTGAGATGATGAGCCGCCAGAAAAGCAGCAAAGGTTTCCACACAAAGCAGGGATTTAGGCAAAAAAATATATAAAAGTTTTCCTTGAATTCGAGCTAGGAGCAGTTTTTAAAATGCAAAAGGTGTAGAAAAAGGAAAGGTGCTTAAAAAAAATGAAAGTTTTGCATTGTTTTTGCAGAGATGATCAGCCGCTGTTCTGCTAGAAAAGTAGTGAAGGTGTCCACACCAGGTTGTGACATCAGGCAGGGATTTATGTGAAAAATATATAAAAGCTTGACTTGAATTGAGCCGGGAACAGTTTTTTAAATATATATTTTGGGGAGTTTTCACATTTTTAATGATAGGAGAAAGATAGAGTGAAAGGGGGGAGAGAGAGAGGAGAGAGACGTGCAGCAAAGGGCCGTGAGCTGGACTCGAACTCACGACCGCTGCTGGCGACCTGGCAACACCCTAACTCAGTAAGCTATCCTGGAGGCCAAGGGAGCACTTTTTTTCAATGCAAAAGACATATAAACCTGCAGGCTGTGTAGAAAACACAGAGAATTTTGAAATATTTTTGCATTCAGGATAAAGGATGGCGCTTAAAAAGTGTTTCTAACATTGTATCATCTAATATTTATAGCACTGTGGATTTGAGATGATCAGCTGCTGCTCCACTAGAAAATCAGCAAAAGGTTTCAACACCAATTTGTGACATCAGGCAGGGATTTGTGCAATATATATAAATAATATAAATAAAAGTTTTCCTTGGATTCGAGCAGTTTTTTAAATGCTGAAGGCATAGAAACAGGAAAGCTGCACAGAAAATGTATTGAATTATTTTAGTACAAAGGACGGCTTTAAAAAACAGAATATAAAGTTCTATCACCTCATATTTACAGGACATTGGACTTTTAGTGATTTGAGATGATCAACTGCTGTTCCACTAGAAAAATAGCAAAGGTTTCCACACCAGGTTATGACATCAGGCAGGGATTTGTGCCTGCCTGATGTCAGAAAAGTAAGTCCAGTTTTGCTTGAATCCATGCTGGGAGCAGATTTTAAGATGCAAAAGGCACAGAAAGAGTGGAGGCTGCGTAGAAAACGCTGAGAGTTTTGAATTATTGTCACATTTAGGATACAGAATGGCGTCTAAAAACAGAATCTAATGTGGACTTGCAGTGATTTGAGATGATCAGCTGCCGTTCCCTAGCAAAGAAGCAAAGGTTTCCACACCAAATTGTGACATCAGGCAGGGATTTGTGCGACTTAATGCAAAGAAAAATATGTCCAGTTTCGCTTGAATTCATCCTGGGAGCAGTTTTTAAAATGCAAACAGGGAAGCTGCACAGCAAAACGCTAAGAGTTTTGAATTATTTTTGCATTTAGGATAAAGGATGGCGTTTAAAAGCAGAATCTAAGGTTGTATTAACTAATATTTACAGCACTGTGGACTTGAGATCATCAGCTGCTGTTCCACTAGAAGGGCAGCAAAGATTTAAACACCAGGCTGTGACATCAGCCTGGGATTTTTGTGACTAGATGGAAAGAAAAGTATGTCAGTTTAGCTTGGATTTATGCTGAGGGCAGTTTTTAAAATGCAAACAGGGAAGCTACACAGAAAAACACGAAGAGTTTCTGAATTATGTTTGCATTCAGGATACAGAATAGTGTTTAAAAACTAGTCTAAGCCTACATCATCTCTCGCACACAGACTGACATGACTAAAAATTTCACATACAGCATGGATTTGCTCTTTGGAACTAATTAGAAAACCAGCAAAGCAGCACAGAATGTAAATGTCTCACAGTACGTCTCTCCAGCTTTCCTCTGAGGATTAGATGAAACATCACCACCTACATGTGAATCACTTTTTATCACTGAGTAACAGTTCACTTTTTTTTTTTGCAATCACAGGGCACAAGTTAGAGGTCAGAAATCTCCGGTCTGAGGTAAGTTCTTCCTCCGCTGTCTCAGTCAGGATAAATATTACAGCCTGTGTTTGTTCAGAGACTCCTCTCGGTATAAATCTAAAGCAACGGTGGAGAATGCAGCCTAAACTCCAGCTCTGTCCCCAAATGGGAGCATGTAATACGATCAGGCTGAAATGAGGCATGATACAAAAGACTGATGAGTACTGAGATCACTTTCCTACTCTGTGCTCAGCATAGAAAGACCATAAAATGATATTAAAGCAACAGAGAGTGAACACAAATGAAGCTTGTGAAAAAGAAAAGTTAGAGAGCCAGTTCCAGATCACGTGCTCGTTGAAAACTATTCGGATTCTTCACACCACAAGACCGTGAACTTATTAAAACATCACTCAGCTGCTCCACAGAGTCGGAACAAAACAAATGTCTGCTTAATCTGCACAACACAATCCACCAAAAACACATCTTGCACTGCCACAATTTACGGGAAGCGAGTTCAAAAGCGGCGCAGGAGACAATGAGACGATTCATTCTGGGATGCTGGGGATGGAGGGCTGAGGGCACTCCAAGAGAACTCATAAATGCTGAGACGCATTTCGGCAGACATATGGTTTGTGTTTGCAGAGAAGAAACAATAATCAAATCCGTTGATCCTCTTCTTGCTGCGAGGATGATTGCTAATATAAAAGTCTGCTCGGCCTAATCATAATTTAGAGGACGGGGGCCGCAATTACCCTCCGCCCTCTCACAACAACACTGTGTCTAAACAGGATGGAGCAGCTTTCCACACACACACACTGCACTGGAAGCCCAGTTTCCACTCTGCATGCTGTCTGTGTGATGGTGTTCATTTCATCTATGTAATTGTTGTTTTAAAGAGTTGGCTTTCAATGAAGAGCCAAGGTCAAACATCTCTTTCTTTTTCTTCTTTTTTGTAAGACATAAAAGCTAATTCAAATCATTTTGGGGGCAATTTTGAGCATTTATCAATTAGAAAATCTAAAAACAGGGGAAAAAATATTTAAAACTTAATTAGTGTTTTAGTCTTAAGATGTTCATGGTGTCAGATTGTCCATGTTTAGATAAATCAGCCAACTTAACTGTGTCTTGTTAGTGCACATTCTACTTCCACACACTTCACATCCTTTCACATGGCCTTAGTGTGCCACAGAGACAGAGACTTTGATTCTGCTGTTATTTATGAATTGGCCAGTGATCCAAAAGGCAGCTCTGCTTTTAATTAACACTCCTAATCCACAACTGCAAACAGGGCTCTCAACACAAATTCACAGCACATCTGCATCAAAGGATGCTCAAGAGGAGCCATATGGAGGCAGCTGTATTTTAGATGAGGGCTCTTAATCAACGACATATAAAAGTGCTAATTAGTCAAACTGGCACTGGCTGACACATATTTACCTATTTAATTTGGCTTTTAGTTCTTGAACAAAAAACAATAAAAATGCTTAAATAAATGATGTTTCAATTTAAGAGAGCACCCAACTCTGCAGCATCAGTTTGCGCGTGAATCCTACCTTGCACCGGTGGAAGAGAGAAGCACAAGCGCGGGGTTTTGGCCGCCAGATGCGCCTTTTCCTCGGACGCCGTGACTCGCTTCGGGCTGGCGCAGTTCATGTGCGTCGGCGCGTCCTGGGGGCTCCTGCAAATCGGAGATCCGAAGCCAGCGTTGCCGGCTCGCCGCGCACAGATGTCCGCCTTGCTGCCGTACACGGAGAGCGCCAAGCCCGTGAAGTCCGCGAAAGTCGGGGTCTGACAGTGGCTCACCATCCCGAACAGCGCTGAGGAGTTCTGCATTGATGACCTGGGATTTCCCCCGCTGCTGCTGCTCACATTACCTGAAAGGTTAGAAAAGACAGAGTTTGAGTCCTGAGTGCGCAAACATGTATCCACACATTCTGACAATCCGCTTAAACTTCAGGGATGTGGTGACACCCACCTTGTTTAATTAGCTCATAAGGAGCAGAAAACGCGTAATGACGCACGTCTGCATGCTTATGAGACTGGAGAGGAGCGCATTTGCGAGCCGGATCGATAGCATCCTCTCAGTGAGGATCAGCATCCCGTGCGTCCCCCCTCCGTCCTCTCTCTCCTTTTGTGAGATTGACACCCAATAGCTCCACTGATCTGCAGGATTCGGGAGCACCAATGGAGGCTGCGTCCGTGTTTCTGTGGGAGGATAAGATGTGGATCAGGACGTCGTAGTAGTGATTCTTGAGCTCTGGAGAGGAAATTGTGCAACATTATTCATGCGCGTAATTGATCCATTGTGCCATCGAGGAGAACGTACCAAATGGATGTAAAACAGGCCATTTACTGTTTGGCATAACATTTGTGGAGAGTTTTTATCACAATCATCGAGTTTAGTGTGCCAATTATTCCAACAAAGCTGAAATCTAGTGTTTATTGCGCAACAGCTTCAGGGGAAAAAATGCGCACAAATGTGATAAGATGCGCATCTGTGATATTTAATGAAGGGAAGCTGCGTCTCCCAGGACTCGGTGTCCAATGTGTGCTTTCATAGAGTTTTTCTTGAGACAACTGGCTAAACTACACAAAAGTTAACATTTTTTTAACAAGCATCTCTCCTAAATCTGAATAGAAACGGAACATTATTAAGAATGAATCAATAGTTATTGAGTTTTTAAGCAACCTTCACTATCTTAACTAAATTTTCACTTGAATAATCATAAAACTATAATTTGCACCTGGTATCTCGGTCCCTTGACCTTATTAGACTATTTTAAAAGTCCATAAAGAGGAGAAAGAACTTTGCCAATCATCAAATATTAGATGTCGTTTGGAAAAAACAATTTAACATCGCATAAATCGTGTCATTATTGATGATCTCCCAGTGCTGAGCGCGTTTTCTCTGTGCAGTTCTGCAGCGCCATCTAGTGACTCTTACGCAGAAGGAAGGGAGACTCCTCAGTGTGGACAAAGTTGACCAACACACAGCGACAGAACACGTTGTTTTTGTTGTTCAAATAAACACGAACACGATAAAGGCGATTTCAGAAGCCGTATGGTGAAGAGGGGTTCGGATTCTCTTTGTTTTTTGGCGCCAAAAGCTGAGATCTGAGCTGCAAAAATGCGGAAATGCGTGACTGGGGCAGTAACTGGAACAACTGGTTCTTGTGATGCCTTTACGTGCTGTTGGAAATCTGATGAATGAGTTACTGAGATCAGCCCTTCACTCCAGTACACACTGTTACACACAGCAGAATTCTGTTGTGGTATAATTAACATCTTTAGCATTGAATAATTAGACAAAATGTGTGTGTGCTGTGAGCTTTGAGTTATTTTACAGTTTCCTGCTCGTTAATTAGATAGCTGGCTTCACAGATTTGTTGTCTTTACACCGAGTACAAGTGCAAAGGCAACTAAATGCAGTTTAGCATCCAACCAGAGGTGCAAAAGAAGCAGGAAAAGTGCAGTGCAAAGTGACATGTATACATGGAATAGCTTTTAGGGGAAGTATAAATGTACTAAGATATATACAGTATGATCAGGATTAATACTGCTGCAAGATATATGATGAATATCCAAGATGTATAAGTCATGTGTATAGTATATGCAGTCTGGCTACCACAGAATGATACAGTATTAACAAAATGAGCAGAGTGGTATGAACATGCTAAGTATATAAATAATATAAGGGCTATAACTACACTGTGAAGATTAAAAAAAAACCTTCTAGGCAACTCTGTGAAAAGGTTATTGAAGGGCACAAGTCAGGGGTTGGTTACAAGAAAATTTCCAAGTTACTGAATATGCCTTGGAGTACAGTGAAATCCGTCATTATGGAATGTGGCAAATGAGTAAATCTGCCTAGAGCAGGTCATCCTCACTAAATCAGAGACCGTTCAAGAATGACTGTTGTGAGAGGGAGGCCACCAAGACATCTATGACTCCTCTGAAGGAGTTCCAGGCTTTAGCTGCTGAGATGAGAGACACTGTGTTCAGCCTGTTCTCCACCATCAAAGTTTTATGGAAGAGTGGCAAAGAGAGAGCCACTATTGAAAAAAATTTCAACTAGAGCTCACCAGAATGCATGTGACAGACCCTGAAGTCAACTGGAAGAAGGTTCTTTGGTCTGATGAGACCAAAATCGAGCTATTTGGCCGTCACACTAGACCAGGGGTAGCCAGCCCTGGTCCTCTAGGGCTCCTATCCAGCATGTTTTAGATGTTTCCCTCTTCCAACACACCTGATTCAAATGATCAGGATCGTTGTCAGGCTTCTGCAGAGCTTGATAATGAGCTGATCATTTGAATCAGGTGTGCTGGAAGAGGGAAGCATCTAAAACATGCTGGATAGGGGCTCTCGAGGACCAGGGTTGGCTACCCCATGCACTAGACAAACCCCTTTGTGAAGCATGGTGGTGGGATCATCATAATGAATTATGCAAAGCATAGGGTAATCCTGGAGGACAACCTGATGCAGTCTGTAAGAGAACTGCAACTTGGGAAACAATTTGTTTTCCATCAAGACAATTATTTATATCCTAGGATTTTACTCCTTCTGTTTAAACAGTTTTAGGATATATTTATGATTCTTACTTTTCTGTATGTTATTGAAAAGTTGTCATTTAGTGGAATAATATTTTTAATTAATGCTGTCCTATTGTATGCGGAGTATGTTGATTGGTTGTGGGGTTTCAACCATTCCCTATTTAGGATGGCTGATGATGTTAAATAAATCATTAAAATCATTCTTCAAGCAAAAATATCAAATTATCTATAGGTCTATTGGCAACTTTTCTTTGTTTTTCTGATGATTTTTGGACTTTTTGTTGAAAAAAGCTAAAACTTCAAAGTCATCTTGTGCGCAAATGCTGTAAAAGGCATTTTCACTGACATTTTATAGATCAAAGATTAGTAGTTAATCCAAAAATGTTCATTCATCAGATTAATCCGAACGAAAAAAATCACTAGTGCTGTGCATTGATTAGTTTTGAGTAATTCCAGAAATAATGAAGGCCATACAAATTTAACACAGGGCCCCCCGATAATGTGACCTGCAACCGCATTGAACGTTTCATCATCTCAGCTGATACTGTGCTTTAGAGGCACAGATTCCCAGTCAAATGCGCATTTAACTGTTTCATCGCTGACCAAAGCAGACAGAATGAGCCTTTGTGACTTTTGGAACCAACTTGAATTTTTCTTGGATGACATTTTTTGAGAAGCCATAAAAATAACCAAATTAAACAGTAAAATTTATGTTCAGAAACTGCTCTGGAGTCCGGATTTAGACTCTTTTCAAAGCAGATATTATGGCTTGTAATAATGAAACACACAGCTGTCATTATTATCACGTCTGCCTTGCATGTAGGGGACTTCCAGGCTCCTGGCACTGTGTTGTTTGCACTTTTCCTCCTATTAAACAATTAGTGTCAAGAACTCTGTTGTGTGCTGGGTGGTTCCGGCTTATTGAGACACTTCAGGAGAACTGAGTCATCTCTAATGTAGCAAGAAACACTCGTGGTTCTCCTAAATGGCCTAGCAACTATGTACACTACAACAGTGGGACGTAAGTCTTCTCCGATTATTGATTTAACTCCTAAAAAAGGCACATATTTAGAAGTAAAATAATCCCTTCCTCCTTGCTTTGAAGATGGATTTAGCCTCCAGGTATGAATATGGCCTTAAACTTGCATTCTTTTTAACAGCCAGTAGGGGGCGAATCCTCTCGTGAGTCCAATTGTGTAGAAGTCTTTGAAAAATGGCCTTACTTTTCACATGATTTGTTACTTCAGACTTTTTTCAAGGCAGCGTTATGTCCATTTTGAAAATTATCATCCCATTTAGAGTAAAGTAAACAACAAATCAGGGTTTGCTTTAGGGCGGGGCACAAAGGTCATGCAGCTGCCAGAAACAGAACCAGGAAAAACAAGGTGCAAGAAATTGGTGACTGACTGAATGCAAACAGCAACTAAGTTAAAATGTGATCCAGAGTGCAATAAATGCAACATATTGACATTAAGCTATATTTCCATGCATTTCTATTTCTCTGTATCTTTGTCATCATGGGTGATATGTAGAACTAGGCCATTATTGATGCATGATTCATGCACGAGGGTCACTAATTCACTTTAATAAAGACACCAGCATGAATACTGTTTCTGAAATCAAAATATTTTTTAAAACACATTTTCTATAAGCAGCAGTTACTTTATATTTGCTTATTCTCCATGTTCTTATCAATAGGAATAATGATATCTGTTGTTTCATATTGACAAAGCACAGGCTGTATATGTGACAAAGAGTGACACATAGTTCAGGCCCATATTTATTGACCTTTAAATATATATATATTTTAAAAAACATACACCAACTAACCACATCTGACTGTATTTAATGTATCGATACATTTTAAAACCTGCTTTCCTATCAGGAAAAAAGAGGACAAACACACATGGATTATGATGCAACATTTCTGGCCAACTGTTTATGTAGCTGTTATCACTTTGTTGGGGTAATTTAAATTCAGACTTATTTCATGTGGCATAAACCTAAACGTTATTATATAAATATGGAAGTGGACCTTCATCCTAGAGAAATTAAAGCTTACTTAGGTCCAGGGGCCTGTTTCATAAAGCAAATAAAAGCCAGGCTTATTTCAGTTAGTCTGACTTACTTTGAGGTTGTTATAAAGCACATTAAGCGCAGTTCAAGCTCAGCTACTCAAGCAACTTACAGTGGCAAACCAACCTGGTCCAGAGCAGGTCAGCAGTTGGTTATCGCTTAACCAGACTTCCTGACTTTCATATTATTTGATTTTTTTTTACCCAGTATCAGCCAGGAAATCAATTTTAAAAATTCCACACTGGTGCAGTTATCTCGACTACTTGATCCTGATTCTAATTAGACTGACCTTTATTGAACCGGTTTCTGATTTGTCAGGTGCTGGACTTCAATCCTCACTTTTCTTAGTGCGCTTTATGGGACAGGCCCCAGCAAGATAATAAGAAGAACAAGAACAAGAACAGGAAGAAGTGTACATACTGCATGTATTACATACTGTTTAACAGTTCTACTGCTACTTACTCCTAACTGTACATTTATCCATCTTTATATTATAATCTATATTTAGTGTAATCATATACTTTGTGTACTGTTCATTCTGTCCACACTATTTACACCTATAGTGCAAATAATACACTCTAATGGTGATTTTGCACTTCTGGTTAGATACTAAAGTGCATTTTGTTGTCTTAGTACTTTTGCCCTGTGCAGTGACAACAAAGTTTAATCTAATCTAATAATGTAGCCTATGAACTTTACACCTATAGAAATACTGGAGGTGCTTCACAAAGCATTAAAATATACAAGTCAGTAAAAAGAAGACAATAAAAACATATGAAAAATCTGCATGCTTCTACTTACAGACAAATCTGTGCAATATAGAATAGAATAGAACAGAAATACTTTATTGATTCCCAAGGGCAAAGTCTGTTGTTGCAGCAGCAAGCAGGAAGACTAAGGTGACCACCACCACAATACAAATAAATAAGAAAAACACACTAAAATAAAAATAATAATGCACCACAAAGTGTAAAATATACTATGATTAAAAGATACTAAAGTGAAAAATGCACCGTAAAGTGACAAATGCTAAATATAAAAATGTACAGTGAATGAGGAAGTTAAAGACATGTAAAAAATCAGTGTGACATGTGGAATTATTAGTGCAGCAGAAAAACAGAAAACTGCAAAATAAATAGATAAAATCTGTGCAATACTAATAATATTTCTTAATTAATATTTCTACTCATGAAAGAATCTGTGCAATTATCAATAATGTGCAATATTGTTGCACATTAGTGTGTTTTAGTTAACATGCTAAATGGGACAGGTCTTAGCATTTTAATAATATTAATAATAATAATATGTGCAATATACTGCATATGTCAAATATTGTATATACTGTTTAGACTGCTCATACTGCTATTTACTCCTAACTGTACATTAATCTATCTTTATATAAATATCCACACCTAATATATTCATGTACTTTGTGTTCTGTTCATTCTGTTCATACTGATGTATACCTATAATGTATATAATAAAGTCTAATGCTGGTTTTGCACTTCTGGTTACACATATAATACTAATAATACTTCTTTATCAGGGTTTCTACTCATGAAAGAATCTGTGCAGTAGCATTAATCTGTGCAATATTGTTATTTACACATCCAGAGAAATGTAGACAATCTGCTCTAGTACTTTGTTATACCATACTTTAATATACAATATATACTGTATTTGCTATATAGAGTATATATTAGAGGCTCTATGTGCTGCAGGCGTCGTCTACAAGGTGACGTGTGTCATTTTTATCTTCAGTGTTTACTCAGCATGTGTTTAATTGAGGTGTTTCTAGGTGAAGGGGGGAATTCTTTCACTGCTCCTCCCATGCAATAGTGTGACTTGAAGTGATACCAGCATTTATGGGCGTGTTTATTTTTTATTTTGATATTTCTTAAATGTTAGCATTGTCCTCTTTGCTTTCCCCACAGTGAGGTATTGTAAAGAGAGCAAATCTTTACAAAAAAGCAGTAACAAAACATTTAAAAATTGATTAAAAGTTGTAAAAATGCTCGTCTGTGCAGGTGTGGTTTTAAAATAATTAAGAATTTTAAGATAAGTTAAGATAAGATAGGGGGAAATTCACATTAACACACAGATACAGTTGAAAGTAGAAATATAAATATGAAAATAAAAATGGAGTGTAAATATACAGAATATATATAGTGTACTAAAATAGAGTGCAACTGTTCAAGTATTGTGCAATTGCAATGCAAACTGTGCAGATGGATTGTCGTGGATGTTGTGAGTAAGCAGAGAAGGGTATATCATTTATATTTTGGCTCAGATTGAAGTTTTCTGACTGTAAGAGGAGAATTTTATCATCAAATCACGGCTTAAAGGTGGAAAAGAGCGTTCTAGACCAACTTTTAAGCGTTTACTACATGGAAAATGGAAACTACGAGCTCGCAGCGGGGCCCGTGAACGCATCAGTTAACAAACAGTGAAGAGTGGGTGTAACCGGAGGACTTCACCAACGTTTAAACAGCTGCGCCTGAGACACGGTGCAAACTGGGGCTGCAGCTGCAGCAGGACGCCAACATGTTCGTCCAGAAGGTGATGGTGTATGTGTCCTCGGTCTACAAGTTCTTCTTCCTGATCTCTGTGAACGTCACTGTGAACATCCTGCACTTCTTCTCCCCGAGCCTCGCCAAGAAGCTGATCCTCAAATTGGGTGAAAGGACCACCATGACCCAGAATCCCAACTTTAAGTACGAGGACTGGGGTCAGACCATGATGTCCCTCACCTTCATCAAGACAGCTTCCCAGCACATGTGGCTGTCTCTGGGTCAGGAGGCGTTCAAAGGCAAACCTGCCCCGGACTCACCTGTGTTCACCATGCAGGGGGAGAAGACGAGCATCTGCAAGTACATGAAAGGTGCGTCGGGTTTTGGAGATCGAGCTGCTTTGTTGTGCTTTTGCGGCTAATTTTTTTTTTTTTTTGCGCCTTTTCTGGTCTCCGCAGGCAACAGACCGCTGGTGCTGAGCTTCGGAAGCTGCACCTGACCCCCGTTCATGTACAAACTTGGGGAGTTCAAGCAGCTCGTCAAGGACTTCAGCGATGTTGCAGACTTCCTGGTGGTCTACATCGCAGAGGCGCATTCAACAGGTGAGTGGAGGCAGCAGGCCAGGTGAGGTGAGCCTCTCCACCAGTAGATCTGAGCCTATTGGTGGAGAAATGGTGCTTTCAGGATCTGTCAGGAGAAGCGACTCAGATTTATTTGTACCCTTTTTTGGAAGTGGTGCACGTTGGATAAAAAAAATAAACGTGCACGTGTGCATTGAATGTTTGTTTTTTACTTTAAATATCTGTTTTATAACCATAATAGTCAACACTTTACTAGAACATTTAGATTTTAACATGATTCCATCCTGATAAAATGATGATTTAAGTTGATAAAAATCCTCTTTTGGCTCACTTTTTTTTTCCATTTCCCAAAAATCTCACAAAAAATGTGCTTTAAATCCACGAATCTGCGCTTCTAGGTGGTGCCACTGTATCACTTCTCTACTCTGATCTGCTTCAACTTGATGCTCTAATGCACATCTGCAAAGCAAGAGTTATCATATGCTCCTTAACGGTGCTGCTCAGTGGCCCCTCCAGTCAAAACCACATTCTTTATCTCCCTCTCTCAGATGGTTGGGCCTTCACCAACAACATCGACATTAACTTGCACCAGAGCCTGGAGGACAGGCTGTCCGCGGCTCAGATCCTGGTCCGGAAGGATCCTCTGTGCCCAGTGGTGGTGGACGACATGAGTGACGTCACCGCCACCAAGTACGGCGCTCTGCCCGAGAGGCTCTACGTGCTGCAGGCCGGGAACATCGTCTACAAGGTGGGGTATATTTACTCAGCAGGCGTTTAACTGAGGAGTTTCTGGGCGAGTGGGTGGAATTCTCTCATGTAATTGCGTGATTGGAAGTGATACCAGCATTTATGGGCGTGAATGTCCCGGCACTATCTCGACTCACGCTATTGCGTGAGGAGGTGCCCTGAAAGAAAGACACAATAGTGGAATTCTTGGCGTGGGGCCAGGCTCATGGTCGCCTCGCCAGAAATGTAGATTACGTGACAGAGTCGTGTTTCTGCGGGATAATGTTGGTCATTTTCTGATTGGGGATTAAACTGGTGTCTAAATGCAAACGTTATTTATTCTGCGTGCATGTTCTTGTCTCCGTTTCCAGGGAACAGAGGGGCCTTGGGGCTACGATCCACTTGAGGTTCGAGCTTTCCTGCAGAAGATGAAATAGGAAGGTTGTTAAATCCAACTGAGCCACGTATGTTCCATCCTTACCAGCCTTGTATGGAGGAGAGGGGGGGTTCTTTAGGGCGTCTGCAATTTAACCAACACATATAGCTGATATAATCCATTTTACTACACACAAATCCAAACACCACATCTGTTCGTAGCTGTTTAGGGCGTCTTTTACATTTGCCTCATTGTAACCCCTCGGAAACTTGCACTAATTTTGCCGTCGGACTCTCCTGCTACTCTGGTAGAAGACCTCTGAGTTCGAAGCCGCCTCTGTTGTTTCTTAGTGACGGTTGTAGACTAAACCACTGGCCTCTGCAGCCAGATGAAGCGAAATACTAGAGAGACGGTGCACTCAGGGTTTGAGGTATCACAGAGTTTGCAGGAGGTGTTCTGGGCGTCAGTTGTGTTTATTTGCCAAGTTGTTGTAATTTTGTTGTTTAAAACCTCTAAAAAAAAGTCAGTGAAAGTGCTTGTTTTCACGTCCAGGGCCTGTTACCATCAGCGCCACTGTACCCCCATGTACTGTATTTGTCACCCAGACTCATCTGTGTCTCTAAATTCTCCAAAGTGATTCCACAGGAGGCTGCTTTTTACATGACGATTACAGTGCAAACCGCTGGTAGCTGTAATTTGATGAAAGGTGCCTTTAAAAGCAGACCTTCTCCGAGTCACATCAAAGCATTTAGGATTCGACACGTTGGGATTCTTAGCGAGCATCTTGCAAAACGAGTCTTGCATCGGGATAAATCTGCTCCAATTGAGATTCATCAAGGAATGTTTGCATTGCAGGACAGTAAAATCACGTGGCAACGCTCTGGCATCGGATCTCTACACAGCATGTGACTTCAAAGCAGTGCATCAGTGTTTTCTTCCTTCCACTGCAAGTCAATGTAGATGGACTGAAATGCAAAAAGTCTACAGTTAAATGAGGTTGTTCAGTTCATGCATTTTCCACATGATTGCCCTCAAAGTGAATTACTAAAATTCGATACAGAACAACTCTTTGTGTGACACTGTTTGGCTCACTTTTGCCATTTTATTGCCACCGCGACTCAGACTTTAAACCACTGGATGCATTAGAACCGAACGAGTCGCCTCGCATTGCATTTTTGCACCTCGTTCCTTTATAGAAAATGCTCCGAGGGCATTAACATGGACACACACAAGCGGCCTTCATCCACGTGAGATTCTGGCGGTTGTTTGCTGTCTTGTCTGGAAGTGATAAATCCACAGCGCGGTATGCGGATTACGCAACTTCAGCAAATCGTCTGCAGACACAAATGTACGTGGGGGAGCTGTGGAGTGTGGCATTCAGGCCCTGATGTGAGTTAATACCTAACCGTCTTATCTCTGCACATTAACCGATTTTTTTGGCATCCAGTAGCCATAAAGTTGCATAACATTTAAATCAAACGTGGATTTTTATTTTATTTTTTTTGCCTTATCATGGGATGTGTGGCGACTGAACACAAGGGATACTGGGAAAATGTCGTAGCTAAAATAGTCGAATTGTAATTTCCCTCAAGAATAATCAGACTCCTAACTGTGCAGCAGTGTATTTATAAGTTTAACTGACTTTGTACTAGTTTTACAGCTTTTTCTCATCACCATTAATAACTGCTGTAAAAAATGTCATGCTCCAGGAAATAAAAAGAAAGCAGCTTTAGTGTTACCGTGGCCCTTGACTTTTCTGATTTGTATTAAAAGGACTGTGATAATAAACCATGTTGCAGTGAATTTTACTACACGCAGCACAAGACGATCCCATGATAAGCACCTCGCAAGAAACCATGCAGAAAACTATAGCTCCTTTTACAAGTCCACTACATGGTTATGGCGGCGAACAAAGCAGTTTTGTGTCGCTACAGCTTTCATAACATTAACTGTGTGGCTCTGAAGTTGGCGAATAGGTTTGGCTCCTGCCCAGCCAGGCCACATCCTGTGGAGAGCAGCCAGCAGCAGCTTAGCCTTGTTTCCTTTTGTTAAGAGACAAAGCAGAACGCTGTCAGGCCCTCCCAGCCGAGGAGGTTTTTTTTTTTTATTAAGATTCAGGTCTTAAAGTAAAAAACAAACCCTGGATGTGCAGCGTTACTAGTTAGCTGCATTTAGGGAGTGTTTAGTAGATATTGTGTTGAGGTTTTTGCAAAGAGTGAGAGTCCGCAGGAGCCCACCAGAGGGCAACGGGAAGACGTGGAGCAGGACATGAAAACATCGAGCTGTTTTTCAGTTTGATAACTGGACTTTGCTGTGGCTGAACGTGTATCATTGTCAAAGCAGCTGGCTAACAAAAATCTTAATATCTTCCTTTAATTTAAAGACATCAGTGGGTTTAAGCTGCCCTGAATCTTGCCTGAGATCGTTAATTCTAATCTTACCAGACTAACCTTTACACAAAGATTCACCATTTAAGGCCTTTTCATAGTAAAATTAGGTTTTCTGAAGGGGTTTACAGATGACAAGTGCTTCTACAACACAACGAAAGATGGGAAACATCCCACTTATTGATCTGTAACTGCACAAACCATAAAATATAAAAAAGGAGTGTAGAATAAATCAACTCTAATGAAATAAATCATACGGGCGGCTGTGGCTCAGGTGGTAGAGCGGGTTGTCCACTGATCGCAAGGTTGGCAGTTCGATCCTCGGCCCCTCCGCATGCCGAAGTGTCCTTGGGCAAGACACTGAACCCCAAGTTGCTCCTACTGGTAGGCAAGCGCCTCGCATGGCAGCTCAGTCGCCATTGGTGTGTGAATGAGAAACACATTGTAAAGCGCTTTGGATACCACTAAGGTAGGAAAATGCGCTATATAAGTGCAGACCATTTACCATACATTTATGAAGGGAAAATAAATATAGCTGTCCAGATGCACATTTTTAAATTCCAAATTAGATTTAAAAAAAAAACAGCAACTGATCAAAAATATTACAAAACAAATGCACAGAAAAAAATTAACACTTAACTGAGTTGGATTATAGACCCATAAATGTCAGGACCAACATAATTAGCAACTAGTACGCCAAAGCAGGGATAGTTAAAAGAATATACTTGAGAAAATACAGCTAGTAATTAAGAAATATGTAAAAATAATAGAAAATGAGCATAAAAATGTAACAAACCCATCATTCAGGCTTTTATATGTTTTCAGTTTAGTGACATCTGTTTAAATTACTTGTCCTGTTAAGATTAATAAAAGGCTGCACAGGATGACAAGTTGGAAATAATACAAATATAACAAATCTCACTTACCTTGTGAATCCATCAGCAGCTCAGTGTCAGAAGTTCTAGGCTTCATATGGTTTTAACTTATCTTGTCATATCCTATCTTTCAGCTGGATGTACTCTCACAGCTGCGTCAGACAGATAATAGACTAAACAAGACAAAGACAGCCTCTAAATGAATCTCTATAAACATCCACTGGAGCTGCTCACAGTCACACCATGAAATCTAGCCTTGGTGGACTGGATAGTAAAAGATGACCACAAATCAAAGGTACAATTTTGAGGTCCTTGAATTTCCCATTTTGCTTAGTTCCATTGTGTTTCAGAAGGAGATATATTGTCATTTCTACTCCACTAGATATATAAACCATATATATAAACTTTAGTTACTCTTAAGAATCAGACTTTACTCAATGGATAATATAAGAAGCTTTTAAAATGCAAACTCTGTTCGAGATTAAACCTGTGATTTCCGCATTTTTGGGGCTTCTGACGTCTTACAAAAAGCAGCGTGTGGTTTGACTCACACTTCAGACATCTGCAAGTTCTACCTAATAGTCATTTTTCCCTCTAATCTCCTCATGTGGTTTTATTTCAACTAAGGTTCAAATGATCTAATGTCTCACCGTCAAAGATTAAAGGACAAACAAACGGAAAACAGATTTGTGTATCAGAGTTTAGCTTTTTCTTCTTTGCTCCATTAATCATCTAGTAACCCCTCAGATTACATCCACTGTATATTAAACTGTATATAAAGTATTTCAAACAAGCTCCACATGCTGCTGACACATTATGTTTCATTATTTAATCTCATATGATGGCATATTAATCAGAGGAGCCACAACTTAAGCTTTAATACTTTACCTATATTTTCCTACTGTTACTTGTACTTTTACTTAAGTAGGGTTTTTAATGCAGGACCTGCTTGTAATGAAGTATTTTTACAGCGCTGTATTGTTACTTTTACTTAAGGATCTGAAAACTTCTTCCCTGGCTAGGCATAAAGTTGTAAATTCTTGCAAATCCAGTGGGTTTTTTTTCCTTTTAGGTTGCAAATAGCATTTGGCAAGTTAGTTTCTTTGCATGATAACCATTTTTTAGATACACAGTCTAATGACACCAGTTATGTCCCATTTCAATCGTGGACAAATTCAATTGGCAAACCTGTATCATGTCTGACAGTCAGGACGAGGGCACAGAGGAGAAAATGTGATGTTTGGTCTGGCTTTTGGAATGCAGTAGGTTATCTTACCCAAAGAAACCCCGTGGGCCCGCCAGCTATCCCTCCGAAGCCTCTCGGATCTATTCTGCTGTTCAGATGTCTGCAACTGTTCTACCTGCCAAGTATAGATCTGTTGTCATCCAGTCAGTGTGCAGTGAATGCCGATAAAGGAAAATATAACATAATCCCTGACAAGAAGCCACATGTAGTAGATGAGGGGTTACAAAATGTAGTAATTTAACCCTGTAGACGTCTTAGATTGGGCTTTTTTTAAAATATATATAACAAAAAAAAATCTCCAGAAAAGTAGAAAAAGCACAAAAAACATTCTAAATGCAGAATTTAATATTTTGTGTAGCAGAACCTGGACATGTGAAACGCTGCATCCGTTTTTCAGCCTGATCTGCAGGGTTTCCTCTGATGAAAAGGCTCCCTCATGCTCCAGGATTTCCTCTTGTTGATGCAGTGACTGTGGACTACAGCTCCCCCTGGCTTCACTGCAGGAACTAATGAGCGAATCCATCAGTGGTCTGCTGAGGCCTGTGCAACCTGCCTGCTACACTTTTACACCGTTACCAGTCGAATCCTTTAACCATTCTGTGCTGGTAGCATGTTTGCTGTGTACTTTAGGTTATAGTTTCAGATGGACCAACATGGAGTTTTGGCATTATAGTCTAAGGATAGACCTATATGAGTTTTTCAGGGCTGATACCAATTATTGGTAATAAAGAAAGGCTGATAACGGATATTTGGAACAGATATACATAAATGAAATGTTTCAACAGCATGAGATAGCAGAGAACTTGTCATTCATAACTAGGCTTCTTCATTAATAAGAGTGACTATAACAGAATATGTAAAACAGAAATAGGAGTGATTAAATTAGAACATTTATTTCCGTTTATGTGAGATCAATTGAGATTGATCAACTTGTCTCCTGCAGTTACCTCTGCTGTTCTTCTGTTTTCCTAATCTGTTTTATCACTTTTTTTGCCTACTAAGGTCCAGATCTTAAAGCATAATTAATTATTGTTTTCCAGACTGTTTCAGGTTAATCTGTGGCTGCCCTCTAACTTACCCGCTAGCCGTTAGCATAGTGTGAAAGTAGCTTATTTCCTGGTTTGCGGAAACAGCTTGTGTTTTTTGTTCAGTTTTTGCAGTCTCTGCTTGAGAGACATTGCTGAGACCACAGACTGACGACAGACATAGAGAGGAAGCTGCATCAGACCTTAAGTAGAGCATTTATCGATAATCGACCAATAAAAATGATACTGATAATCGGAAAAAAGTCAAATATCAGCCACGATAACCGATTTATCCCCATTATACTCCATATATACCGATCAGGCATAACATTATGACCACCTGCCTGATATTGTGTTGGTCCCCCTTATGTGGTCTGAACCATTGGGCATGAACAAGAGGACCTCTCAGGGTGTCCTATGGGGTCTGGAACCAGGACGTTGGTACTGGATCCTTTGGGTACTCTGACTTGTGCAGGGGAGCCTCTGTCAATCAAACTTGCTCCACTGCATCCTGTTGATGCTTGATCAGAATGGGGTGTAGGAAGTTTGGAGGTCAAATCAACATGTTGGGCCATTGTCATTTTCCTCAACATGTTCCTGACTGATGTTTTTTCCATGTGGTGGGGTGTATTTTCCTGTGGGGGTACGCCAGGGACATTTGGGATTTCCATTTGCATGAGGTAGTGTGTTTGTTGTGGGACAGTATTTATTTGGGTGTCTAAGTCTCATCAACACAGATGTCAAAATCCAAGGTTTTCCATCAGAACACCACATAGTACCAATATGATCAATGTTATTCACTTCACCTGTCAGTGGTTTTAATGTTGTGGCTGATCGGTGTATGTGTAGATTGAAGACTAATTTGACAATACTTAACCTGAATCACTCTAATGTACAATGAATATACAGTCAGAATAAAAATAGGCCACACAGTGAGATAAGTTATTGTAAAATTATATTAACAAGCAATCTTTCCTCAATTTGAAATAAAAAAATATCAGCAAATAAAGGCAACATAGGACAGATGTGTATAATGCGTAATGTTCACAGGAGAAACAAAATGAAACAAAAAAATTCTCATCACATTTACAAGACTGCTGCTAAGTTTATAATGATGCCTACTAGAATCAGTTTAGAAAGCTTTGACTAACTCTGAATAACTGGGGCAATATACGTAGTCAAAGTCTGTATCAAAATATAAAAAATATGTGGGTGGGCAAAGAGAGGGGGGAGCAGGGCCAAAGGGGGAAGACCAACAACTCGGGAGGGAAATATGAACGACCAATATGTATGAGAGATTAAAATGGGCAACTCATCCCATAGCCGTTTCATGAGAAATCAACCAATTCGGAAAGAACACAGAAGGCTACGACGATGATGAGCACAGAGTGTTAAGCACAGGCAGGTAAAGAGATATACACCACATCTTAAAGCAGGTGTCCACATAGAGAAGAGCAGCACTAGGTAGTATGTTGTACACAGATTCTCAGCACTCATGCACTCACTTCTTATGCCGAAGTCTGGTTTTCCCCCTCGACAGCAACACAGCAACAGCAGTCCAGCTGTTTAAATCAAAACAGCTGAGAGTGCAGAGTAGCATAGCTGTCAACAATAAGAGACTGGAATCAATTGAATGGGATCAATATGACATTGCAAGAACCATCGGAGGGCGTCACAATAAAAGCCATATTACTTTCACATCTTTTCCCCTTAAAAATCTCTTTAAATAGAAGGGTGGGCGTCGGAAAGAATGGGACATTAGTCGTAAAGGTGGCCACAGAGTAAAAGGCAAAATTCAGAGTCCTATGTCGACTGACTTTCGTGACACAGTATGCATGGCGATGAGTAAAATGACAAAGACAAAGACTTTCCAAGCTCACAATGCATATGCACACTCTCCAGTGTTTTTAAGTGACAGAAGCGGATATTTCCTGCGCGTCTTGCACCACAAAGCAATCATTTAAAAAGTACAAGAGGTAAACTTCAACCATTTTTTTTCTCTCTTCGCTCTAGGGCTGAGGAGGTTGAGGGGACTGAGAGGGGTTAAGGGAGGAGGAGGAGGGAGGGTTCTGCAAAGAACATAAAACGTGTCATGTATGCATTTCAGTAGCTGGTTTCGTCACACTTGGGGCTGTGATAAAATGGAGAAATTGTCCTTCATGTTTTCTTTTTTAAGCAAGGAGCAGTAGTTGCCAGCCGTTTTGAGTTTTCTCCAATCAGCATTCTGGCATTAGTGTGTGGAACCAAAATGGCGCCTGTCCCTGATTCGGTGCTGATGTGTTTTGGCCGTGTCCTATAGTGAGTTCAGATCCTCGGAATGATGGCAAATAATGTTGGGCGGGTTGAAAGGGGGTCACACGCTCATCGTCATGGTTGGAGAGTACTACGGAAGCACAGAGAAGAGAAGATTAAAGCTCATATCCACACCGTTTCCCACACCAGCTGCTCCTTGGTCAAACAGCCAGCTTTCTCTCCACAGTGCCACTGTAGCCGTCGATGCTAATATGCTGCGACTGTGGTTTTACCGTGCGGTCAACTACCTCTGGATTCATCACAGCACTGTTACAGTCACTGTGATGTTAGCTGAGGAGAAGGGAGGACTTACGTTCTCGCTCTGAAAGGAGTGGAGGAAGTTTCCACTCAGCTCCCCGTCATCCCTCGGGGTCCCAGGAGGATTGCTAATGCCACTTAAATTGTTTGGGGAATTCTGGAAACATGAAACGCAGAGTGTTTTCTTTCAAATGTTTCACTTTATCTAGGATACAGCTCTCAATACAAAGACACTCAGCAATTTACCTTGTTCATTCCGTCCATATCACCGGAGCCTGCAAACGAAACGAACAATGTTTGTACTCCGTGATTAAAGAAACCTATTTTTATCCAGTGGCTCTTTCTAAACTCTAACAACAAAGTGCAAAGGGAAGATATAGTGTCAAGCTGTTAGTGTCTGTTTCTGATTAATTTCTGCTGTGTTGTGTTAGTTGAATGTATTCTAAGCGGGCAGTGTTACCTAGTGATCCATTCATGTGATGTGGTTCCATCCCAGCCATGGCTCCCAGGGGCCCATCAGAGCCAGGGCCCATTGGGAACTGGACAGGAAAAAAAGTCACATGGACTCATTTATCAAAGCACCACAGTGGAGTCGGTATAACATAGAACAATAAGTACCACAAAACTTCAAGTATAAGTTCCCAGAAACCAAATTACTAAACAGTACATCTATTTATTCCTGCCATTATAAAACTCAGCCCCCCCCCCCGGTCTACTGAAAAATCCTGTTCTGATCATTTTATTTCCAAGAGTGTGACTGAAACAGAAGCTTCCGGTATCAAATAACACAAACAGAATCCAGTATAACAAAGTGCATTTGTTGTGTTTCTGTAAAAGCCTTTCCAGTACATTCCCAGGTGAAAAGTGCAACCAAGGACTAGTGCTTGAGGAAAAAAGCGAGAATGGCTGCTTTTGGATGTTTGAAATTATTTTCATCTCCATCTATGCAACAGGGACTAAAATTTCCCAAATTAACAATTTCACAAGCCATAAAAAATTACATTTGCTTTTTTAAAGGTTGTTTCTAAATAAGAATGTGCTTTGTGTTTACTGTGGTAGTTTTCTTCCCCTCGGCAACAGTATGAAGGGGCTCATGTTAATACACGCCTATTAGATTTTACACATTGCAACAGTGAAAATGACTCAACTCATCATTTAATGTAGACAGTTAAGCATTATACAATTATAAAGCTGTGTTTGTTGTTGATCTCACCAAGTTCAGTTACTTTATCATGTGGCTAACACCAGAATGCATAGAGGAATATTATGCACAGAAGTGAAACACAGGAGTGTATTAAGAAGAAGAAGAAAGGACAGATGTTTGGTTACTCATAGAAGCTTTTCATAGCAATAAGTGGAGCTCACAACACACTGTTTACCACAGCCACTTAACCACTTTTTGACTAAGTGAACCACATTTAATTCACGGGTCCAACACTGATTTTTAGATGCATTAATAATACAGGTTGCTTGAAACAGAACGACACTGATCTCGGTATACAGTAATCAAGTGAAAGTGCTTTAACGTTATGTTAAATGCAATACTAGTACTTCTGCTTAACTCAATTATCACAATATCCACCACGAAAACCAGCAAAATGAAGAGAAACATTAAGTAATACTCACATTATTTCGGTTGCCGGGTCCAGTGTTGATCATGGTGTACAAATTGTCACCAGAGTTGTTTGAGTCTGGAAAAGGTGCAGACATACATTTAATTAGTACTGGCTAATGCATGAAAGGGCTGATTTTTAACAGCTTAGATCAGGGGAGCACTAACCTGCAGGGCTGGGCATGATGGGAGTTCCTGGAGGACCTCCACCTCCGGACGCCCCCTTTGGATAAGGAGTCACAAGATAAAGGCATATTAGAAAGGTACAGACAAAAACTTTTAGGTGAAATTTCTGCAGTTTGTGTGAGTTAAGACATCAGGATTTGTTCTCACCCCGTATGCGCCAGGAGAGGGTGATGAGTAAGGCATCTGAAACCAAAGACACAAACATTATACAGACCAGAAATGGGAGCGCAAAACCCTTTCTACACCTCAAACTGTCATCATCCATCATTTGATCACCCTAACACCATTATGGCAGTCTGTCCAGCTGACTGTGGAAACCATGACACATAATACTACAATTACATCCCAGTCTAGAACCGTGGAACACAGCAGACCTCTGCAGCTCTAAGAGGAGATCTGGCTGCAACCTGAACCAGCATTTCTCTGCTGTGTGTTTTTGTGCTTTAGTACTCACAGAGTTGGCATTGTTGGGATTGGGCCATGGCCGACCTGTCCCGGGGCCCCTGGATAGTAAAACCAATGGAAATCTCAGTTAGATGTTACATTTAGGCTGAAATACATGTAAAAGAAATACATGTATCAATAAACAGAAGGCTCACATGTTCACTCCTGGCATACCAGGACCCATGGTGTTGTGTGGAGGCCTCATCCCGCCACCAAAATTCTGAGAAGACAACAGAAAATCATAAAAAGGGATTCTGAAGACTGCAGGGTAAAAATGAAAACTGCAAACCATAAATGCTATCAAAATTAATTTGGTTTCCCCGAATAAGACCTACTGATCGTAAGAATCAAGAATCTAGCAGCGATTTATTCTGCCTAAGTGAAGCAGCCTACCTGAGGACCGGGTCCCATCGGCCCCATGCCTCGAGGGCCGCTCATTCTCTGCATTGGCCCCAAGTTAGGATGGCCTGGAGGGACAAAGACCGTGTATATAAAGAGAAAATCCATTAAATAATTCATATAATGTGTGCCCTGTGGATGAAAAGATTCCAGCACTGAAACACACCTTGTGGTCGTGTGGGATCCATGTTGGGCAACATGGGATGAGGACCTGGTCCTCCACCTGGAGGCTAGAGGGGATAAAACACAAAGATCTAATTAAACTGCAGTTCTAAACTACATGCTGTGTATTCTGCACATCTTTTCTGTGACTATGAGTTTGAGCTCTACCTGGTTGGCCATCCTGATGGGGGGACCTCTGGGGCCTCCAGCAAACCGAGGCGACATGAAGGACTATAACATAAACACAGTTGCTCCATGAAACTTCAGTAAAAGTGTGACTTGCATCTCTTAAACTGTAGCACTTTTCATGTTGTGTGAATATTCAAAGCAGCATAAAGCGGAGACGAATGCCAAAGCATGAAGCATCAGCACTGAGAACCAGAGTTCCCAAATGATTGCAGACAGCAAAACCAGAGAGAAAGAGACAGGCAGACAGAGAGAGAGACAGTGTTACCTGACTGTGAGGTCCCATCATACTGTTAGGGGGAGGAGGCTGAGGGTGAGGAGAGCCCTGGGGACCAGGAGGACCCTGTGGCATCACACAAAATGAAGAGGCAAGAAGGAGGATAGAGAAGGAACAGAGGGGAGGATGAGACAGAGAGAAAGAGGGAGCAAGAAGTGAGAAGAGAGGGGCAGAGAGAGAAGCAGGGTTACTGCAGGGCAGAGGAGGAGGCAGTCGGAGAGCAAGAACCAAAGTGTGGCGCAAAAAATGTAAAAATGTACAAAAATATGACGGATCATTTTCCATGTACCGAACAGTAAAAGAGTGAGACTGAGCGGAGAAGAATAAGCCAATGACAGCCTTGAATGAGAGAAAAGAGACAGAGAGATGGAGAGGATGTGTGCTCTTTTGCCTGTCAGTCAAGACATTAAGAAGCCTGCTGCATGCAGCATGTTATCAGTGCTAATTTCCCTGAATTAACAGCATCAATTAAGCTCTATGCAATTAGCTTTATAACAACACTAAACACCGGCACTGTGTCGCTAATGTTGCTGATCTGACAGAGAGAGAGGGGTCTAATTGAGCCTCCCCAAACAGCTTCTGGTATGGAAAGTATGAGTGTGTGCATATAAATGTCAAAATATCTTTTCTGATATAAATATGACTAAACAATGAGTCACTGCTTTGTGGCTTCTGCTTCATAATAAACTGGTGGACGTGTAGTGAATATTTTGGTCTAGTGGAGGCAGAGCAACCTCACAATTTCATGTCATTTCTAACGATTCTGTTACACACAGTTGCCTGCGAAGAGTCTCTCATCACTAGATATTGATTTATAGTAGGTGCTGCACCTTTCGATTTCTCCATTAGGGAAAATGGCCAGGCCACGCCTGCCTGTTTACAGCACAGGAGGGGCCTAGGCAGACACAATGTCTATGATGTTTACTACAAGTTCGCTGAGCAGAGCAGACAATAACACAGACAACAACAATACAGACACCAACGACGAGACTGACACCTTCAGAATACACAAAACCCTCCCAGCATTATCCAAAACTAAAGCCTGTAGCAGTGCAGGTAGTAAAATATTTTACTGGTCAATTTATCCATCCACAGGAAATAAACTGATTAAATCTGGTATGATAATCAAATATTTTTTGACATGACTGATCATGTAAAAATGATATATGCCAGGTAGACTAAATTTAAGACCACTTCCTAGCAAAAACAGACAGTTACCAGCATAGAGATGAACTAACCTGGAAAAAGCCAGGTGGCATTGGGCCTCCTGGCATGCCCTCACCAGGGGGCATCCCTCCCATCACAGGGCTGGGGGCTGCTGCTGCACTCTGAAAGAAAAGAAGAGACAAAAGAACAGCATTACAACCTCTTACTGTGGTACACAACAGTAACTGACTGCTAACACTTTCAGCCTCTTTCATAACACAAACACACATACAAGGAACAGGAAGAAAATCTTCTTAGACATTTATCTTGTCACTTCTCGACCAACAAAAAAGCACAAGAGGAATTGGACACTCTTTAAAACAACCACAGTGACTCAAACTAAGCCTGTGCTGGCTGTCAATCAGAATGGGTTAATGTGTGCTACATGATCTGGTTTCATGACCTGTGTCCAGACCCGTGATGTTTAAAATGCTGTTAAAACATCATTTAACAGACTAGAACACCCCCTCTAAGGCTGCCACAAGGCATTAATGTGGTCCTTATTGAGGTCTGAGCCCTGCTGATCCAGGATCCAGTGGATCAGATAAGTATCAGTTGGATGCACTGAGTCAGTGGCTCCAAAGTGCTGCTGCACAGCAGGGGCTAGCTGGGCAGATTTCCTGCTCAAACCGCAGCCCTAATTCACTAATGTGCCATTTGCTTCGGTCACACGCTCCTAATTGACTCAGTTTTTCTTCCCTGTAGCCGAAGCAATCTGAGATGAGCTAATGTCTTCAGAGCTGTGGGGTGTTAGCTTCCAAACAGCAGCCACAGAAACACAGAAGTGCCTTTCGTCCCATTTGTTGCTAGCAGGACTAAACACTCACACTGTGGCATATGTGTAGGCATGACTTCAAGAACAAATGCATCTGCATTCACACTCACACACAGCTCCAGAGCCCCACTGCTCCAGACATCACTGGTCAATAGCCGACACACTCCCTTTTATCGACTGCACCTTCCCTAATTATATCTGCTCAGGCTGCCACTGCATGGCCACTGTGAAATACCTCAGCGGGGAGAGAAGTGAGGCCACAGGGAACGGTCACACCACCAGGACACAGGCAGCATGAATCCGACTTCTTTACTGGGCGGTGTCATAGGATGGTGTCGAAAATTCAGCTAGGTGCAAAGACTGAGAAATCACCAAGCATGCCTGGCACCTGGGGTTTCTTTTAACATGCTATAGCTGTAGAAATCTAAGTATAGAACTGTTCTCAGTAGCTCTTCAGACCACAGAAATGCATCCTCCCTTGTCTTGACTGCTTACTTTCACTACCAAGACCATTCAATCGGAAATGTTTCCTCTCAGAATCTACACAACAATCTTAAACCAGGCTTTAAAAAGCATCACTTAGTCAGGTTAATCCCTGATTATAATAGATGCATTTATAAGTAATTTCTAAATATGACTCAGAGTTACTTTAAATTCCAGTTTACTGTTATTACTAAATTTCCAAGCTTTGTGAGGACTAAAAAAAATAATTCTCAAATTTACAGGCATGTAAAAGAGAAAGACAAATTAAACACTCAGTAGTCTCCTTATCAGTTAACCCACTTTATGCTGTCGGAACTGACTCGTTTTTTTGTGGCAGATTCAACAAGATGCTGAACTATTTCCTCCAAGATTTGTGCCTGTACTGACACGATAACATCACGCAGTTACAGCAGATTTGTGTGCAGCACCTTTATGATGCCTAATAATACGACATTGTAGAGACCCTTTGAGTACAGTGAACTCATTGTCGTGTTTAAGAAACCGCTCTGTGATGATATAAGCTTTGCGACATGGTGTGCTATCCTGCTGAAAGGAGCCATTAGAAGGCGGGTACACTGTGGTCATAAAGGGATGGATACAGTCAGCAACAATACTGAGGCAGCTTAAATGCTACTAAAGGGCCCGAAGTGTGGCAAGAAAATATCATCCACACCGTTACACCACCAGCAGCCTGAGTTGTTGATACAAGGCTGGGTGGATCCATGTTTTCATGTTGTTTATGCCAAATTCTGACACCAATCATTTGAATGTTGCAGAAGAAAAGCAATCTTCCAGTGTTAACATACCCATAAAATGTGATCTAACTAACCTGCATTTAAACAAGTTTGTGCAGTAATGCCTGTCTGTGATGCTATTAACCAAAGGACAAGACGCACAGTGCTCAATCAGTGATAACACCTCTCTCCTACATTTCACCTCGTGTAGGTGCAGAAGAGTCCAAAGTAAACACCAGAATTATATTTGGTAAAACCTACACAGCCTCTTCGGTCATTTATGCTGATAAGGCCAGTAGTTGTACGTTATATTTCAGGCAGTATGTCCATTTTAAAACTTTCAAATAAGTAGCATTATGATGAAATTTTTTAAGGAATGGAAAAAATAAATCCCTGTGAATTAAATATGACAGAACCACATTTTCTCCCACCAGAGATTTTTGTAAGACTCATTAGTTAATCAGTGATGCGCGATACATGTATTCATTAGGCTTCTTATCTCTGTTTGACATGCGGAAATTTTCATGCTGCTGATCATATGACTAGCGATCAAATACACACACACACACACACTATAACATCCTCACGATTGTAAGCGACTACATCTCTGATTGCTGTCGTTCTGTATTTATGTGTTTTTTGTCACAAGTGAGCAGTTTACAGGTGACACAACAGAAAGACTCTGTGCTTATAAGTCAAGATATATTAACATTATATATAAGATTTGTATCATCTGTCAGCTAAATTAGCTGATTGAGATATTTAAAAGCACCCAAGCAGAATAAGGAAAATATAAGATCTGCATCGTCCTTATCGCAAAATATCAGCAACCTTCTCTGGATTTAGTCTGGAGCCGAAATTGGCCTGTAACCTGGGAGCTTAAACTGAACAAAACCATCGTTGCACAGAAAAATATAACAGAATCAGGTCTTATTCTCACATACATGGACATTTATAGCTTTTCCCATGCTTTTTGGCCTTTTAGCCACATGCAGATGTAGTTTCAGGTCACTAAAAATGGACTTCTCTGAGAACTACTTTCAAGCTCAGTTTAAAGTGATGATATGTAGACAAGGAAGACGGGGATTTTTTTTTTTAACGTTCTTTATCATTTTTTAAATTTCAACCTAAATGTAGTTACTCTTGCACTACTTTGAATAACACGTGTCAGAAAAAGTCCACAAAAATGATTAGCCCTGTCCTTGATTCTCCGTTTTTGTAGCCTACCAGAACCAGTGGCTTTTTTCAGGCCTCTGATTGGCCAACATGATTTTAGGGTTAGTGTTACATCACCGACTGGTGGTTTGACGTGCTTTTCAATTGTGTTTTTGCATCTTCATTTGGACAGAGATGTGTTTAAAACTGCGCTCTGTGATCTTTTAGAGATTCTCTACGAGAGCGATTTTAAAACACACCACGTGAGGTGCACGTGAGGATAAAGCCTCATTGCATACGTATAACACAACCTGTTTTGCAAGGCTTGAACTGCTCAGACAAGTCATCCATATGCATGTCAAACAAGAATGATGTCAGAATCCCAACCTGCCTGACACAATTTTTTGACTGGAAAGAGCAACCAGGCGATCTAACCTGCACAACCTGACTGGTGCACCACCAAGCAAAGACTCTGGGGGAATATTACGTAGCTGCTCGGACATTCATTTAATAACAAATGTAAGAAATTGATTTGAACGCACCACCTTGGAAGCACAGTTGAACCATTGGCTATAATACCTGGAGGGGATTCTTTCAATAGAAGCAATAAACTGTATTGGTGCCGTGCTTGCATATCTTAACCCTTTCCACCCTGGAGGTCGCTGCACTGGGACCAGACTGTTATTAAAATGCAACCCATTTTTAGAAGGTTTCCGAGTGCGTCACATTCTCTGAAGAGACCGCCTGCTACTACTATGATTAAAATGGACGCAGCATTGCTGAGCTTTATTTATGTTGCATTGAAGAGCTGCAGAGGAGAATTTTTAGAACAGGTTTAGTGCCACCAGTATTTCCTGACTCATTGTTATAAGGCTGTTATTCACTTTCAAATTGACAGCTTTGACTAGTTAGACAAAAGAATTCAAATATTTGCAGGAGTTTTTCACATCTCAGCCTGGTCCAGTAATGGACAAGGAGAATTGTTGTCTTTTAAAATTCTCCCAATTGTCTCTTATCCATAGAGATCTAGGCTGATCATTTTTGCCTCGTATCTGTGGAGTTGTTACTGGCTGACTTTGGACATTTCAAAAGGGTTAAAGTCAAACTGATCATCTAATCTCAGCTACAAAACACTTTAAGATGCTTACTAGCTAAAGATATATGCTCTTTATTATCACTCCTATTTTAGCGTTTAATACCATATATTGTATTTTGGTTTGTGACAGGAACTAACAGCACTGAGATCACTCAGACACAATACCACGAACTAGGAAGCCAGTAAAAGAAGTTACAAGAAGAGGAACGAGTTTTGTTGAGCTTATTTAGATTCCAGCGTTGTGGTCAGTTCTCTTTGTCTAATTATACAGTTTTCTTAGAACATCGCATGCTTCAGCAGACATCAATTAAAGCAACCTCTTTACATAAACTTTGTTTTAATTTGCTTTCTTTTGAGACACATTTTGGTCATTGGGTATCACTGCTATTGATATTTCTGACTTCTTTTTAAAATTAAAGAAAACTAGAACTTTTCATGTTCCTGGAAAGCAAACTCACCTCAAGAAGATCTAATTTCTTAGAATGCAGCACAACATTTATTTAAATCTACTATTTTATGTCTTAAAGCTCAAAAACTGGCTCTTACTATAATGGGCTTTGATTTTACATTTATAAAAGGCCATCGTATGATATTTCAAAGTGTTACAGTTTACTTCTGATTTACATGTTTTGAAGTTGGCATTTTCAGCATATGCAGAATTTTCAGTCCTAATCAAAAGTCAATTTGTCTCACATAATGGATATTGCCAAAGCTACAACTATCAGCTGATTATATTGTCACAGAGCAATTGTTTTTTGGCCTTTGTCCTTGCCTGCTATGGGTAGGTGATGCATGAATAGTCTAAAAATGTACAATCACAATACAAATGAATTAAAAATAGAGTTCCATTACAACCTCAAAACTACATGTGCCAGAGATACAGACACTGTGTCCCTGACTTTACAATATATAAATAGCTTTTAACTTGTCTTGTAAACATGGCTTACACTTTAAAATACTTATACTAAAGTTGCAAAGTTATTGCCAATTAATGTATTAATTGAAACAAATCTATAAAGATATCTATGCTCATTCTATTAGCAAATATGATATAAACTGAAATAAAGTGAGTGTTGTATTTCTATGGTAAATGGTAAAAAAAAAAACTGGAGGCAGCTGTTACTCTGTTTATTACAGACAAAGGGTGATCTACAGTCATGTCTTGTAGACTGGTTTATGCTCATACAATCCCACTGTCCGGCCCCTCCATACTGAAATAGCGACTGCAGTTTGTTTTGTTCTTCTACACTTAAGCAGCCCATTCCTGGAATGAGGCCTGCAAAGAAATAATGAAGTAAAACAAAGCTGTATTTAAGGTATTGACTCCAAAGCTGTAAAACATCGTCAGCGATCTTGTAGGAGAGCAGAAACTGTTTGCCAGACTGAAACACTACGTGCATGGCGAGTTCACAGGCATGTTGTCTTAGATCTTTATCATGTCCCTCTAAAGCCCACAGCTGTGCTTGCTGGACTGTCCCAAAAACAGCCTGATGCTGCTTTAAATGAGCCACGTCTCTCTCCACAGATTCTCTGGTACCGGAAACGGGCAGATGTCTCTGCCCTGCCCCAGGCTATGAGGCTCTTGTCTGGGGCCTTCCTTACAACTTCCCAGGGGACCTCTAAGGCAGACTACCACCACCAACCCCCCTCACTCATCATGAATCAGCACATGCATATGCGTGTCCTCAAAAGCGCACAAGCAAACCCAGCCAAACAAATTTCCCCCCCCCCGAATGCTTGAATAACGAAAGGTTACAACAGGCCAAAGTGGCGGCGGATGTGCTCCTTTTACATAAACAAAGAGAGTAAGGGGAATAAGGGGAGAGGAGGGTGAGGATAACCAAGAGGTTGACTGGGGTAACTGTTAGAGAGAGACGCTAACAAAAAAGAAGAAAAACACATTTTAAAGTGGATGAAGGAGAAATGATGTAGGTGTTTGGGCCGACGCTCGGACCACCCAACTGCTGCTCTTAAGAGCCTCACTTCTTCCACTGAAACCAATGCTTTAAAGAAACCAACCTCTATGTTTAGCTTGTAAATGTTTAACCATCAATCAACATCATAAAACCGGCTCTGGATCCTGACTGGATGCTCTCTCCCTCCTCCAGTTACTTCTAGCAGGTTTCTTCCACATCTCCCCAACCCCCTCCTCTTTATATTCCCTTAGCGGTGGTGGATGCTGGGCATATGCCACAGTGCCACTCCCCTTTCCCCTTTTTTCTTCCAACCTGCCCCCTCAGATCCATGACAGCCATCAATCAGCTGCCGACGCCATGGCGACAAGGCCCTCGGGGAGCGTTCGTCAAGGCCCGGTTTGAATACGCCGGGGCTTTACGAGCGCTGCCGGCTAACAGGGCGGCACTCACCTCCCCCACACCTAGACAAAAGGCTGGGGTCTGAGGACTAGCACTGTCCACACACTTCCCTGACCCCCCGTAAACACAAAAGAGAGCCAACATCAGAGTGGAGTGCGAGCACAAGATGTCAGGGAGAGCACAACCGCACGCAAACTCAACAACAGCAGCACACTGCCCAGACTGACATTTCACGGTTCCCTCATTTGCTTAATGTTTTCCATGTAAAGAAAATGGCCTCAGTCAAAGCGAAGGATGCAATTTAACAGCTTGTTTCGTGTTTTTTTTATTCTCTCTAAACTGTTCTGTGGGTGTTTTATTCCCCAATCTAATATAACAAGAAATCACAAAAACAATTTCACATCTTTGTTTAAAAAATAAGACATTTTAAAGACCTGTTTTCAAGGTTTTCCTGTAACAGATTTGTAAACCTGTGACACTTTCACACAATACAGAGATACATCCCACCTAAATAAGCAATCAGTTACTGCGAAGTAGGTGAATTGAGGCTGATTGTCAGACAAAATGTGCTCTTCCTTTGTCTGGATGAGTTGGAATAATAAGGAATGTGGTTAGTGGTTAGTAAAAGGGCAGAGCCTCTCTCCTGGCTTCCAGGTCACCTGCCGGATCAGGAGGCCTGTTACCCTGACAACCCTATCTGCCAAGAGCAGGACCAACATCTCCGTTTTAACCCTCTCCTGCCTGATTCGCCAGTGACCAACAAACTGGACTGTGCATCCATCATCCTGAAAGGACTCCTTAACCTCTAATGCCTTTCCTGCGCTGATACAGCAAAACCTAAATAGCCTTTTTTCCCCTTTATTTACATCAGCTACACAAAATGTTTGCCTAATCTTTTCAGATGAGGCCAGAAAACATTGCTGGCTTCATCAATTCTGTCATTAAGACATAGCTCACTTTTAAGTTAAGGCTTCTAATGGCTTCAACCTCCCTTAAATTAGGAGCCATGACATGTGCGATATTTGGCATTAATGCATACTGATACACTAATAAACAACCTACTAAATCTAAGCTACCGGTAATAGAAAGCTTCTCAAATTGTCCAAATAACCAATAGACTAGTTTATTTTTGATTTCCTATACAATTTCTGTACACAACTGACAATAATCTGACTACAAACAAAAAATAAAAAGATCCCAACAGCTCTGACTGAGCTCAGGACTCAACCTGAAGACGACCGCGACCTAACAAATGATTTAACTTAGCTTCACTTAGCTGACGTAAACAAAAGTACACAGTGTGACCTGCTGTTACATCCTGACCCATCCTGTCTCCATGTTGGGGATAATTTATAACTAAAATAATGAAGTTACGCTGGTGTGACTTGTGCGTAAATGCATGCATCCGACACGGCTATCATGCAATAAAATCAGAGGAAAGACACCTACAAACAGCTGGAAGTCACGAACTTTAGCAATGTTTTATCAAACCCTGGATTACATTTGTTATTAGTGAATCTGTCTTTCTTTCATTACAGTAAAGAGTTCCTAGATATGGAAATCTCGGTTCGTAATAGATGTGAAAATGCACAGCAAAACGATCGACAAATGTGTGCCTATCTGTTAATGGGACGACATACGATTCAGTCTTGTGCAGACTTGAACGTGACACTGAAATGTTGCTATGACTAAGATTACGATCTCGACTTTTATAGAAAAGTCAGCAGGGTGCTCATTCATGAAGCCAACACGTTTCCAAGTCGGCAGATTAATGATAACGAGCGCATGTCTGAAAAGGGCTAAAGAGACACAAGGAAGCAAACAGCAGAGGCCACTGACGAGCTGTTCCCACTTTCTTTGATTTACATGAGGAGCTTTTTTGAATGCTGACTCCAATGAAAATGCCACTATCTCCAAAATCATTATCAGGATGCAAAATACCTCATAATATGCAAATATGGAAGCGCTATCAAGAGAGGAGCAAGGCACATCCAAATGACGCACGTTGTCCTGAGTGACATTTCACAAATTCAGGACGCAGAGCTTCCTCCACACTTCGTCAGTTTCAAATCCATTAGGATTATGTCACTGCAGGTAATGTGTTCCAACATGTACTCGAGCTGCCCCACATTCGGGCAGCGGAAGATCTTTGTCAAAAAAATCAAGCCGTGCGTATAAATTCTCTGATATCGTGCAGAATACACAGTGGGTTCTTTTTCTTCTCCACAACCGAGGCAGGGCGCTCGGATAAGGGGGAGCGCACTCGACAGGTCTGACTCAGGAGGACATGCTGACATCAGCATCATTTTCCCAGAAGCCTATAAAGCTCATTGTTGGGCGCATCATTCGACCCACCAACAGATCAAGATAACTGGCCGTAAATTCAGCAGCAAGAAAAAAAGAGCATTAAAAAAATTGCACCAGACTGTTAAACAAGGTGCTGTAATGCAACACGGCCTGCATCTCGAAAGGTATGTGCAAACAAGGGATCACAAAAAAAACCCAGAAACCAGCAAGGTGGAATCTTAATCATGATCATTCCTTAGGTATAGTGAGAAATTTTGTCAGGAATTGAGATTATGAGTCCCAGAGAAAAACTTCTGACTCATTACACAACCTGAGCCAAAGTTATTTGCACCACCTCTTGAGAGAAACCTTACTGTCTTCGTTGGAAGAAGATGTGTGCAACAGTTCCCATGTAAGCTCTACTCACGTAATCATGGAAGGCCTTTGCTTCGCTGGAGTGGTCACATGTCTCTCTCCTCTCCGGTGCAGCACAATACAAGTCCCAGAATACACTGTGGACAGGAGAGGAGCTCATGAAGCAAACAACCACACAAACAGCCCCAGCACATTACATTACATTACAGGCAGATGAGACTTACCACCACCAGGAATGTAGGAATCCAGGGGGTTCTCCGAGTGTTATGTTTTTCTCCCATCGGATCTAAAAAAGTGGAATTTGTGTCAATTAACAACATTTTAATGTTATTCTCTCCAAATGCAGTACATTTATATTAAACTGAAGTGTTAAAAAATAAAGGGGGCATGCTAATATGGTTGAACTTTTACCCCAAATTCCACATACCTCTGATAAAAAGGTCTGTGCAGACTTCTGTGCTCCTATGTGTAACAAATACTCATAGACGTATAGAGCCAACCTGTGTGAAGCAAAAAGACATAATTCTGGGCTTAATTCAACAAACACGACCAAGCAGAAAAAAACATAAATCGTCAAACATCAGGTTAAATCCTCCTGTACGGGAACACTGAGTGACTACAGTCGCTTACAGGCCCTCTGAACAATGGCTGCCAAATAGCCTTTGCCAAAAAAATTAACTGGGGACTGGTAACCAAGCCAAGCCTGGTGAGGATCCACTACAGTTAGAAGGTTAAACCAAAGTGCTGAAGCAGCATATAAATTAATGATAGGAAACATTAAAAACAGCAGCAGCCTGTTGTGTATTAGCCTGGTACAGTGTCTTGGTGGCACTGATGGGGCTGAGGGAAATAAAACCGGAGCCTATCCAGAGAGCGCAACAGAGAAAACAATGTACTGTAGCGCGGCGGTGTTATTGTTTTCTCCGCTCCGAGCTCTCAGCCTGAAAAACCCGCAAAACGAGCCAACCGCCGGTTAAAACACAACCAAACTGCAGCTGGAGCCGTTCGGGGATGTGTAGAAACGACAGCAGGGCAGCAGAAACACAGCTCAGAGGAGGAATGGCGAGCAGACAAGGCGGTTCATTCAATTCCATTCTCGGTAGGAGGAAATCGCCTCTTGCTAGCCTGTCCAGCGAACAACAGAGAGCGTTGAGGGAGCAACTTACGAGGCGAAAAAATACACGATAATAAACGTTTCTGAGCTTACTTTTCTCGTGCCTGGCCGTCCGACGGCACCGGGGTGCCCTTGCCTTTGGGGAACATTGTTTTGTGTGGGAGGACGCCCGCCTTCTCTTTCTTTTTTCGCTATTTCATCTGTCAGATCATCGCGGCCGCGACCCTCTCGCACTCCAACCGCACTCCTCCTCAACCCGAAGACTCAACCGAGCCTGGTCCGGGGGGAAGAGGCGGGGCCACAGCTGACTGACGGGCCCGGCAGCCAGTCAGAACACACCCTTCTCCTTAAGGTCTGCCTCTCTGTGCTTTCACTTTACTGTTTTGATGTCGTAGCTGCGATATCAATGAGCCTGATTTAACGAACACATTAATAGGTCCCGTGTTAATTGTTTGCTTATATTGATTCTGACCCAGTCAATGTAAAAGAACTGTTCTAATGAAGGGTTTTCTTAATCAGAATCAGCTTTATTGACCAAATATGTGTGCACGGACAAGGGATTTCACTCCAGTTTTTCTTTGCTCTCAAAGTTTACAAAATAAAACACACATGCATTTAAATTCAGGCAGGTAAAAGAAAGAAAAATGAATGTTTAAGTACTTTTTGCAGCTATATGTGTAGAAGTTAGCCAAAGTTTAGTGCAAATTATGCATATTCTGATGATACAGGAATAAACACACTTTATATACATGAGGTAAAACTATGAATATAGTTTAACAACATAAGACATTTATATAAGAAACTATGTATAATAAATAATTGTATTAGAAAAAGATATGCCTTACATCATCTTCAAAATATGGAACCCTGTTTTTTTGTTTATTTATTTTTTGTTTTATTTTTGTTTTTTAGGTTACAAAAAATAAAACTTTATAGGTCTATATTTTTTTTACTGACAGGACTGATTTTAGATATTGAGCTATCAGGTATCTTATTCTCTGTTATCAGCAATAAATTGGGGGGAAATTTTACCGTTTTCAAATCAAAACAAAACAAATATGTGAGTTGCAAGTGATAAAAAAAAAAACAAGCCATGCCCATTAGCACAAATCAGTTTAAACATTCTTAGGCTTGAATAAGCTGAGCTCCTCAAAAGAGAATTGTTCCTCATAAAGAAAATTCTAAGTATCACACAAGAAAGTAAAATTGAGCTTTTATGCTGAATCCAGATTTCGTTGGTCAAAAAAGCAAGTTTCTTCTTTTTTCTTTCTTTCTTTTTTTAAACCAATGGACTGGAAGTTAAAGTAATAGTTGTAAGTTTCATTCTTCTCTATTTCTATTTTTTTTTTAAAAATTGTTTATCTTACTAACGATACAAATTTTATCACGTATAATTAACCAAAACTTTTTGCCACATTTTCCCTAATTATCAGCAATAAAATCGGGAAAAAATAATTAGGTTTTGCCACATGAGAACCAAAATACAAATACATAAAATAAATAAATAAATAAATAAATAAATGTGAGATGTATGGGATAAAATAAGCCTTGTAAATTAGCAAGGAAATCAATTTAAAAAGAAATCTCATGCCTGTATAAGCTGAGTTCCTCACAAGTGAACTGTTTATTATTCTAAAGAGAGGGTTTTATTTACATTTTTAAACGTTCCATTAAAGTTTTTTTTAATCAACCTCCAATGACATTTTTTAAACAAAAAAAAATGGTTTTCTAGTATCCATAACATATTTTACTGTTAATGATATGGAGGTTCACACTTTTATTTTACTTACTACTTACTATTCTTTGTTTTCCTGGCCGTCGTCGCCCCCCGCCATGAGTTTGCTGTAATACCACCTTAAACGCAGGGCGCTCTGCAGGGGCTGGTCTCGTCCCTCCAGTGGTGGAACTTGTTGTGAGTGTTTGTTCAGTTGCTGCTCAGGAATGGCAGAAACGAGTGGATCTTCGGTTCGGGTCGCACGTTGCTCCTTCTGCCGGTTTTAACGTTGGAGACCCTTTGCAGGATTCAACCGCTTCAACCGCTGCAGAAACTTTAAACCTCGGTAAGAGCTTGTGTGTTTGCTTGTCTGTTGAAGTCCGACACGTTTTCTGGTGACGACTTCCACAGAATATATGTCACTGAAATAGTCCCTGTAGCATTTTTTATAATTTACTGCCAGCAGTTCACGGTGAATGTAATGTTATTTTTAACATTTTTAAAGGTCACTGCGGCCCCTTTGAATGATAACAGGTGACAACAAGTGGACTCCACTTTTACTCCCAACAGCCAGGAATGACCCCATTTATGCCTGGACATACTACAGACAAGCCTCAGCCTGCAGTATTTACAGAAAAAAACCTCTGAATGTAAATTTACACAGTTGTGAAGTGCTTCCTTTAAATGTTTGCAATTACATCATAATGCATTTCTGATCCTGATCCTTGACTTAGAGGTGAAGAAAAAAAGGTTGAGCAACTTTTCAAACTACAAACAGATTATTTAAAGCTTATTTTCAGGTCTTATGGTGCAATTCACTGCAGTTTTCAGATTTGTAGTGGACAAACTGTAGGCATAGTGACACTATAAATGCCAGATACGATAGGTATTCCTCAGATTTGACTATGAATATCTTTCTTATATATACACCGATCAGGCATAACATTATGACCACCTGCCTAATATTGTGTTGGTCCTCCTTATGTGCTCAGAAATGCTCTGAACCATTGGATATGAACAAGAGGACTTCTCGGGGTATCCTATGGGGTCTGGAACCAGGATGTTGGCACTGGATCCTTTGGCTACTCTGGCTTGTGCAGTGGGGCCTCTGTCAATCAAACTTGTTCCACTTCATCCTGTTGATGCTTGATCAGAATGGGATGTAGGAAGTTTGGAGGTCAAATCAACATGTTGGGCCGTAGTCATGTTCCTCAACATGTTCCTGGCTGTTTGATGGTTTTGCCATGTGGTCGGGTGCATTTTTCAGTGACATTATGGGTTTCCATTTGCATGAGGGAGTGTGTTTGTTGTGGGACAATGTTTATTTGGGTGTCTAAATCTCATCAGCACGGATGCCAGATTCCAAGGTTTACAGCAGAACAGCACATAGTACCAACATGATCAATGTTATTCACTTCACCTGCCAGTGGTTTTAATGTTGTGGCTGATCGGTGTAGGTGTATGTATGTGTCTGTGCGTGAATATGCAAATTACATCATACAGCGACTCGGTTTATCTGTAACTCATTTTCCCGTCTTTCCATATAGTTGTGAGATATGACGACGGAGCAGAAAGATGCCGACGCCACGCTGGACCCTCTGTTCATCCAGGAGAGCGGGGAAGTGTACAGAAACCCCACCGAGGTGCAGATGAGTCAAATCGTGCTGCCCTGCCACGCAAACCACTGCGGGGAGCTGAGCGTCGGACAGCTGCTGAAGTGGATGGACTCCACGGCCTGCTTATCGGGTAGGAGGGGGCCAGAAAACGGGTCATGTTTGGTGTTTAAGAGGGGATGTCTCTTATCCAAGGCAGATCCAGATGAAAACGACGCACAAAAACTCAACAATTACTTTTAAAATCTGAACTCAGCTTTGTAGCAAGTCACTCATAAAGTGCCACTTAAGTCTCTTTAATACATCTGTAACCCTGAACATGCACCATGGTTGCAACATGCATTATAAATTAAGATAAGATAAGATAATCCTTTATTTGTCCCACAGCGGGGAAATTTACATTGTTAAAGTAGCAAAGTGGATCGTGCAAGCAAAGAGCATATGAAATACTAAGTAAGTAAAATAAGTATCTTAAGAAAACTATGTATAGAGTATAAAATATGTACAAAAAAGTTTTAAAAACTGTACAGAACCAACAATATGAGTCAGAGATATGCCCAGACTAGTAAAAAGAAGTACAGACATATTTCACGTGTTGAGTAGTGACATGAAGTGATCTTGCACACTGTAAATAATGAGAAAAATAATAATTGCACATGCAGATTACAGAGAGTAAATTCCTTGCTTTGCTAAGTTCCACGCACAGAAAGGCACGTTCATGTGTAGATTTTGGTCTTTCACTGCACTCCGCTGCATATTCGCAATGCCGCAGTCAATCTTTCAGTGCAAAATATATATATAGAGTATGCACAGATAATTAGTAGATACTCAGGTCCAGAAAGTTGTTTTTTCAGATGCCTTCCAGCGTTTAGATCGACAAAGATTGCAGCTTTTCACTGCTTGGGTCATTTTGCAAAAAAGTCCAAGTGCAAAAAGAGTTGGGTAAATCCATGGTGAAGTTTCTGAATCTAAAAAAAAACGTACACATATAAAACTTAAAATGAATTCAGTGTTATTTTGTTGTATGTTATGTGTTAAGGTATTGTAGCTGTTTACCTGATTTACCCATGACCCTAATTGCTCTGGCCGTGAAGTTGCACCTTGACAATCAGCTGTGATTGTCTAATCAACAGCCATAAAAAAACTGTGAAGTTCAAACAGGGTCGTTGTTTGTGAAGCAGCTGTTTATGATTAATTCGGGTGCTTCACTTTTTTACGGTATTACTGGACAAAATGCATGTAAACATAAGGCTAACGTTGGATCAAATGTGACCCCTTTCATATTCAAGTATTTCAGTATACCAAGAAAAGACAACACAAATGTATTGATAAGTTTTGCTGTTGCAAGAAAGATGAACTAAAATCAGGCTTGATGTTTTCTCTTCAATGGATTCTTTCTTTACATTTATAAATTTAAATATATTTACAGATTGTAAGTTTATTATGTGCTTGTTTTGCAAATGATTTGTGATGCGTTAACTAATATTTTATGTGTAATCTCTCCTCTGCCAGCTGAGAGACATGCAGGTTGTTCGTGTATCACCGCATCGGTGGATGACATCAATTTCGAACACACCATAGGGTAAAGTATTAACCTTAATATCGCTCCAAGGTGTAACTGAGAACTGGCTGCAGAGACAGAACTATATTAAGTGACAGAATAGGAGAAGAGAAAGAGCTGAAGTCACATTTTACCAAAGCTTGAAGGACAAATGCTACCAAAAAGTTTGTTTTCTGTCACAAAAAACATCTCATGTTTGAAATAAATGCATTTATTTAAAAAAGGAATTCATGCATTGGTCGTATAAGCTTTTTTAAATAGTTTGTGGGCCTTCGTGAGAAGGTAAGTCATCTACATTTCAATTATAGAGAGCAAACATGTGGATATTGATAGTCAAACTTGTCTTGCTGTTGACTGAACATTATGTCTCCTGTTGTGTTGAGTACAATCACTGCAGTATGTTGACAGTAAAGAGAAGGATGTGTGTGCGTCTCCTGCAGGGTGGGGAAGGTGGTCAACATCATAGCGAAGGTCAACAGAGCCTTTACGTCCAGTATGGAGGTTGGCAGATGTTGTTTTGTGATTCTTGCACAGTAAATCATCATGTAATTTCAGAGAAGATGTATTAAATGTGGTGTTTTATTTAAATTTCAGGTGGGCATATTGGTGACATGTGAGGACCTTTACACTGACAGACACTGGAAGGTCTGCCACGCCTTTGCCACCTTTGTTGCCAGACGAACTGAAGCTGGGAAGGTAAAGGAAAGAGCACCAAAATTTGCATAAAGGCATTTAAATAAAGCTGGCTCCACATGTCCTGGGTTTGTGTGTGTTTCGTGCCCACAGGTACAGCTGAAGCAGGTGATTCCTCACACACAAATGGAGCAGATGGAGTACAGCCTGGCAGCCGAGCGGAGGAGGATGAGGCTCATCCACGCTGAGATTATCACAGACCTACTGAGCAGCAGCACGGCTCAGCTGGGTACACAGAGACGAGGCTTCAACAGCACACCGCACTTTAAGATCAGATTGATTAAAGCGCCTTGTTTTTGTTGCTCTCCCACCAGGAGAATGTCAGGAGTATCAGGACGCCGTGCCAGCTGAGCGGACACGAGTCGAGAGCGTGGAGCTGGTGCTGCCGCCTCACGCCAACCACCAAGTCAGCACATTTGGGGGCCAGATCATGGCCTGGATGGAGAATGTGGCGACGATCGCAGCAAGGTGTGCATCTAGCATTTACATCTTCACAGCTTAAACTGCCATTAGCTTTGAAAGACATTTAATCCTAAGAGGTGGATGAGAAGGTTGACACTATATCTCTGTGGCAAATGTGAAGCTACAGTTAGCAGCTGGTTAATGTACCCTTACAGAAAGACTGGAAACTGGGGAACAGCTAACCATTTATCTGATCAAAACATTATGTCTTGTTTTATTTAATACCAATAATAATCTTACATTCACTATGAGGTTACCAGTAAAGTATTAGCAGCAAATTTATGGGTGCTAAAATGTTGCCATTGGCCACTGGTGCCGAACTTCCAGCAACCTTCTGCCAATATTGAAAACTTTGCCTCTAATTGCAAACATGTCCGCTTCTGTTTTGCCACCACAGTTTGCCAATAGTGCTAAACTTCTATTAACCTTCTGGTCACAAGTGTTGCCATTAGTGGCAAACATTTCAGTTTGTGTTTTCCATTTAAAAAGCATTGCAGGCATTATGTTGCCACAAATTTGCATCAAGGTCATATTTTCATGTGCAAATTACAATTGCAGTGGATTCCTGGCTCAATTTGTGGAAAGCCTTTGGCAGGTTTGCAGCAAATTCATATTTCATGGAGTTTTAATAATCTCTTCAGAGGGATTTTCGGAGTGTTTCACAGTGGTTGGTAATGTCGCCTCAGAACTACCAGGCTGTGGATTTGTGGGTTTGGTCGGCTGTTCTTGTGCCTCCACTGATTTCCTCTGGCTTCCTCCCACAGTCCATAGACATGCATGGTAGATTAAACTGTAATTCTAAGTTGACCACAGGTGTGATGTGAGCATGAATATCTTTCTATGTTAGCTCTGCAATGGACTGATGACCAGCGCTGTGGTCAGTGTCAGCTGGGATACGATCCAGCCTCCTCCAGGACCCTCTGAAGGTTAAAAAAGGTTTAGCTAATGGATGAAGTTTTCCACAATGTGAGCCAGAAGTCCACTGCAAGTTTTCCACAAATCTAATTTGCAAATGAAAAGATGACCTTGATGCAAACCTGCAGCGATGTTGCCAAAGCTGCACCACTCTCAGCCAGAAACTTGTAAAACCATAAATATCTTTATTACCAGTATTGCTATGAATGGAAAACACAAAGTGACATGTTTGCCACTAATGGTGAACCTGTTATCAGGACTTTACCACCAGAGACTCCAGAAAGCGTGAAAGCTAACTGACTGTTGCTGTGGCTTCATATTGACCTCACAGATATGCGACTGGTATCAATCTTCTCATCTAATTCTCAGAAAGACGCTGAATAAGTGAGTTTGGAGGAGATAAAGTGTTTCCTTGTTTTCCAAGAAGCTGTGAGGTCAAACAAACAACAAACACCCGGCTGTTTTCTGTCTTTTACCTAGCCGCTTGTGTAACGCTCATCCGACCTTGAGGACCATTGACATGTTCCATTTTCGAGGCCCGTCTCACATCGGAGACCGTCTGGTACTGAAAGCCATTGTTAACAACGCCTTCAAGCACAGGTGAGCCTCCACAATGTGACTAAATATAAATGTTCACAATGTAGAAGTTGTTCTGTTTCTTTGTGTGAGCCCACATGTCTGCATATGTGGTGTGTTCCAGCATGGAGGTGGGAGTGTGTGCTGAGGCCTACCAGGGTGGAGAGCCTCTGCGCCATATAAATAGTGCCTTTATGACCTTTGAGGTGCTGGACAGTGACAGGAAACCACGCACGCTGCCACGACTACGACCTGAGCCTGTGGTTAGTGTCTAAGTGCCCTATTTTTGCCTTTTAGAGGCCTCAGAGTGCAAAAAAGGCTAAAATGGACTTTTGCAACATGCTCCATATAAGAAATGCCCTTTGTAAGGATTTCAGTGTGAGGTTTTTCCCATGTGTTACAGGATGGAAAAAGACGTTATCAAGAAGCTATTGCCAGGAAGAAGATTCGCCTTGATAGGTGAGCATTTTCCATTAAACCGTGAGTGAGTTATTTATCGAGCCTTATTTATCAGGGCTTTAATGCAGATATGTTGCCTATTTTGCAGGCCCTTGGAATTGCTTTCCTTTATAAAGCATCATTAACTATTACAAAAGCAACCAATTTGCTGAAAAACATATGTACATACACCGATCAGCCACAACATTCTGACCACTGACAGATGAAGTGAATAACATTGATCATATTGGTACTATGTGGTGTTCTCCTGGAAAACCTTGGATTTTAACATCCATGTTGATGAGGCTGAGACACCCAAATAAACATTGTCCCACAACAAGCACACTCCCTCATGCAAATGGAAATCCCAAATGTCACTGGCCTACCCCTGCAGGAAAATGCACCCACCACATGGCAACAACATCAACCAATCAGGAACATGTTGAGGAACATGACAGTGGCCCAACATGTTGATTTGACCTCCAAACTTCCTACACCCCATTCTGATCAAGCATCAACAGGATGCAGTGGAGCAAGTTTGATTGACAAAGGCCCCACTGCACAAGCCAGAGTACCCAAAGGATCCACTGCCGACGTCCAGGTTCCAGACCCCATAGGACACCCTGAGAGGTCCTCTTGTCCATGCCCAATGGTTCAGAGCATTTTTTTCACCACATAAGGGGACCAACACGATATTAGGCAGGTGGTCATGATGTTATGTCTGATCGGTGTATATACATATATAAAAACGCAAATATCCTACATGATGTAGTACAAGCAGTGGAGGCAGTATTAAACAGTGTCATTATTGTGTTGTTTTTCTACTGTAATGCAACAGATTTCATTGTCTGCAACAGTCTCCTGCAGCAAATGACTTGGCAGAGCAACATATCACAGCTGAGCAGACTTTGCTTCAGAGCCTGTCAAGCATAAAAAGTTCATTGTTCCACTGTAAAACACCCTGCCTGCAGTATAATCTTCTGAGCAAAAGTATTCACATTGGTCGGGTCTTTCTGTAGCGCCTGATGATTCATTATAGCACTTCTCTCCTTCATGTTTACAGGAAATACATTATCTCCTGCAAGCAAACTGAAGTGCCCTTGTCTGTGCCCTGGGATCCCAGTAACCAGGTAATTTATGTTTTTTCAACAGAGGCACACAAACCCAGCAGGGCTGATGAGATATCCCTGCTGTATTAAAGTTTATGAGTTCAGTCGATCCTTTATTTTTTCAGATGTACCTGAGCTACAACAACGTATCGGCACTGAAACTAATGGATACCAGGAACAACTGGGTCTTAACTTCTGAGAAAAACAAGGTCAGCATTGTTTGTGTTTCTTTCCAGGATATAGCTCGCTAAATAGTCACAGCTGCCGGGGTTTCCTGCGTGCATTCGGATTTGTATTATTTTGAACCGGAGAGCCAGTTCAGCCACAGTGGGGTGCTCAAAATGTGGGCCGTATTGATTTAATGAAGTTGTGTAATAATGCAGGGGAAGTCAGAAAAGGGTGCTCAAAGCTGGCAAGAGCTATTCTTAAAATATGTATAATCACCACATTTATCATCACCTATGCTGTCAAATTTGACATCGGCATGTTTAGTAGCTGGATTTAATCGTATTTATAGAATCTCCTGCTTGTGGATTTGTTCCATTCCTAGGTCAGGCTGTACACGCTGGAGGAAAACCACATGCTGTGTTTCAAGGTGGAGATGTACGTCAGCGTCCCAGCAGAGCAGACGTTCCACCTACTGTCAGATCTGAGGAGGAGAAAGGAGTGGGATCGGCATTATGAGTCAGTAACAGGCATTTGGCATCATCTGACTCAGTGCACCTCACAGCAGAATAAGCCTAAATTCCTCCAGAGCGTTATATTATTAGGTGAAGTTAGATCCGGTGTTATTTCCATGCCGTTTCCTCCAATGCTAGCAATGTGGCTTTATGGAAGGTATTGTTGATTCAGTGGTCAGGTGGTTGAATTGAATCTCAAGAATCTATGATGGTTAACGTTTATCGTGAATTTGTGTATGCATTTTTAGTTTTATTGGTGTTATTACTAAGTTTTTGCTAAAAACTTGTCCGAAATTATTTATACTACTTGAAACAGCCTCACAGTAAACTTATTATGGCGGTAGACTCTCAGTTTGTTTTGTTATGGAGCAAAAGAAGATAAGAACAATGTGGCTCTTTGATGGCATGTAGTGAAAACACACATTGTGAGGATTCAGTGATGTATCTGCACTGTGTGTGTTAGAAACAAAAATGAATTCAGTGATGCTGCGCTATGAGCTACATGTCTAACGTCAGTTGTGTGTTTTTTTTACACGTCGATTATTGTGTTTCAACTGCAGGGAGTGTGATCTGATCAACCAGGCAGATGAGGACGACACCCTTTATCGCATAGCTACACCCTCCATCAGTAAAGGAGGCAAAGGGCAGGACTTTATCTTGCTGGCATCTAGAAGGAAACCATGTGATTCCAGGTGTTGTGAGATTAACTCGCTTCGGGGTCATTCCACCTCAGATCATCACGTTTTCAAAACATTGATCATCTCTGATTTGCCTTAAATTTGTATAGCATAAAATGTGGACATTTATAAAGATGCTTTCCTGGACCATTGTTTAAAAAGGTTTTGCCTTGATTCAGAATCTGCAATATTGGAAAAGTAAATCAAATAATTTCTGATTAGTTGAAGTATGAAAAAGAAATTTAAGCGCTTTGTGACGACCTGTGTTGTAAATATGCGCTATATAAATAAAACTGAATTGAATTGAATTGAATTGAATTGAAGTCGTCGTGAAAAGTTCCACCTTTGAGCTCACAAACTTGTCATACTTGCTTAATCCGTTTTGACAGTTTAACCAAATTAATTTTATGTTTTATTTTTGTGGCCAAGTATTTCATATTACAAACATTCTGTATATTTAGTTTTGTATTATTATGGAATTCCACTACATATGGATTAGAAAACATCACTAGTTCACTTCTGCATTATCATTTTTTTGTTAATGTGCTCAAAGATGTTACTTTACATAACAGCTTAAACTGTTTTTCATATTTCAACTCCCCCATAATCGGAGGTTATTTAATCTGCTTGTCCAACATTGCAGGTTCTGAATCAATGGCGTGATGAAAAATAACAACGAAAATTTCTAGTTTTTATTTTTAATAGTTCCTGTGATTTTGTCTTCTAAATATAACCTTAAATTTCTATATGTGAAACAACATGCTGAAAGTGGGTCGCCGTGCAGTTGTTTAAAAAACTGTCATTTATCAATCTGAAATATCCCAGAAAACATTTTAACTCTCCATAGCTTCTGATTAAAAAGTTTCAAGCAAATCAGAGATGGTTAAGACGAAGGTCATTGATAGTTTGCGATGGAATGACCCTTTTAAATTTGGCACACTGCTGCTGTCTTCATTTTAACAAAACCTCCTATGCCTCTTGATTTCCTTCTCTACCTTATATTATGTTGTAGGCAACCATGTTTGCATTGCATTACGTGCTTGCTGCTTGCATTTTCATGAAACCTCCTGATTCTATCCACGTCTGTCCCTCTCAGGGACCCGTATCTGATCGCACTGCGTTCTGTCACTTTGCCCACTCACCCGCCCACTGAGGAGTACACCAGGGGAGAGGTGCTCTGTGCTGGCTTCACCATCTGGGAGGAGTCCAGCACTGTCACCAAGGTTGGCCAAATGAGAGGGGCTCACGCGCTCGCCTTAGCTACTTTTAGCTGCCCTGCATGTTTACACCGGAGCTCGCAACAATTCACACCTGCAGAACGAGAGCAAAGAAATAAGTTCTTTGTTTTTGGTTTCAGATCACCTACTACAACCAGGCCACGCCTGGCGTCCTCCCCTACATCTCCACAGACATCGCCGGACTCTCCTCCAGCTTCTACAGCAGTTTTTCTGCCTGCAGCCGATTCCTGGAGGCCAACAAGGACAGTGTGGCTGCTCTGCCGCCTTCTGCACTGTGACACAACAGTAATACCACAATGCAAGAGGACATATAGTATCAGCAGAAACGTATAGCACCACCTCACTGTCCTCATCTCCTGTTGTGGAAGAGGTTTGCACTCAAGGAATTTAATGTAACTGTGCAGCTCTGAGATTGCAGAGAGCAGTGCATTTGTAGTTTCTGGATTATTTTTTTTAAATAGCTTGCCACTTGTTTGCAGGAAGATTAATAGGTATGAAGCAAGCGCTGTGTTTCTGAGACACTGTCGGATTTTAAGCCTCTGAAGTTTCATTAGGCCTGATATATTATTAAAAAAAAACCTCCTGTGCAATACTAATTTATAGAGAAATGGATTGCGCTTTGATACGTAGTTTCAAGTATTCAACACAGTTTTTATTTTGAGATGTTTTTAATGATATTGCCAGTATTTTAAAGAAACTGAATTGAGGATAAAATGACTTTAAGCTGAGACGTTTGAATCATTTGTTATAGTTTATTTTGTATCACCTTGAATGAAGTCTAAACTATTTGATTAAAGCTCAAAATAACAGAAAGCTAACATGTATATTTACTGTATAATGATGCTGTTTTGTGCTGAGACTACTATGTATAGTTTTTGCAGAAATTTACTTGAACTGATTGTACAGTATGTGGACTTTAAATGGCCAAGAATCTCACATGAGAAGCTGTCTTGATCTGACTGAAGCAATAAACACAACAGACCAGTGGATTATGCTCACTCCCTGCCCCCCTCTCCTGCATTCTCTCCATTCCTCACTCATTTTTTATGAAGAAAAAAAGCAAAGGAAAACACAGCTTGCAGTTGTATGGGACTGTAACTTGTGATGTTAGTGTTGTAAGAGGTGCACGATGGCTGGCAGGGGAGGAAAAAGAAAATCTGAGTCGGGTTTAAGCTTTTTCTGGCTGCCTTAGACTTGGAGGTTTAAAGTAGTTAGTAGCTCTGCTTGCTTTCCAGGTATTGTGTTTGCTCCACAATCCTCCTGTTAGGCTTTCTAGGCAGCAAAACAGAGAAAAGAAGGGTAAGAGAATGCATTTGTGTCAAAAAACAATGCAATTTCAGGTAAAATGAGCAAATGCAGATACAAGCCATTAAGTAATGAGCAGTTCCTGATGAAGGCTGAAGTTGGTAAAGCAAGCTGCCACCTGAGAGCCTTCCTCCTCCTCCTCCTCCTCCTCCAGCTTTTCTGTTGTATAAATGGAGTAAACCTCTGCCCTACATCCTAACCTGACCGCCCCTGCTGGCTCCAAGCCTCCATCCTTTCCCTGAATATATGCTCTCTGTGGCTGCTGAGGCTTAACAGACTGGTTTGAAAACTCCTTTTACTCATGCAGTCGACACCTCGTCTCTGCACTACTGGATTGATGATGTGTGTTTTTCCTGAGTGCACCATCTAGCAAAACGTGTTGCAGCAGAAGCATCTCTTTAAAGACACAAAAATCATTTTTAAAGTCATGTATTATGCTCAAGACCTGGAAATAAGTAGGTAGTTACAGCAAAATGTAATGTATAATGGAAAAATATTGGACTTTTCTCATCAGTGAAGCCATAAATGTATAAAGCAACACATTTCTTAATGATTAATTGTACAGTTAAACAGCAGAAGAACATGTAGCATTAGGATTGACACATTCGTCTTCATGGAGGCTCATTGACACCTCATTGGTGCTTCGCTGCAGCATCAATGAGGTGTCGAGGCGTTTTTGGCAGCCAACCAATCCTTGGATATTTCCACTTAGTGTTGTCATGGAGATTTAGGGCCCCATCTGTGTTTTTTTTTCTTAAAACACAGCAACAGGCATGTGGTTTATGTGGAAGTGAACACAATATCCAATTTTAATGCAGCCGGGTCTTGGTCTGTTACCGTGGTAACACGACCAGCTTGCACTATGTTTAAATACTTGGTTATTCCTAATCAGTGCAGCTAATATCACAGATGAATCATCTTAACAGGATAACAACCAGCCAGAGAGCAAAATGCAGCTTCTCTTGATTATGTTTGTCATCAGTGAGCTGGTTTGTTGTCGGCCTATTTGTGTCTGCAAACTACAGTGCAGCAAAACCACAATAACAACATTAGTTGCACAGAGCTGCAGGACATGACCTCACTGCTGTATCTGGTAATTCAGGGCTTTGAACCCCAAAGGAAGAGATTATATTCTGCAGCTAAACACAGGCTACACTTGACTGATTTGGAAAAGCTGATGCTCTGTAGTTTTTGTTAAAATGAGTATAAATAAACAGGATTATTTATTAGGGAAACTTCAAAATTACAGAGATTTGATAAAAGATAAAACATTTTTAAAAAAAAGATTTCAGGAAGCCAGATAAATTTGTATAATACGATAGTAGTCCTAATCATAATATTTAGATTAGATATGATAATTTGCATGATTAATGATGTAGTATGGGCTTAACCCTAATATTTAAATTATTAAGGGAAATTTGGATAATTAATAATATAAGGGATTAACCTTTACATGTAAATTATTTACAGAAGTTTGTATGAATAATACTATTGTAGGGGTCTTTTATCAATATTTAATTAATCAGGAACATTTACATAACACATAATTTTGTAGGGGCTTAACTTTATTATTTAAATTGTTTTGTTGGGGGATTTTGTAGGGCATCATCCTAATATTTTAGTTAATGTAGGGACTTAACCTTAATATTTAAATTTGTTTCATACATTTCTGTAATAAATAATATTGTAATGGTCTTTACCTTAATATTTAAATTCATCTGTTAAATTTGCGTAATTATGATTATTGTAGAGTCTTAATCTCATTTATTTAGTAATTAATCTAAAATTAACTAAGAAAAGGATAAAAAAAATAGAAAAAAAACACTTTTTATACTAAGAGAAACTGATAAATTAAATAATATGATAAAACAAAATAAATTAAATGACTTTGCTTTAGTTTTATGTTTACCTGATATAATTGCACCATTAAATAACATTTTTAAAAAAGAAAAAAATACGTACTTTAGAATGATTTTGGTTTAAGTATTTTTCTGTAAATATATAATATAAACCTATAATTTTCTAACATTTATTCTCCCTGCTGTTCAGCTTTCTGACTCCTTCTGACGTAGTAAATACATCTGACCACGTGACCAAACCCGGAAGAAGGAGACAGTCTGCCAGAAAGCGAAGCTCCGCTGTAAACACAACCGTTAAACGGTATTTATGTGACTTCACAACGGCTGCATTTAATCCACACTGGAGGCGACAGAATGAACCAGGACTGTAACAGAAAACTACAAACTGCAACCAGAGAAAAACTCCGAAAACTCAACTGTCTGCGCGGTGAGTTCACTATCTGATGCATCTCTCTGAAGCTGGTGTGGTTCACTCTCAGTGAGTTTCTGCTTCACCTGCAGGTCGACAGGTGCAGCCAGGTGAGTTCTGGGATGTTGTGGTTGTTTCTGCTGCGGACAGAAGTCAGAGAGAATCATACGAGTTGCAGATCGGAGAGAAAACTGACAGAAAGGAACTTCCACTTGGAGTTCAGTACAAGGTTTTCTCAGATCCTCCTGGACCTAAAATAGGTGAGTGAGTCCTTTATTCATTGCCGAGGAGGCTCATGTTAAAATATAAAGCATATAATTATCAATATTACTATATCTTGTGTTTTTAAGGGAATGGAGGCTCCACTTTGTACGCTTTGCAGCAGCTGAATGACATCTATGGAAAAGCTCTGAGCAGACTGAGAGTCATGCTGATCCATGCAGGTTGGTCTACTTCTTCTTTCTGATTTTGAATTCAGTTTCTTTTAAGCATTAAAGAATTGTCAATTGCATGCTGGGCTGCACTGTTGGAACTATTTCATGCTAATTTTTTTTTACAACTAAATAATCTGCAGAATACTTTCATGAATAATACTCAAGGCCCAGGAGGTTTTTAATTAAAATTTAAAAAGAAAAAAAAAAACCCAAATTGTGTCAGAAAGAGCTGCAAAACAGTGAAGCCTAAATGAACAGTCTTGGACTCTGTGGATAAAAAGCACTTGAGAGAATTTTTAAACACAAAAATACAAAAGGTCTCTGTTCTTGTCACCAGGCCAGAGTGAGATGTAACGTTTTTTTTAAAAAGTATTTCTGCCTAATTAAACCTCTAAATTGGATAAAAACATAAAAGCATAATAACAGTCTTAAGCCACAGAGTCCGTGACAATAATGTTAGTAAACCTGTTCTTAAAACCCCAAATTTGATGCAACAGAAACGAAGCACAGCAAATGCTGCATTAATTTCATTCATAGTAGTTCTTTATTGAATGTAGCATGATTTGCAACCTTTTAAAAAAGCACCAGTTGCCTTTTTAAATTTAATAGGTCCCACCTGCTCCTGATAGAAACCTCTCAGGTGGCAAAGGTTGTTTAGTCTATAAGATATATTTAAAAATGCATTTTCCAGAGCTCAGTTGCCATCAAATTACTTGGGTTTTTTTTGTTTTACTTTTCAGCTTTTAGAGGCTGAAACTTGAATCTTTTCAGGCATTTTTGCTGGAAAAATAACCTAAACCAACCTGTTATAATGTTATGACAAGTGTTACCATTACATCTGTGGATTATTTCATTATTAGTGCATGCTTAAAGCTTGGGTAGGCAGTATTTTTAAGGCATCCCTGGGCAAAAACTCCACCCTAACCCTCCAACATTTCTATTTTAGGCTTTAAAAAATCTAGACCATTATGGGTGATTTTAACCAATTGCAGGTCTGCCACTAATGAATGTAGACTTTTAGCTTGGCCATTTTGAAACGTAACTGGTGGAAGAGGGAGAAGCTGTAGGCTGTATGTTTTCACATTCTGGCATTTTTCCTAATAATTTGTTGAAGGCACTTCACAACGTCTAAATTATTTTCACTGCAGTTGCGTTCTACTTGTTGATTCCTGTATGAAATAATCCAGATCACTATACGTTGCACTCCATGTTACTGTTGCATCCATGTCAGCTAATTCATTTCACTTGTAACCAGCAAATAACAAAACATGGTGATGTTGCAGAGTCTAGCATGAAGATTATTGCCGTTTCATTCAACACAACACAACAGGGGCAGTGGTGGCGTGACGGTTACGTCCCTGGGTTACTGATCAGAAGGTCAGAGGATCGAACCCCAATGCGGCCATTGTTGGGCCCTTGAGCAAGGCGCTAACCCTTCCTGCTCAATGGGCGCCGTACCATGGCTGACCCTGCACTCTGACCCCAACTGGGGTATGTGAAACAACATTTCCCAAAGCTGTAAAAATGAATTTGTGACAAATTCTAAAATAGTTTAAAATTCCCCAAGATACAGTTTTCTGTTCCTACAGAAAACTAAAACTGAACATTCTTGCAATATTATAGCACATTGTTAAAATTAAAAAACACTGAACCTGTGGCTAGAAGAAGACAGGAACAGTTAAAATCAAACTACTGTGTGATCATACAATCCTGATGAAGAGTGCTGGAGCTTGTGGGCTTTAGAAGAAAGTGTCTAAGAAGGATTTTTAAATAAGTTCTTAAAAGCAGGTGCGACTTAACGGAACATTTTTCCTCTGGCAAAATATTCAACAATTAAATACAAATAACAAAACATCAACTTCAGTAAAAAGCAACTGGACTTCTCTTTTAGGTTTTTAAAGATGTTTCACCTTCAGTTATAACTAAAAAAAAGTCCAGTTGCTTTTTATTGAAGCTCCTAATATTATCATGACTTGAATGACTGAGAATCTACACAGACAAATTACAAAACAGTCTGATTGTTCAGATACTGTATATAATGCATATTGCCCTGTAATATTTCCCATTTTTCCATCTTCTCTTTCTTCCAGGAGGCTTCAGTCAGCGTTTGCCCAGCGCCAGTGCTCTCGGAAAGGTCTTCATGGCCTTTCCTCTGGGTGATCCCATCTACCAGATGCTGGAGCTCAAACTGGCCATGTACGTGGATTTCCCCTCACGAATGAAGCCCGGCGTCCTCGTGACCTGCGCAGACGACATCGAGCTCTACAGCATCGCAGAGGAAGACACTGTAAAGTTTGATAGAGCAGGTTTTACAGCTTTAGCCCATCCCTCCCCGCTCCATGTAGGAACCACACATGGCGTGTTTGTCTTGGATCCACATGAAAAGTCTTCCTCCTCTGAAATGGAAACAACCTCCTGTCTGCGCTTTCTGCACAAGCCGAGCGTCAACAAGATGCGAGACAGTGGAGCTGTTTGTGAAAGGCAGAGTGGACCGTTTTCTGTGTCAGATGCTGAATTTGTCTACACAGACAGCACCTATTATTTCGACTTTGATACTGCAAAGTCTCTTTTAAATCTGCTGAAAGAATTGGGGCCTTTGGATTGTGAAATAGACGCATACGGGGACTTTCTTCAAGCTCTGGGCTCTAAAGCTACAATAGACTACACCAACAACACTGCTAACGTCACCAAAGAGGAGAGCAGTCTGGTGGAAATCCGACAAAAGATCTTCCACCACCTCAAAGGGACTCCTCTGAACGTGATTCTCCTCAACAACTCCAAGTTTTACCACATCGGAACCACTTCAGAGTATCTCTTTCACCTCACTGAGGACGTGTCTCTGAGGACAGAGCTTGGTCTTTTGTCTTCTGCCTTCAGTTTGCATATGAATGAAACCTCTGAAGGCTCCCTTACCTGCTGCGTTATGTACAGTGTCCTCGATCCCAGTTGCTCTGTGGGAGCAGGATCAGTGGTGGAGTATTCTAGACTTGGAGAGGGAGCTTCTGTTGGATCGGGCTCCATCGTGAGCAGCTGCTGGGTCGGTCCAGGCCTCTCGGTGCCCGATGGAACCTTCATGCACTCTCTCTGCGTGAACCACCAGGATAGAATCAGGTTTGTTACCGTCTTCTTTGGGATAAACGACAACCTGAAGCGCAGTGTGGAATCTCCTGCTTTAATGGACCAGCTGAAGCTTTGTGGGTTCGGCCTGGTGGAGTGTTTATCCCACTGGGGGATGAAGAACGAAGCCCTGAGGTTCTCTGGTGATGCTTCCAGCTGCAATTTGTGGAACGCCTGTTTGTTTCCTGTTTGCTCTGACCAGCGAAGCTCATTCTCAACGTCTCTGAAGATGCTGCAGGCCGTCCTGAGTGGCTCCACAAGAACTTTACCCGAAGACACGAAGCTGATGTCGATGCAGGAGTGTTTGCAGAGTAAGAACCTGGAGGAGATGTTGAAGCTCAGGAAGGGACTTTACACTGACATCACACAGAGGAGATTCAGCAGCTGAAACTGACATTTTAAAGAGTTTTAGATCATGTGTCATGTTGTCAGTTTGAGCTCAAGTTGTACTAGAAATCATTGTCTGATCATTCAGTATTCAGTTGATTTTTCAGTAATCAGGACTGTAAGCTTTCGTCAGCTTTATGAAGGATTTTGTCTTCCAGTTTAATGTGGTACAGCCTTTTGTTTCATGATTTATGAAATTTGTCTGATTTTTGTCATTTAAAAAAATAGATATATTTTGACATTCTTTCAAAGGTTTTTGCTTTTTTTGGTAATCTCTTTCACTTTGCACTCCTTTATCTTTTAATAGGTGCTTTGTTTTAGGTATTTTTTTCTTCCAAGGGCAAGAAAATGAGTCTCTAAAAGGGCAACACTTAGCCAATGGAAGCAACAGCAAACTTTCAGCATTTTGTAAGACATTAGAAGTTACAAAGCTACAAGAATTATTTTTTTTAAATGGGTAAAAAATGGGTAAAAATGGAATTTGATTGAACAAGTGTTGAACAAATCTGACGTTTAAAAACAAAATCCCATTCCGACAATTCATTTGTTACAGATATGATGTTAGATGGATGGATGGATGTTTTTTCTATGCATAAAAGAGATATCACATATATACAGACAAAATAGATATAATTGCAGAAAAAAAATGTCAGCATTAGAAAGCTGTTTAATTAACAAAGTAAATCAACCTTAATGTTGCTTCATTTTACTTCATTATAATAATCTTCGTGTTTCCACTGTCTTCACCATGTCAAACATAGGAATCTAATGCAATATAATACAAAAAAGAGACATTCGAAACAACCATGAGACAGTCATTACTGTAAAATGTTAACCAACTAAAGCAGAATATAGTAGTAGTGATATCAGGTAAGATGAAGAAGGTACAAAAACTTCAGATTTCAAACAGTGTTTGACCTGTTAAACTGCTTTTAAAGGCCAATTATTACAAATATTAACAGTATCAAATGCTGCATTGCCGTGCAAAAAGAAATCCTTGGATGAATGTTAATGCTATTTGTTTCCTCCACATTTTTCCAAGTTCAATGTCCTCTATGAAAAATGCATGACAGAAAATGTTGAGGAACCTCTGAACTGATCCATTATTGTTCCATTTTCAGTCCATCCTGCACCCTCTCCTGCATCAGGTTTCTTTCCGGGACACTGCAGGACACTGACCACCTGGTTTGTTTAATACTGTAAATACACACAAGAGAGTGAGATCAGTTGTCGTAGTTGTTAGGCATTCCACTCGGAGGGGTTTATTTTTAGCCCACAGCCATGATCCCCCCTTTATCTGGACCGGAGCAATTGTGGCCGAGTGTGAGATTGTGTTTCTGACTTACTCCTGCTCACCGAACTACACAGCACCAATAACAGGAGAAGGAGCCCCTCGATGGGAAATTACAAATCAAGGCCGTCTCAGACGTGTACAGGTAATGACTTGGTGATTAAGAGAGAATTTTTTTTTTTCTTCACATGTATCCACTGAACTGTGAACGAGGTTTGCATAGAAGCAGGGAAGCCGAGGAGGATGAGTTTTAATTTTAGCTGTCATCAGTCTGGGCCACGAGTTGCATAAGCTTTAAAACTGTTGTTTAATGATACAAGTAGTGTATCAATTTAGGCAAAAGTTTGGGGTATTATGGATTATTTAAAGCTCATTTTGAAGGCTTATGATGCAAATTCACTGCAGTTTTCAGATTTGTAGTGAGCAAACTGTAGGAATAGTGACACTACAATGTTAGATGTAGTAGATATTCCTCAGATTTGACTGAATATCCTTCTTATATATCAACACATACGTGAATATTTACACCTATCAGGCAAAACATTATGACCACCTGCCTAACATTGTGTTGGCCCCCCTTATGTGCTCAAAAATACTCTGAACCATTGGGCATGGACAAGAGGACCTCTCAGGGTGTCCTATGGGGTCTGGAACCAGGACGTTGGCACTGGATCCTTTGGGTACTCTGGCTTGTACAGTGGGGCCTCTGTCAGTCAAACTTGTTCCACTGCATCCTGTTGATGCTTGATCACAATGGGGTGTAGGAAGGTTTGGAGGTCAAATCAACATGTTGGGCCATTGTCATGTTCCTCAACATGTTCCTGATTGTTTGATGTTTTTTCCATGTGGTGGGGTGCATTTTCCTGCAGGGGGTAAACCAGTGACATTTGGGATCTCCATTTGCATGAGGGAGTGTGCTTGTTGTGGGACAATGTTTATTTGGGTGTCTATGCCTCATCAACACTGATGCTAAAATCCAAGTTTTTCCATCAGAACACCACATAGTACCAATATGATCAATGATATTCACTTCACCTGTCAGTGGTCATAATGCTGTGGTTGATTGGTTTATATATTGAATGAATTATGGAACATTTGTGTAAGTAGGTAGTAATAAGGAATGGAAACCAGTTACCAAGTTGTTCCTATGTTTGATGTTGTGAAGATGAGTGGAAGAAGAAAGTGGGAGAATCGTACTCTGTGATCGTGGACAAGCTGAACGATGACTTCCAGCTTAAAGACAGCGAGCTGGCGGATCTCAAACTGGCTTTCAGGTGACAAACATTTGACGAATCATTGCTGAGACCTACATTTAATGTGACGAGTGCTGTTCCTCTGCTGGCTTTGATTACTCCTCTGTGTCTGCCGGGCTTGTGCTGATTTTTCTGTGGCTCAGCTCTGATGAGGCTTTTCAGAAGGTGAACGTGAGCTACCGAACGGAGAAGGGGCTGTCGCTGCTGCACCTCTGCTGCGTGTGTGGAGGTATGCATGACTGCCAGGGTCTATTAATAACTCCTCAACGAAATGTGGCAGCGGAGGGAAGGATTACTGGGGGCTGACTGATGTTATTGTCTGTGTGACCTCTCTAGTGGTGACCACATACAAGCAAAGCGTAGAATTTAAATAAAAAGCAGGTTAAACACAGAAATGCATGTGAAAGTTGCAGAAGAGGTTTCCTTATTTACCACATTTTATTCAAATTAAGTCAGATGTCTTGTTGAGTAGAATATTTACTGCTACATTTGACTGATTCATGTCCAGGAAACAAGGCCCACATGCGAACCCTGATGCTCAAAGGCCTTCGTCCTTCCAGACTGACCAGGAATGGATTCACTGCTCTCCATCTGGCTGCTTACAAGGTGAAGCAGCACCAAAACACTGATTTCTAAATGCGCTTCTGTGTGGAATCCATGTCCTTCTCTTGCTTGTGCTGTCACCTAGCTGAGAGCTTTCTAAAGTTTTGCCACATGGTGGAGTGCAAGTACATACAAAAGCCAGTGTGCCGGTTGAGCTGCATGTTCAAATTGCTTAATTGTGATGCTGCTGCAGTGCAATCACGACTCGCAAGGATGGAGCTGGCGTGAGTCAGACATTAAAACCCCAGGATCTGTGGATGTCTGTAGACGTCTGTTTTGTTTACGTGCCACAGGACAACGCTGAGCTGGTGACTGCCCTCCTGCACGGTGGCTCGGATGTGCAGCAGGTGGGATACGGAGCCCTGACCGCCCTGCATGTCGCCACGCTGGCAGGGCATCACGAGGTGAGAGGAAAAGTTACCAGCAGTGATGCACCATGCTGCTCTCTGCACACTGATATTTCCTTATTTCCCCCCCCACCAGGCTGCAGATATCCTCCTACAGCATGGAGCTTATGTCAACGTCCAGGATGCTGTGTTTTTCACCCCGCTGCATATTGCTACCTACAATGGCCATGAGCCGGTAAATTGCTCTTACTGTGTTCTTGATTGATAGAAATAAACTTGATCTGAGACTTCTTATGCTCTTTTATTGTCCTTTTTCTGGTCTTTAGCTGGCAAAGCTGCTGCTGAAGTTTGGTGCAGATGTGAATGCAAGTGGTGAGGTGGGCGACCGGCCTCTGCATCTGGCTGCAGCCAAAGGTCTTCTGGGTATCATCAAACTGCTGATGGCTGAAGGGAGCAAAGCTAATGGTGAGACCTGAGATTCCTGCATTTAGTTAAGATTCACTTGCGTTCATAGTCTTTAGGCTAACTAGGTTAAATGGGTCATTCACCAAATTTAAAGGGAAAAATTCATGCCTGATCGTCTCATATTTATCCCTTTTTTCCTGTGCGTAGATATGTTATTGATTAAAATATGTGTAAAATCTGGGGCCATATTTAACATTATTTTTGGAGTTCAAAATTCTCAAAGAGGTGTTACGCGCCATTTTCTTTGCAACAATCTATGGAGCAATGCTTAAAGTGTCATAACCTGAGAAATAATATTTGAGTTCTGAAATTTTGTAGGCTGACTGGCACCATTATCTACAGTTATAAAGCTTCTGTTGATGCCAATCACAAGGGGAAACAATCAGCCTCTTGAGGTGAAAAATAAAAGTTTTGTGGTTGTTGGAGTATCGGATTAAACAGACACATGGACATTTTTCAACCAAATTTGCACCATCATATAAGTGGTTTGTATTACTCTATCACAGCAGGGTTGTACCATTAAAGACCACATGAACACATCAATGAGTCTGCATTTATTTTAGACTCGCTTGAGTTAATAGTCTTTAAATTAGGTTAAATGGGTCGTTTAACCTCAATATACCAAATTTTTTAAAAAGTTTACATCTGATCATCTTATATTTGTCCGTTTTTTTCGGTGCATACATGGGTTATTAATTAAAACGTGTAAAATCTAGGGTCATATGTAACATTAGTTTTTAAATTAAAAATTCTCAAAGATGGATGGGGTCATGATGGTTTTGCACCATTTTCCAGTCTGTGCAGCGATGGTTGAAGTGCCACAACTTGGGAAATATTATAGTTAGATTCGTGAATCTTAGTAGGCTCTGTACTCTACATTTGTAAAGCTCCAATTGGTGCCAATCACAGGGGAAAAAATCCGCCTCTTTGGGTGAAAAATAAAGGTTTTAAGGTTGGTGGAGTATCGGAGAAGACAGAAACATGGACATATTCTGACCAAATTTGCATCATCATATAACTGGTTTGAATTACTCTGTCAGAGCAGGGTTGCACCATTGAAGACCATAGGTACGTATCAATGAGCCTGCAAAATTTCAGAACTCTAACTACAATATTTCTTCAAACATTGCTGCACAGATTGGCATAAAGGAAACAGTGCAAAAATCTGACATGACCCCACCTTCTTTAAGGGTTTTTAACTGAAAAATCTAATGTTACCTATGACTCCAGATTTTACACATGATCAACTCAATCAGTATTCTTCTTTTTTTTTTTCAAAAAACTCTGTCAAATTGAAGATGGTCAGAAGTGGGGTATTTGGTGAATTGAGGAGGAATGACCCAAATACTTCAGATCCAGTGCTGAAAGCTGCTGATTTCCTTCTTCAGGAGCCACAGGGAAACTAATTAACTTCTGATTACTGCGGGAATGATTGTTTTTTTTCTTGTCCTCTTCTCGCCAGTAAATGCCCAGGACAATGAAGATCACGTTCCTCTCCACTTCTGCGCCCGCTTCGGTCACCACGAGGCCGTCCGTTTCCTTCTGCAGAGCACCTCCGATGTGCAGCCTCACTCTGTCAACATCTACGGGGACACGCCGTTACACCTGTAAATGCTTTACAGTGTCAGAAGTCCTCCATAGGTGTTTGCTTTAGGACATGAAGCCAACATAATGAATGCTGTGTTCCGTCAGGGCCTGCTATAACGGCAAATTTGCAGCAGTGAAGGAGATAATGCAGTTTTCTGGTACAGACAGTCTTTCTAAGGAGAACATATTCAGTGAAACAGCACTTCACAGGTATTTTCTGGCTTTATTTGCAATCTGCACATGTGCATATATCACTTTTGACTCGTAACCCATGTTGCTCGGACGTGATAATGAATTTATATGTCACATCACAGTGCATGCACCTACGGCAAGGACCTGGAGATGGTGAAATTCTTACTGAGCCAGGGCACTATGAGCGTCAACCATCAGGGCAGAGATGGACACACAGGTGACTTTTCACTTCACAACATAACACCTCTGTTTTGTTGCGCAGCCGAACCCTGCTGTGGGTTTCATTTTGACTTGTGAGTCTGCTTGTGACCTTGTGTAGCTCTGCACAGCGCCTGTTTCCACGGCCACATCCGCCTGGTGCAGTTCCTGCTGGACAGCGGGGCAGACATGAACCTTGTCGCCTGCGACCCCAGCAGGTCCAGTGGAGAGAAAGACGAGCAGACGTGCCTCATGTGGGCGTATGAGAAAGGTCTGTTTGTTTAAATGCGAGCTTTACTGACAGGAAGGATCAATTAAAACCTGTTGAAGTCCTCTCATTGATTGTTTCCCAGGCCATGATGCCATCGTCACTTTACTAAAACACTACAAGCGTCCAGATGACTCCCCCTGCAATGAGTACTCCCAGCCAGGAGGGGGTGAGTCACCACTCTAGAAATAATAACCTGGAATAAAATCCCCTTTTAACATGTCTGAATGTGCGTCTTTTCCAGATGGGTCCTACGTTTCCGTCCCGTCTCCCCTCGGAAAGATCAAAAGCATGACTAAAGGTAGCGAGCTGGAGTGAAGCGCAGCAGATTTCCCCCACAACACTGTCAGCTGACATGACAGCAAACACTGAGTGTGTTGTCAAGGGAAGGGGCTTAGCAGCTCACGATCACACTTGGCTGCTGTGTTTTCCTGTGAAACTGGGGGTTGGTGTGAAGCACAGATCCGTCTCAGGCATAAAATCTGAGAAACTATTGAGATGAATTGATAAAGAACACAGCTTTAAGCCTTGTAGATGTGAAAGATTGTGCAAAAAGTACAGAATAATTATGCTAATTGGCTTAAAGAATGCACAATATCCGCCTCTGAATCAAGCAATTTAAACTTTCTTTGCAGAGAAAGCAGAAGTCCTCCTGCTCAGGGCCAGCCTTCCGTCTCATTTCCACCTTCAGCTGTCTGAGCTGGAGTTTAATGAAATTATTGGATCAGGTAAATCCATCTCTTCAGTCTTCTCCTCTCAGCTATTACAAATATCACTGATCCCTCTGTGTTTTTCCTACACAGGCTCCTTTGGAAGAGTCTACAGAGGCAAATGCAGAAACAAAATCGTCGCCATAAAACGGTATTCGCTGATTTTTTGCTTCCCTTCTCTGTTAGTAGAAACAGAAAACTGATCTGTCCTTCAATCCCCCTCTGCAGCTATCGAGCCAACACGTACTGCTCAAAGTCGGACGTGGACATGTTCTGCAGGGAGGTGTCCATCCTCTGCCGCCTCAACCACCCCTGCATCATCCAGTTTGTGGGAGCGTGCCTGGACGACCCCAGTCAGTTCGCCATCGTCACCCAGTACATCTCCGGAGGCTCGTTGTTCTCGCTGCTGCACGAGCAGAAGAGGTGAGGAGGTTCATATTAACACGCAGTTACACCCACATGACCACGAGTTTCTGTCATTTTAGAGAACATTAGAGGACGCCTTTACCCTGAAATTGAATGATTTACATAACGGGGAGTTGGTTTTTGGCAGTAGAGTCCCCACAGTGTGACTATGTAAGCAGATTTAAGTCCCCTCAACATTTTTCCTCTCTTATTTTAACCTCATTATGGAGTTATTATGTCAAACAACGCATACAGCCTCTGGAACATAGATGTAAGTAAACAAAATAACCAACCAAAAGTCATAATGTGTGATAATAATGTGTTTTACTGTTATTGTATTGTGTTGTTTTTCATCTTACATCCCTTTCTAATAACTTACTTCCAAACTAAAACACTTCCTTGCACCAGAAAGTCTAAGTTCTCGTGCAGTGAGGTGTTTTTTAGGTACACAACTGCTGATAAGTGAGATATAAAAAGAGGTCAAACCACTTAAAGTAGTTACTTGGTGCCTGAGAAGCACATGTGTCGCATCACAGCCGACTGTTTCAGGTCTCATTATCATCCTTGGAAGCGTCACCTCGCCATTCTCCCCCCCTCATTGATCCAGATGAAGCGTTCCGCTAACTGTGTGGCCAGGTGTTGTCTTCATAGACTGTCCTATTGATCTGTGTAAAGTGCTGCGTGTGATTGGCAGGGGCCATTGATCCGGCACTAAGTGGTTGCTGCTTTAATGATGTGTCAATGGACAGGCTTATCGACCTGCAGTCCAAGCTCATCATTGCCATCGACGTGGCCAAGGGCATGGAGTACCTGCACAACCTCACCCAGCCCATCATCCACAGGGACCTCAACAGGTAGGCGCCGCTGTAATAACACGTGTGGTGGAATGGTGTTGGCACTCTGGAATAACTGTGGTCGCTGCTAATAATACACGTCTTCCTTCCCAGTCACAATATTCTGCTTTATGAGGATGGACATGCGGTGGTGGCTGATTTTGGAGGTAAGGAAAGCGACTCACTGCAGGATTTTATTTGCTCGACAAAGAAAATGAAAAACTGTATGAACCATTTTTATGTCAGTACTGAATAAAATGACCCCTGGTAATGTGACAGGTGTGGATCTACTGGTTGTAGCACACTTAGAGTAACTGCTTAAGAAGTGCTTTAGCTTCTTTCTGTCTAACAGTGATAATAAAGAATAAGTCAGGCCTTTTTCAGGAAGAAATAAACACTTACAAACACTTAGACTAAGAATCCATTGATTTCATCAGCAGTGACCACCTTCATTGACACATCCCCGACTGTGGCAACCAAACAAAATCCTCTTAGCACTAATTATATAGAAAATATTCATATCATATTATGTGTTAGTTATGATAAGGACTAATGTTGGTCAATAAATCTGAATCAATGGAAGTGGTAAATCATATTAATATGTAATATTTTAATGTCGGTTTATTGGCTCTGAAATTTTGTCTTAAAGGCCCGAAGTGTGAACTTTTTTTAATAAAAAAATCTTGCACTGCGAAAAATGAGAAATGCATTAGAATCAGTGTTGTTTCTAATCACTGAAAAATCCAAGACTGTGAAAAAAAATCCCCTTAGCTCTAGGAAAACTTCAAAATACTTCATTTTGAATGTTTTTTGGAAAGGGTTGAAATCCAGAATAATGAATAAATATGTGGTAGTTATGATAAGGACTAATGTAGAATAAAAAGTGTCAATCATTAAATGTAAAAAATTATATTAACATATAATATTGTCATGACAGTTTTGTTTACTCAGTGCATCTGAATCAGTGTTCTTGCTAATCGCTGACATAACCCAAACAAAAAAATATCTTCTTAGCACTAATTATATGGATTATATTCAATCTTTTATATTTAAAAAATAAATACTTGTATTATGTGGACAAACTTGCATTGAAAGGGTTAAAATCCAGAATATTAATGAATATGTGGTAGCGATGACCAGGACTGATGGAGTCTTAAAAACACCTAAGTCACTGAACGTGATAAATACTCTTATTATAGAATATTTTAATGGCAGTTTTTTGACTGACATTTCTGTCTTAAGGTCTTAAGTGTAAACTTTTTTCAAAATCTGACTCTAAAAAGAAGACAAAAATGACAATACAGCAGAATCAGTGTTGCTACTAAACACTGACTGTAATGATCAAAAGAAAAACTTTCCACTCCAGTTGCCTTCAAGCGGGGATTTCTGGTGCTGAAAAATTCTATTTATTTCAGTTCAGTTTTGTTTATCCAGCACCAATTCACTACAAAAGTCATCTCAAGGAAATCCACATGGTGACGACCTTCCAAAATTATAGAGGAGATATCTTGATATCACTATTTTGTGATAGCAGGAAGAAAGAAAACTTCCATTTAACAGGAAGACACCTCCTGCAGAACCAGGTGATAATCTGGTAAATGTGGCCAACATGGAAGTGCCAAAGAACTGCAATTCCTCAAATGGCCACTTGACACTGCTCCAAAAGCGAGTCAGCCCCCATAGACCTCCATGTTAAAATGTCCAACTTTACAGCAGAAATAAGCATTTTTATAGCCTCATGCCAAAAACAATTTTGGTCTTGACAGCCAAGTTCCCCATTTCAAACAACTGCACACTGGTGTACGTTTTCAGATAACTCACCGGTTTAAAGTGTTTAAGACTTAAAGTTATGCATAATTAAGGACATGCTCAGGGGTTCAGAGGAGTCAGGCTCTGCAAAACAGACCGTGGCTAAAACACTGACGACACTGATCTTTAAAACCACTGACCACATCCGTCTTTATGTTCAAATCAAATCAAATTTACTGCTACAGCATGTTTATAACAACTCAGAGCAGGACGAGTGCAAGAAAATGGATGGATGGATGGATGGATGGATGGATGGATGGATGGATGGATGGTCCTTTGATGCAACATTAAGGGCATTAGCCAGGAATGTTAAGAAATACTGAAAACAAAACAGCAAGACAACTCACATTGCAGTTCTTTGTTCAAGTAGATACATCCCTACGTACCATGACCGTGCAGTTTACTGTAAAATTCTAAAATTGTTTGACTTTTGACTGTCCTTCCCTTCCTCTGCAGAATCCAGATTTCTACAGTCCGTTGATGAGGATAACATGACCAAGCAGCCGGGGGTCAGTCGAAGTTTGCTCCTTTTTTGATTTATTTTGATGACACACTCAAAACCTTAGAGAGTTTTCTGTCCAAATGACTCTCACGCCATCTGCAGCATCCATAAGCGAATAAGTCACTTAGGAAAAAAAGTGTGTGCTCTTATTTCATGGGAGTTCAAGCCAGAGCTTCTTCTGGCACCTGCCATCAATTACCCGCCAGCTAACAAAGAAAACTGCCTTCATGCAGATTTTGTTTGAATGTGCTGACTCAATGCTACACAGAGTGCTTGGCCTGCAGTTTGATGTTAAGTGTGTTATATCTCTTGGGAGCTGCCTGTTGTGACGAACTACTTGCCCTTGCTGGGACGCAGTGTTTGTCAGTAATTGGTCTTCATTTTGAGTGTGTGTTTGTATACGTGTGTGTTGGCAAAGGCCTGATTTATTGCCTTAAAACCCTTAAAATCTTCAAAATATAACAATCGTATGCTTCTTTGAGCCCAGACTGCCAACCAAAATTACTTTTCTAGCAGTTTTTACCCCTAAAACGTCTGACTGTCTTTGCTTTTATGTGTGTTTGTGCAGAACTTGCGCTGGATGGCTCCTGAGGTGTTCACCCAGTGCACTCGCTACTCAGTGAAGGCCGACATGTTCAGCTACGCCCTCTGTCTGTGGGAGCTGCTCACCGGAGAGATTCCCTTCGCTCACCTGAAACCTGGTCATTTTTCATCAAATCAGTCCATGAAAAACCTATATTTTATATATTAGCTTGAATTCTCACACAGAGTTTTAATGTTCGGGTTGTTGAAACGGTGTTTTCGAGGCGTTTCAGTCCCGACAAAAATCAATTTGAGACAAATTTCAGATGTTTGACACCAAGATTGAATTCCGAGTTTGGATTTTTAAAGTTGTGATCGAAAGTTTACATACACTTGTAAAGACCATGGCAGTCTTGAGTTTCCAGTACCTCCTATAACTCTTAATTTTCTATCCACAACTTTATGGTTGTGTCTTTGACCACTCCTCTAGACCAAATTTGTTGGCTTTCTGACAGACTTGTTTCTTCATCACAGTCTACAGGTTCCTAATGGGGTTTAAGTCAGGACTTGTGTATATCCAGTCTAAAACCTTAATTCTAGCCTGATTTAAGCATTTCTTTACCACTGTTGATGTGTTTGGGGTCATTGTCCTGTTGGAACACCCAACTGCATCCAAGTCCCAGAACTCTGGATGATGACTTTAGGTTTTCCTCAAGAATCTACAGGTAATCCTCATTATTTTTTCAGTTGCTTTTATAGATCTGTGCTGATGTTCTCTAATGTACATACTGTAGTGTTTGTAGATGAGTCTACAGAGTGTACTAAATAGGCCCTGTTTAAATTAGCTTGGAGAAATAAGAAGGTGCATTTAAAAATTTGATTCACACAGCTTTCCACATCACCAAAACTGATAACTTAAGTTGCTGTATGTATATTTTTGACCCAGCAGATTTTGACATATTTCCAGAAGACCTATAATAAATCAATGGATGAACCAAAATGTGTGATATTTTCCATGACAGAGACATGTGTTTCAATAATTCCAGTATAGAATTTAAGAGTTACAGGAGTCATTGGAACCACAAGACTGTCATGATATACATGGTCTATACAAGGACTATTAATGCTCATAATGCTCACCAGCAGGAAACACAAAGTACACATACATTTAACTCAAACTGAAAACAAATACAACAGAAGTAAAATAAAATGACACAGATCAGCGAGGCTGTCAGGCAACACTGGGACATTTTGCAACTAAATTTAAAATGTTCTTCTGTCCTCAGCTGCTGCAGCAGCAGATATGGCTTATCACCACATCCGGCCTCCTATTGGCTATTCCATCCCCAAACCCATCTCTGCACTTTTGATGAGAGGCTGGAACTCCTGCCCAGAGGTAAACGACACAGTTTTACTTTTTTTCCCTGCAATTCATTTTAACTTTGATCATCAGAAGCAGCAACTCCGATAAAAAGTTGTTCTACATTTAAGACAGTAGTACACAAAGTAGCCACACCACGCATCATGTACTCAGCTGGAGACTCCTTCATGGTATTAAACTGTACAAAATACTCATATAATCATCCATGTCATTAGCTGTACAGATATACTGAACCTCTGAGAGGCAAGTGATGCTGAGTCAGCTGCTCCTCCGGTGCACATGCAGCAGTAATGAATGAGAGAGGCTGATCCCCAGATGATACATTATTGCATGGCTGTTCACATTCAGGAGCTCACAGGACTTGGTTGATCCTCCCTCTGTGCTGTGATGCTCATAATTAGCTCAGGATGTTTTTTTTTCCAGCCTCATTAAGATACATTATTACAGGACAAAGCGTGCTGACACATTTCTCCCTCAGCGGTACAGCTACGTCCTGTTTACCTGTTTACCAGGTCACCTATTTGTGGACATGTCTCCCTTTGTGATCGACAAGAGCCACAACAGGCCAACACAAGATTTTATGTGCATGCGTTTGTTGAAGTTTGGGAAAGTCTGAGTGTCACAGATGTTTGGTTTAGAGAAAGTGAGGCCTTTAACCTCAAGAACACCAAACCCACAGTCAAGCATGGTGGTGGCAGTATCATGCGCTGGGCCTGTTTTGCTGCAAATGGAACTACTGCTTTACAAAAAGTAAATAGAATAATAAAAAAGGAGGATTACTTTTGAGAAAAACCTAAAATCATCAATCAGAAGGTTGAGTTTTGGATGCAGGTGAGTGTTCCAACAAGACAAGGACCCTAAACTTACATCAAAAGTGGTAAAGAGATGGCTTAATCAGGCTAGAATTAAGGTTTTAGACTGGATTCCCCAAAGCCCTGACTTAAACTCCACCAAAAACCTGTGTACTGTGATGGAGAAACAAACCTGTGTCAGAGCCTGGGATGCTTTTTTTTCTCGGTCTCATTAAGATACATTATTACATGGACATATTTCTCCCTCAGTGGTATATCTCCATCCTGTTTTCCTGTTTACCACTTGTTTCTGGATATGTCCCCCTTTGCGATCGACTTTTCGTGGGAACATTTTATTTAACAGGAGCCACAATAGGGCACTACAAGTTTTTGCTTGCATGTATGAGAATATTTGGTGAAGTTTGGTGAAGTCTGAGTGTCACAGATTTTGTATCAGATAAATATTTGCCCATAATGACCAGAAATATGTTTGGAGGTGAGAATGTGAGGCCTTTCACCCCAAGAATACCAAAACTCCCGTCAAGCATGGTGGCAGTAGTATCATGCACTGGGGTTGTTTTGCTGCCAGTGGAACTACTGTTTATACAAAGTAAACAGAATAATAAAAAGCAGAGGCTTACCTTCAGGAAAACCAAAAATACATCAGTCAGAAGGTTGGGTCTTGGATACAGCTGGCTGTTTCAACAAGACAATGACCCCAAACATGCATCAAAAGTGGTAAGGAGATGGCTAAATAAGGTCAGAATTAAGGTTTTAGACTGGATTCCCCAAAGTCCTGACTTAAACCCCATCGAGATCCTGTGTACTGTGATGAAGAAACAAGGGGCCATTAACCCCAAGAACACCAAACCTACCGTCAAGCATGGCGATGGTAGCATCATGCGATTGAGCTGTTTGGCTGCCAGTGGAAATGGTGCTTTACAAAATGTAAATGGAATAATGAAAAGGTTGAATTTCCTTCAGATAAGCAACTGTGTGGTTAGAAATTGCAAAATGGTCTTCCTAATAGGCAGATAAAGTCACCACACCCATACTTCTATAAAAGACCAAACAAAATCTTCAGTGAAGTGTTTTTTCTTTCTTTCTGTAAAGCAGTACTTACTTGATTGCTCCCCAACACCATGAACAAAAATTAGAAGAAGCTAGGGGCTGATTCCAAATGTTTGTGTTTTCTTAGTATTTCCCTTTTTCATTGTCTTGGTTTCGTTTATTGAAATGCACACAGACCACAGCCACCGTCTGAGGATGTGATGTATAATTGAACAGCTCTGGGGTGGCCGTGTTTGTTCTTTTACAGCGAGGCAACAGATCTAAGGCCGGCTTTTTGAAGCAGAGTTCACCTTTGCTTTGTGCGTGGGCGGACTCAAATAAGGCAGAACATACAGGGAGTGTTGGAGACAATACACCTGTGTTTTTGTGTGTTTTGGGTGGTAGCTGATGCATTTGAAGCAGAAGTGATTATTGTTTTCTTTTTTTTACAATTCTAGGACAGGCCTGAATTCTCTGAAGTGGTGTCCAATCTGGAGGAGTGCCTGTGCAATGTGGAGGTATAAAATCTCACACCTGTCATCTGCTTTAACACTGGAATACATGTTGTAATGTGAATTTATCTCTATTATGGCTGTACTTCTGTGCCACAGCTGATGTCTCCAGCCTCTAGTAACAGCAGCGGCTCCCTGTCGCCCTCCTCGTCCTCCGACTGTCTGCTGGGTCGAGGAGGACCCGGCCGGAGCCACGTAGCCGCCCTTCGCTCTCGGTTCGAGCTCGAATACGCTCTCAACACTCGCGCCTACGCCATCTGGACTCAGAGGTAAGAGAGCTGAGGAGGCAGGTGAAGGTCAAGAGGCCGAGGATAATTTACCACACAAAGGCTTGCAGCTGCCTACGTCTTAATCGGCTTTAGTTGGTTTCAGTTTTTCTTTTGTGGTGACTGAGTAACACACGATTGAACAAGAGCTGCAGCTTCTTTCTTTAAGCCAGTTTACCCATAAGATTTGTCAGAATTCACAGCCGGCAGCTCTTCCCATGAGATTTAAGTGAAGAAACAGTCAGACAGGAACCTAATCAGACACCTAAAGAGCTAATCACTTAATGAATATGTGATGAAATTACCTCTTTGCATGTTTTATTTTTTTATTTATTTCTTTTCTTTTACCTAACGAGAAAGTCCCTCAAGATTAAAATCTCTTTTCGAGGGAGACCTGGCCAAGAAGGATGACAATATAAAGTTACAAATATTCAGGACAGTAACACAGGACAAAAAATAAACCTGTAGATTTAGACACACAAAATAAAATCCAGTTTAGGAATAGCAATTGCACTCTTTAGTCACATATTTTCTCATCAGAGTTAAAAGCTCACACTTGGAGAGCTTTTAACTGTGTCAAATAAATGTCAAACAAGATTTAAATCTTTAACAATTTCATGCCTCAAATCAATTTTAAATGTACTTTTGTTTGGTATTTAATGATTTCAAAACAGCTATCATGGTTGTGTAGGAGCAAAGACATTTGTTTTGTCTTTCTTGAGCTAAAAAGTATGACAGCAACAATATCTCTGATTTGTCTCCTTCGAAGAGCTTTTCTTGGGGCTTTGAGATCAAAATAAATATCTAGTGGTTGTATTTACAGAGTAAGATGCCTTGAATAATGGCTGCAAAGAGCCTCAACTTGTTTCTGCACCAGGGGAGGTTAATGAAAGTTTGGGCCTTCAAACTTTTGTTCTAATTTGTGGATCAAAGCCTTTAAAGACCCTAAACAACATGCAGACCAGTTAAGATACTCAGTGCAACAGCAAGGAGTGGAGTTGCTCGGATACCAAAACAGAAAACAAAGGAAAGCAAATGCAATAAAACATGCATGGCATTCTAAGCGGGGCAGGAAGGCCCTATTAGACGCCGGGCTTTGTGGCTCTGCACTGTGACTGCTTGGTAACAGTCACTATGAAGCCAGTAACAGGAGGTGCAGTCATTACGGTGCAGTATTGACTTCCATGTCGCTCCATCAAAAGTTGGACAGGACTTTTCTCTGAGCTTATTACTCAGAAAAGTGTGTATTTTAACTACTATTGCACAAAATGTTCAAATGTAACACAGCAACATGGTTAGATTCCCTGTAAATAAAGATCAGCGATCACTTCTCAGAATGATTTTCTTATATCTTTTGTGCAGTTTTGTCTGCGGTCGCTGCTTTAAACATGTCATCATCAATTTTGTATATAGTACTCCTGCAGAGAAAGGGAAAGCAGGCTGGCAGTGGGTCAGGTATTACATATTGAATTTCTTCTGCTCGTATCTGGCTCCATCTCATCTGTCTTTCCCCATGTAAACGTAGCAGTATGTACATTCCTGGACAAGTATTGTTTTGCAGTAGGTGAATGAATAAAAGAGTTCTGAGGCTCTTCATTTTTTTAATTTTCAGCGAGCGTCGTCGAGCGTCCGGAGGCCTCACACTGGAGGAACTGAGGAGGAGCATGCAGTTCTCTCCCATTGATCGAAATGGTCTGTAGTGCAGTAAAAGAGAGTTTGGACTGTTTTTTCATTTTTAAAACTAGTTTTGCACAACATGTACTGCTTTTAGGTAAGAAATTAGTTAGAATTAGAAAGGTTAAGGCTGATGCTATGCTATAATTTTCTTATTGTCAACAAATAGCAGCTAAAAGATTAGAACCAGCAATGAATTCTCCGTCAGATGGAGACAATTCACATTGAAAACCCAACATAAAGTGTCTTATGAGGTGTTGAGTCACCACGTGTCAGCTTCAGTACTATCTATTAGAGGAATGGACACCATTTTCCCAAGAGGTATTCCCTAATTTGGTGTTTGATTGTGGTAGAGCACTATCTACTGTGTTCAAATGACTTTCAAGGCCACAGGGTTTGATTCACATCATTTTCATCAAACCTTTCAGTGACCCGTTGTGCACTGTGGATGGAAAACACCACTCCCATCAGGATAGAAATGTTTTATTGTAAAGATAAAGGTGATCCTTTAAAACGACTTATATTGATTTGCAGTTCTAAAGGGGGTTCAAAGTCAGTAGAATGCCCCCCTAAAAGCATCACAGAGCCACCATATAATTTCACTTTCCAAAAAAAGAGAGAAAAAGATGGGGTCTGTAGTTCCAACTAAAGTAAAAGATGCACTTATTAGGGACTATTTTCAGCAGCGGATGAATATATATTTAGAGCTCTGGCAAGTATTTATGGCAGCAAGAAGATGCAGTGGAACTATTTTCTTTTTGAACTCTTATAAATGAGTATTATAGGTAATATTTGTAGGGTTTAAACCTTAAATTCATAATGCAAATATTATGTCTTTATTGGAAAGCTCTTTAGCTCAGTGTCTGTTGTTTTAAATGTGATATATAATTGACGTTGACTTGACTCAACTTGCCCATCGTTTGTTAGAATCAATGCATTATTTCTTTTATTTACAGTAAGAGTAATGCACAATATCACCAGCTGCATCCTTTAGTTGTCAGTAGTAGTAATGTTGTTGTCGTCGGTAATATTTAGTGTCACTGATGTTGCTTTGTCTGTTTTTCAGGGTATGTTTCTGATCCCATGAGCACCATGAGGTTAAGTTCTTCCTTCAGCAGCAGCGGCAGCTTCGAGGACAGTAACTGAACCCACTAGAACCTTTTTATTACGTCCATATATATCTGGCATTTTGTGAATTCATTTTAGGTAAAACCAAACTTGAAGACAGATACATAGAGAGAGATTGCTAACTGATTTTAATGTGTATTTGGTTGTAATGTATGATATATGGATGAGTTGTTTGTGAATTGTAAACCTTAATATCGGCTACTGGATTTATTTATTGAATATTGTTATGCAAAAATGTGTGTATTTTCTTGAGGCTTTTACATCATGTGGGGATTTTGAGTGATAAATGTTGTTTTTATGTACATGCTTTGCAATAAAGCACAAAATGATCATGAATTTCAATGTAAACACGTGTCAAAAAAGCAGAAAGTCACTGTTAATATTCATTGTTTTTATTTTTGAACTACCTTAATCACACAAGCTTTCAGCCATTGACAGATACCAAATGAAAGGCCTCAAAAGCCCAAAATAGGCATAACAATGACATTTAGGCAGTAACAATAAGAGTTAAGTGTGTATTCCTTTAAACAGAGGTAGTGTTAGCAGCAAGCTCTGACATTACAGTGATACTACTGTCAACCAAACTAGCGTCCCTGTTGTTCCACTGCATTTTTCTCTACCCACTCATATAGTAATAACTACATTAGAGCACTGACCTAAATCTTAAATTGTCATTAACACAGACATAGTTCAGTCACAGATCTCTGATGGACGCTGAAGTATCCAGTCAGTGGAAACGTAAAGAGCAGCAGGGCCAAACTTAAACTTGTGGGAGTCCAACAACTATGAATTATTCAATCATTTGTGAGCACGAGTGGAGGAGTATCTGTTTACGGGTAATAGGTGATCGCAGCCGCACTCGATACCTCGTTCAAACTATCCCTCTTTGTTAGCAACAACAGGAAGAGATGCTCTATTGTAAACATCTGACGCAGCAGTCAAAACTCATTACGCAGCTTCTTTATCTTTAGTGACTGAAGGATGAAGCCTATTTATGAAGCCTTTGTCACGTAAACAGCATAAGAGCTTCTTTAAAGTCACTTTTGGAAAAAAACTTCATGATCGCTACAAGTGCTGCTTTTCTATGAAAGTCTGATTGTCTATGCAAGTTGAGTTTATTAAATATTCCCTTTTTAAATATATATCTCTGTAAAATTTAAAATAAAAAAAAGGAAATAAAGCATCACTTTACCTCTAATGTCCACTCTCAGTCCTCGCAGTCGTCAGCAACGGATACGAACTGCGACCGAACAGAGTTTCGTCCACTGAGAAGGAGCTCAGTCGGTCTTTGCTGAGGGTGTGTTTGATGTCTTCGATCAGCTGAACGTCTCTTCTGCTCCCGTCGGACGCTCTGGTTTGGGTTTCTCCACCACGGGACTCCTCTTGGCTTCCATCATCCGACTTAGAAGTCGTAAAATCGGTTATTTCTGTAACTTCTCGACTTGGTTCATCTGGTTTTTCCGATGTTTCGTCGACATCTTTCACTCCTTCCGGACTCTTTGACCCTTGACGCTCCTCTGGTTTAAAAGAGGGTTGAAGATCTGTTATTGCTTCAGTTTCTGTTGGTTTTACATCCATGTCTGGATCATTTCTCATGGTTTTCTCATCAGTTTGGTTCTCAGGAACACTCTCAGGTTTGCCACTGGCCCCTGAGTGAAGACTACCTGAGATACTTTCCACTTTGGTTTTGGAGACACCATTTTCCTCACTGATTCCTTGTGTTGGTCCATCTTGAGCCCCTTGAATGGATCCCCTGCTTCCTTTGTGATCCTCTGACTTCACGTCTTGTCTGTTTGCAGATTCTTGGTCACTTAGTTCAGTCTCTGCTCTTGGTATTATCAAGCTTTTCACCTCAATCTTCTCCACTTGCAGAGCATCTTTTTCATTCTCAGATGGTTTACCTCCAGAATGGATGCTGTCGAGATCCGACTCCACAGCTTCCACTTTGGTTTCATCCTTCGACTCATTCTCATTTTTGAGCTTCTGTTTTTCACCTTCATCTTCAGACATCCTCACCATCTCACCTGGACTCTCTGACCTTTGCAGCTCTGCAGATTGCGCCTCTTCTTTGTTAGATTTTGATCCTTCACTGTCTGAAATGTCTTTCAGATCTTCTAAGGGTTCGACAAACGTCTCAAAATACTTGGACGTTTGGTGCACGTTCACCCAGTTTGTCACCAGATCTCGGTTGTCTTCTCTCTCTAAAATCTCTGGCATGTCTTTAGACAAGGCGGCGCTCTGTTCTGCTCTATCGGCCTCCTTGTTTTGGGCTTGAGGTTTGAGCAGAACACTCGCTCCTTCCTCGGAGGCCTTGCTCGCCTCCTCGGTGTCGGCTCCGTTTTCCACATCAGCAGCAGAGACATCTGAAACACCAACTGCATTTTCATCAGTGTGGAGGTTTTTCACAGATTCAAACTTTGCAAGAGGCTCCTTATTGTTTTCATCTAACTTGTGAACTGCATCATCTAAATCAGCAACCACTGGAGCTGGAGATTGTTCCCGATCTTCTGAACATGCTGCTACAACTATCACCTCATCAATGTTATTCTCTACGTTGTTGTTCTTTTCAATCAAGTCTGCCTCTTTATTTTCATTATCAACCTCAGACTTGTTGCCATTTTCATCTTGTTCTGTTTCCTCGCTGCCTTTTTTGTCATCTCCTTTAGGATCTTCTTTCATTTCCACACCAGATGTTTCTGGTTCTGAGTCATTTTTAGTTAATTCGTCGTGCATTTCCAAACTTTCATCCTCTTTCTTAGCTTCACTTTCTACTATAATAGTGTCAGGAGCCTGACCAACTTTTCCGTCTTCATCATTTCCGGACTCCACAGTCAATTCTTTTACACCTGTGCTCTCTTCTTCAGTTTGTTCCTCTCTTTGTCTTACTTCTTCACCAGTCTCTGCCACTTTCAAGTTGACTCCGTCATCCTCGTGAGGTCTGCTCTCAGCTTCAGTGGAAATCTCCCCGTTTTCGGCATCAATTTCTCCCTTTTCACTACTGTTACTTGCTCTCTCAGTCTCTCTCTTCACATTTTCAGCCTCTGTCACATCGTTTAGCTCATCTTCAGTTGTTTTAGTCCCATCTGCTGCCTCACTGTCACAGACATCCTCTGACTCGACAACATTTTCAGGAGATTTTTTCCCATTCTCTTTATCCAAGACTGCATCTGCACTTTTCTCAAGTTCTTCTGTAACTGCAGATTTTTCTCCTCCTTCTCCTACAGTCTTATCATCTTTAATCTCTTCACATTCTTCACCATTTTTATTCTCTGTGACTTCACTTTGCTCAGCTTTCTGCTCGTCTTTCTCTGGCTTTTCTGCTTCATCACTTTTGTCTTTGACAGCTGTGTTTGTCGCGCTTCTGTCTTCACCCTCATTAGATTTATCTGCTCCCTTTTCTCCAGACTCTTCCTCCTCATTTTTATTCTCAACACATTCACTGGTCTCATCTTTCTCCGTCTTTCCTGGCTCTTCCACCTTCTCTTCATTTGCAACTGTATCCTCCTCAACTACGGTTTTCTCAGCTTCATTTTGCTTTCCTTCAACATTTGTGTCACTCTCAGTTCCTTCTGCAGTGTTTTCCTTTGTGTCTTTCATTTCATCTGCCTTACTTTCATCTTTACCCTCTTCTTCTGATCTGTTTGTTTCATCCTCTTCTCTTTCCTCTGTATTTTCATCTTTCTCTGTTTTCTCTGGATGTGTATGAGTTTGTTCTTCCTTCTCAGATTTCAGCTCCTCTACCTTTTCATCTATTTCCACAGAGATTTGCGTCCTCTCTTCTCCCTCATATCTTTCTTGTTGACTGTCATCCCTACTGGCCTCTGTTCCTGATGCCTCTTCTTTAACGTCATCTTTGTTCGTATGTTCCTCACTTGTTTCTACTGTTTTTTCCACTATGGTGTCTCCGCTCCCCTCCGGCGAACTGCTCGAATCCTCTGCTGCGACTTCGGTTTCTGATGCTGCGGCTACGTCCTCGCCGTCTTCCTGCTGCTTTCCCTCGGTGTCGGCTACAGGTGCCTCTTCACGGCTGAGGGCCTCTTGCTCCTCTGAGGACTCCGCTTTCATCTCCATTGTCTCGCTTGCTGTCATCGCCTCCGCCTCCGCATTATCTGCTGTCTCATCAGCCTTTTTATTCAGCTCTGATACCGATGACTCATCCTCTTCTCCGCTTTTTCCCCCTTGCCCCGTCTCGTCGTGCTGAATGTCAGTTTTCCCCTCCTCGCCTTTATCTTTCTCTGCAGCCTCAGCATCAGTGGGTTCAGTCGGTGTTTCTTCAAGAGGATCTGCCGTCTTGTCATCCTGTGCCACGTTTTCTTCACTTACAGGAGGCAGAGATTCACTTGCGTCCTCTGATTTTTCCTTCTCTGCAGCCTTTTCATCCTCCTCAACCTCGCTGACCTTTTCATCTTTGGTGCCGTCACTGTCCTCATGAGGCTCTTCTTGCTTCTGTTCTTTCGTTTCAGACGACTCTTCCTGCTCCTGTGCCGCTTCACCTTCACCAGCAACACTTTCCTCACATTTTGTTGCTTCTGCGAGGGTCTGCGATTGATCTGTGAATGGAACCAGTTTCTCGGGAGCTGCATCTGCAAAAAAAGAAATTCAATTGAGTTTACAAAAATAAAAGTGGTGTCTTATGTGGCTTGCATAATCGTTACATTAAAAATGAAAGTGTGGTACCTTTGTTGTCCTGTTTGGAGCCTTTATCGGTGGAGTCTTCCTCCTCTTCAGTGCTGGTGTCACTCAGTTCAGGCTCAGAGCTGCACTGCGACTCCTTCAGTATGGCTTCTGCCAGCTTCTCCTGCACAGACTTGGCTTGGGATAGAAAAAGACACACGGTACATGCAGTTATATATGTTTCTGTAAGTCACTAATGGTGACGAACGGTGTCCAAAACTTAAAACGAATACAGCAATATTTGAACAACGCAAATGCAGTGACAGGAAACTGAGCCAATGACAAAACGTACAACCATAAACATATATTTATTTCATCCTGGCAGGTGCAACCACAGTGCAGCAACACAACATGCAAAATCATAATCAACATGCACAGAACAAAGTACACAACCAACATGGAAACACAACGCAAGATTAAACAAGCTTCTGCTTTCATCCTACTTTATGCAGTTCTAGAAAATCACTTTACTGTCGACTTGAAGTGTGTAAAAGTAACTTTGGTTGAGAGAATACAGTTCCTACAACTCTGCTTTCATTAAAGATATATTTTTATAGATTTTAAGATGTACGAGTTAATATTTGCACATAGGAGAGGAAAGGGAGCGGCTTGTCACGCGAAAGCAGATTTGTTTGGGTACACACAACACATGAATATGCAGCAGCTCTCCACGGCTGCATATTTTGAGCTTTTTGAAATACTGCACACTATGCAAATATATGTATTTTCTCCTTAGTGGCCACTTCTCTCCTTTTATCTGATTGCAATTTCATCCACTGAGAGCTCTTCCCTTTGTTTGTTGAGCTGTACTTTGAAATGTTTGTTTATTTATTTCATTTTAAACAAAACCACACCAAGCAGAATTAAGACAAGAAACAGAATTTTTTTTTTACTGCAAATATTAAGTCTAGAGTCCTGTACCTCTATGGAAACAGCACAACCATTACTAGAAGTGGAGGAAACTCAAAGTGTCTTTTGTGCAGTATGAAACTGTTATAATACCATGAATCATACAGTAAGAAAAATTAAACTTGGATTTTCTAAACTAGTTATCTTACAATATTTAATAAACCTGAAATAAACATGAACCATTTTATTAAGTGCCCACAGGTGTTACTAATACTGGAAAACAAGTGGTGGCTCTACATACTACAGATGTTTTACATTTTACAACCTCTACAAACTAAGCATTTTCCACCCTACTGTGCAACTCTAGAAAGATATTTCACCATGCTGAATGTATCTTCCAACAACTTGCTCCTCTGTAACCATTTCTGAATAGTGTTGCATGTATTGTATTGATCAAATGTGTTCTATTTTGCTCTCAGTCTCTCTAATTGGTTTCCACACTTGTCTTCTCTCTGCTCTGAACACAGCCTGCAGTTCAGCCGAATAGTCCCTAAATTTTTGTCACAACAGTCAGTCACACCTGTTTTCCACCAAGAAGAACCAGGTGCTAGTTTGGTGCTGGTGCTTAGCTGGTTCAAATCCTGTTCCTCCTAAGAACCTGTTTGCTTTTCCATTGGCAAGGAGCCAGGTTGGAGCCAAACCTATGTGTCACCATAAAACAACTAGGCTTGCATCCATTACATAGCAGTTGAACAAACGCAGTAAGGTGGTGATAATATCTATGTTTATCTTTATAGATGGTCTTAAGGCTGATTGCGAGGCGGAGGTCGCCTGTTGCCTGGGCACATCTGCGATTGTGCTACTGGTGGGACACAATTATACTGGATTTCAGTGCGCAACAGTGTGTGCAAAACTTCCATGTGTCCTGGGAGTCATTCCAATACATCTGTGATCGGATCAGGGACATCCTGGTAAAAAAGGACACAAATTACTGCTTGTGTGTCCCTTTCCATCGTTGATCGTTGGTCACGATAACCCCGCCTCCAGCCCCTGACATACTTGGTGCTTAGCTCTGACCCAGCAAAGAGTTGGTGCTTTCTAAGCACCAATTTTTCAGCACCTGGAGCCGGTGCTTACGTGGTGAAAGCACAAAGAACTGGTGCTAAGTCATGCCCTGGCTCCGAACTAGCACTGGAACCAGCTTGGTGGAAAATGCTTTTAATAGCTTTTCGGTTGAGCTGAGGAACAGAAAAGCTATTAAGTTTTGATAAGATCTACTGCAAATGGTTTATTTTTGGCAAATTAAATAAAGTGATTTTAATAAAATATAACAATTTTAAGCTAAGATATGGTTTATTTTTCCAAAGGAACCCGCATACTACACATGATTAGTTCAAGGACTACTGGAAAGTTAAAACTGTGACCATTCCTTCTGTGTTTACGGTGCTAGCTCAAATAAATTGTGTTGTTTTGGTGATTTTGAGTTAAAATGCCTTTAAAAACCACGTGCAGGTTTTGGGGTTCAGAGCGTAAACCCTGAAAACACCGTCAAGATACAAGCAAACAATACAAAACATCTTCATTCAAAATAATGCTGAATATTAGCAAAAAAAAAGTGGATGAGGCTGAAAATCACCACATACATAAGAACATCAGAAAAAAGACACACAAGCAATTTTTCCACTATTTACTTGGAACATCTGACAATACTGTAGCACTGTGGTAGAAATTATTTAGCCTTTATCAGGGTTATATTACTATGTTGCTCAAATTACATACAAACCTACACACCTCTGCTTCTGTCTGATTCCCATAAGATGCTGTTAACTACAGAACTGGTTGTAATAATAGTGGAAAAACCTCCATATATGATGGATTTTTTCACTCAGGTGAAAACTCCACAGCTGTATCTGTTGGTTTATACTCACCTCTCTCCTGTTCCTCCTCAGGTTTGTTTTCCTCTACTGTTTTCTCAGCATCTTTGACCCCTGAGGTGTCATCACTCTGTCTGTTTTCATTCCCTGAGGGGACGCTGGTGTCGGAGATGTCTATCTCAGTGCTGTCGGCGGCACTGTCCTGAATGTCCGAGTCCTTGGCCACAGCAGATTCTCCTTCAGTGGCAGCGACTTCTTCTGGATTTAGGTCGTCTTTTTCGTCTGGTGGAGCAACAGTTTCCTCCTGATTGACTTCTTTAGGTTGTTCGGCTTTCTCTTCCTCTTTGGTGTCTTTTGTGTCTTCAGCATCACTTTCCTCTTGATTGCTGCCAGAGGAACTGGAGCCCGAATGAGACTTTATGTCTTCTGTACAAGAAAGATGCTGCATTTAACGTTCCTAAACAAATAAATATCTCTCCAAACTTTGCATTTATACATGAATATTAGTAGGAATCCCTCTCAAAGTAAGACAAACCTTTCTAAAGATGGTTGTCTACAGAAAACATGCTGCATTGAGGTTGCTTTTGTTTCTTAATTTACTATAAAGATTTTAAATTACTGAAATTCATGTGTTTAAACAAATACATACACCCACCATCCTTCTCATTGTCTTCAGTCTCAGAGGCATCTCTCTCTGTAGTCTGTTTTTCAGTTTCAGTGGCTGGAGATGGAGATTTCTCTTCTTTCACCTCATCTTCTGTAGGGGCTTCATCATCTGCTTCAAAGTCTTCTTCATAATCTTGAGAGGAGAGAGAATCAGATATCCATAGGTATGCATGAGATAGAAAAGATGTGTGAACCTTTCATTACGAGGCAGTCGTGTTTTGGTTTGTTCCTGTCATTGTACCATCTCTGACTTTGTCCTCCACAGGGGCTGTTTCTTTCTCAACTTGAGTCTCCATGTCTTGTGGCTGACTGGTTTCACACTCTGACTGGGAGACAGCATCTTCACCAGTCCTCTCTGGTGCATCTTTTGGGCTGCTGACTGATTCGTCTCTTCCTGCGTCCTCTCGGACCCTCTTTGGTGGAGGAGTTGGCTTTTTGTCCAGCCCCATTGCTATGATGCACCTGAAAAATGATGGCAAGAATTCACAACTCACATAAGAACTTAATAATATTTGACATGTTGGGAAATAATGTTCTTTCTTGCTTAAATGAGATGATCAATAACGCTCTTACTTCTGTCTATTAAGCTGCAACAAAAGATTTTTTGACAGCCACACATGCAATACTGATATATTATCAGTTTAATGTCCTTAAGTTGTTAGCAAACAGTTGTCAACCCAAGGCAGAGCAATATTTGGACTCATATTTATGGCCATCTTTTAATTCCAAGAGTAATTAAGGAACATACTCCCTCTTTTAGCTCTGTTTTGGTCTCCACCAGCTCCTGATTGAAATGCTCCAGCTCATTGCTAACTTCCTGTCTGTTGTTGGGGATGATTAAGTATTGTACAATAAGTTTATAGGGCTTTTCGCAGTAAACATTTGTCTGTTGCGTCCAAAACTACAATCAGCAAGAGTAAACCAAAACAGACAGACAGCAAATGTGGGGAAAAACAGCATGACAATGACATGAAGTAAGGGTCTAGCGGAAAATCAAACATTAAAGTAAGTTTTAAAGAGATGAAATGCCGAGCTGAAATTCATAGACATGAGAGAAGCAGAATAGAGTGATAGTGCTCTGTGAATTCATCAATACAACCAATCTGTTGTTAATAAAGCACAATGATTATCACTGAAATTATAAAACTGCAACCACTAGATGGTCAGCTTAGCTTAGCATAAAATCTGGGCTAAAAAATGTTTAAAAACCTTCCTGGGAGCACTTATAAAGCTCACAAAATGTTAGCCTCCATCTCCAACAATTTGTGAACTTTTGAGGTACTGGTAGGCAGATTTTGCTTTTGCATTTGGTATCCTTTGACAGAGGCATAGTAGGTGCTTCTAGTCTTTAATGCTAAGCTAACTCTCATGGCTGCATCTTCATAATTAGCATACAGGGATGAGAGTGGTATCAATCTTCCTATCTAATTCTGGGCAAGAAGGTGAACACTTGTTTCTCAAAATATTGAACTATTCCGTCTTTTTTATTGTCATTTTACTGTCTCTGTTGTATTATATTCAACAGTTCCTGTCTTTTGTTAGAGACCAGTGCTCTTTTAAAGCTGTACATCTTACTTGTAACAGGGAGATGCTGCTTCTACGCTGGAGAAGCCAAAGTGTCCATGTCTGCCGCCGAGTCGGGATCCTTTCCTGTGTTTGAACTCGCAGCAGGAGCTCAGTCGCTCCACCTGCAGCCCGTTCAGGAAGAAGGTCAAGCTGAAGGGAAAACCTCTGTGTCGTCTTGAAATGAACTGGAAAGTCTCTGATGGAGAGATTGAGGATGTAGATGAGAGACAAAAAGGCATCCTTAATCCTGTGAGGCATCTGCACACATCTGTAATCCCGGTTTGTTTCACTCATATCTAACAAACACAACTGAATTTCACACACTGACCTCCCTCGAGCAGCTTTCCCTTGTAGACACACAGGTTTTCTCCTCCACAGTGCTGCTGAAACACTTTGACCTCGTCCCTCATGTCAGTCAGGTCATGGGAGAGATGCACTGATTTGCCGAAGTACACCATGTTAACGACCACTCTGCTCTGGTGAACTGAGCTCCTCAGCAGTGGGGGGTCCTGGATAGAAAAAAAGGCAGGTTGAATGCAGTTTGGGATTATTTTAACTTCCTAAGAACCAGATTTGACACGACTTAGACTCGACAAACTTATCACATGCAAGCAATACAGATACATGCATCTCTCACAAAGAATTTTCTTGTTGCTCCTATTTAATCCAAAAGGGAAGCAGGTGGCATGCTGAGGAAAGCTTTGTTGCAAGGGGAAACAGAAACAGACCTCAGTGACGTCTCCACTGGAGGCGGTGGTCGGTCGCAGTCTGCGGCCTCTGATGGTGCTGCTGCGACTGACCTTCACCCCCCTGTCTTTCCTCTTCGTGGTCGGAGGCACCGGGGTGACGAAGTTGTTAATGACTGGGAGGCAGTAGGGCGAGATGCCGTGTGAGGCCTCCGCTGTGGTAAAACGTCTGCGGGACTCCTTGTCCATCTGGGAGGGACGTTAATGAAGTCTGTACATGTGCTCATAGGAGTCTGGCAACTCTCACAGCTAACCTTGTGACTATTTAAAGCTGTGAATGTCTGCTGTGAAAACACTGATACTCTGTATTGTTGATTTCTATGCTTTTAGTGTTAACATAAAATATTTTTCTGTGCATGTACCCATACTGACCAATACACTGCATGACACAGACAAGTATTTTGAAATCTAATTATCTTTCTACATCTCTAAAGGTTAGTTTGTCTAAAAACAAATATCTGGCCGAATCGAAACATCACATTTATACTTCATATTGATGGAGATTCATTAGTTGTGACACTTATTCAACTCATCACTGTCTCATAAATGGAAAAGTTTTATCTCTAGCAGTAAGACATGACAGACATTGGCTTCTTTTCAATAAAAAGACACTGAAAGGAAAGATTCCCCCAAACATAAGTTTCCTGTTAAATCTACTTACTTAAACTTACTACTTTAACTCACCCAAGCAACTGGCTAATGCTTGACAATGCACTGATCTCTTATTGTTTTCCACATTAAGGCACTAGAGTTTCTTAAGTAATTTTTTTTTCTGACCAATATCTGGCACAAGAATTTCTTTTCGGGATAAATAAAGGTTTATCTTATCTTGTCTTAGCTTAGCTTATCCCACGTGCATATATTGAACTTAGGAAAACTGCTTTTACTTTTCGTGCTGCACACACATGAGAACTAAACACAACTGTACCTGCAGGTCAATTTAAAACTGAATTGAATTTAGCTATTTCCCAAATTGCTCTATTTATTCTCTTTCAACATCACTAAAACTAAGGGCATGTCTTGAATGACTCCACGAGATTTAAATGAAGGTTGAATGAAGGAATGGTTTCCAAACAACATAAACAAAAATATAATTTAAGAAGACAAAAATATTGGTTGCGTCTTAACAGAAAAAAAAATCTAAAACATCAGCGTCTTATGCCTCAGACTCACCGTGCAGTTGAATGACTGGTTGTTCTCATGCGAGGACTCCAGCAGTCGGTAAGGGGAGCTGCGCCTCATTGAAGCCGTGGTGCTGTTACTGTGGATCGGCTTCAGGCGAACCGGTCGCTGCATCTTCCCTGGGGCCGTGTTGGGACGAGATGAGCTCGGCTACAGAGCACGTGACAACCACACATTATGCTAAGTACAGGGTTTTTCTGGCATCATTATCAGTGTGGCTCTATATCGCAGTGACACATCAATGGCTAAATAATAACATAATTGCATATATGTTGATGCATTACTGGGTAATTGTAGGTTGTGTTCACTGAAATCCAGCCGCTCTGCTCTACGCTATTATATTGTTCTTTGTGCTTTATTGCTCATAAAAGAGAGAATGTAAAATATAGTTAGCATGTTTGAAGTGCATTACTCAAGACGTGACATTTTATTGTGTTACATGTCTATAATATTTCATTGCAGGGTTTTTCTTGCACAGAGGAAAACAGGTTTATACAAAGGCTAAACTCAGCCCCCAGTGTTGAAAACATAAGAGTGGGAGAGTAATTTTTATTTTGACCAATTTTGTTAATTGGATTTTCCTTTACTCATGCATAACAGACATTTTTATTTATCAAATAGTCAAAAATAAGAGGAAAATGCAGGAAAATCGTACTTATTGTTGTGCAATCACCTCCCCCCAAAGGTCCTTTGTGAGCCAGAAAAAACACTGCATTGTATGTATTTTCTGTTTTTAAGCACGCCATGTACTATATCCTTGCTACAATACATGTTATACTGGTGTTATGGTGTTTTCATTTCCGTATCCCAGTTTCCAGTCCTTTAAAGTTACCTTTACTGCAAGCTTCTTCATAAAGTCATGATAAATGATGATTAAAATAGATGCGTGCAAAATTCGCATTAATTATCTTCCTATTTTCCCATTTTTCCCTTCATATCCCCATTGATGTATTTCAAACAAGGCTCTGTCTGCTGAGGTGTGAGATGTTTGTAGACTTTAGAAGTACGAGATTTCACAGAGTAAGCACAGAGATCAAGGACAGGATTACCGGCTCTGTTTACTCTGGCATCAAGGCCTTTGACTTTTTCTGTTTCAAAGATAACAAGCAGTAAATCCCACTTCTTCACCCTCGTCTGCATACAGCTGCCGAGGCAGCTCTTCAAGCTGAAGTGCCAGTGCCAATAAAAACATGGCAACTACCAGCATGTACTGGTAATTATTACTTAACAGACAGACATTCATCACCTGAATATCTTAGATATCACTCAACTGTGCAGCACGAATGGCTGCAGATCAAACTGTCTGTTCACATAGTTACCAATCAAACATACAATCTCAGCTGATCTAATTGTTTGTGCCAGAAATGTATATTATTTATAGTTTCACAAAAGCCATCCAGAAAGTATTGCCATGAATAATGCATTAGTCTCTGCTCTTTTTAACATCATAATGATAATGATAATAATAATAATAATAATAATAAAATCACATCTGAAAAAATGCATAATTTCCCAATAGACCAATGTGAGTGCTGCAATTAAATGTCATGTCTGTATGGTAAACAAGTCGGTTCTTGTGCTAACAGCCATATAGCTTAGCTTAGCATAAAGATTGAAAGAGACAGAAAGAGCAGGCCTGGTTCTGGTCAAAGGTGAGTACTTTACTAGCAATCAGGATATACTACAGACAGTCAGTGGATCAGAAAACCCATAACTTCTTGTTTTTACAAATATTAAAAAATAATACAGAAAGTACGTGCAGACTCTCAGTCAACCAGGCCGTGGTGCATTCCCACATTATAACATATTAGATGTGGTATCAAAGCAAAGTCCAGTCAAACTGCTGGTGAAACAGGATGTTTTTAACTCACAGACTCGGAGGATTCAGAGTGCTCTCCCTCTGGCCCAGAGTGCTGTTTCCGGATGCCCCTTGCGCCGGTGGGTGGACGTGGCGACAGGATGCGAATGATGTCCTCCTCATACCTTTTAGAGCGCTCCACCTTCCAAACAAGACCATTTATTATACACTGTATGAGACTACAGATGAGGACTTCAGATAAATCTGTGCAAAGTGATTTATAAGGGATGATTCATTCAGTCTGGATACTGCGTAGGAGACACTGAAGAGCATTTATATTCTCATCATTAACTGTTTTTCTGTTTCATATAATTTAAGAAAAATTAATTTACAAAATAAGGCGGTGAAACAGTGTTTATATGCTAATCATGTACCTTGATCTTATGCACTCTTTCCCTCCTTGCAAACTCCTCCAGCTTCCTTTTGATCTCTATTTGGTGGAGACGCTGTGAGGGAGGTCCACAGGACAAATTAGCATCATTTATTATGCGAGGAGAATGACAAATTAGCAGACAGTGTTTTATTTTAACTTTTTTAACTCCCACCTCCATCTCCAGCACCTTGTGGAAAATGGCCTGGGCCAGACATTCTCGAACGTGTCTCTGATGGGCTCTTTGGATCAGTTTGTGTCTGTACTCTTTGTCTGGAACAATACGCCCACTCCTTGTGATCTAATAATGACAATAGTGTCAGCAGGGATCAAACAGGAGGAACTTTGAAAGACAAATTACAATATAATAGATATTTTGAGCAGGAATACAAAATTTGCCACATAAATTAATTTTATTGCAGCTTTTACACAGTTCTAAAAGCTTAAGCACCGCTGTGCTTAAGGAAGAACTTTTTTGATGACCTTGGCAACTGTGGAGTTTAACTGAACAACATTCCCTAACTATCTCTAACTACAGGATGTAAAATGAGTGACACTGTTGGTAATAGTTTGTCCGAAACTGGATAACATAGCTAAAAGCACCTTTGTCCGATTTTGAAAATTACAGGTTTTGAGTGCGATATCCATAATCAAAATCCCCCAGGCACTATCCTTCTCCACGAGAGACAAATTGACAGCTGTTTTTTTCAGATTTTCTATTTCTTTTAAACTTTTAAATCATTATTTGTTTATATTTGTTTCAAATTCACACTACCTGGATATACACCAATCAGGCATAACATTATGACCAACTGCCTAATATTGTGTTGGTCCCCCTTATGTGATCAAAAATGCTCTGAACCATTGGTCATAGACTAGAGGACCTCTCAGGGTGTCCTATGGGGTCTGGAACCAGGATGTTGGCACTGGATCCTTTGGGTGCTCTGACTTGTGCAGTGGGGCCTCTGTCAATCAAACTTGTTCCACTGCATCCTGTTGATGCTTGATCAGAATGGGGTGTAGGAAGTTTGGAGGTCAAATCAACATGTTGGGCCATTGTCATGTTCCTCAACATGTTCCTGATTGGTTGATGTTGTTTCCATGTGGTGGGGTGCATTTTCCTGTGGGGGTAGGCCAGTGACATTTGGGATTTCCATTAGCATGAGGGAGTGTGCTTGTTGTGGGACAATGTTTATTTGGGTGTCTAAGTCTCATCAACACGGATGTTAAAATCCAAGGTTTTCCATCAGAACACCACATAGTACCAATATGATCAATGTTATTCACTTCACCTGTCAGCGGTTTTAATGTTGTGGCTGATCAGTGTAGATATACTAACTGAATTCAATATTTTTAAAATCAATTTATGAAGGAAATGCCCATTTATACAAACGAAAACACAGAATTTAGGCACTTTTCTCAATTTAAAAGGATCCCTGCTGAGTCAACACACATATAAATACTGTTACAAGTAGCTGTGTTCAAAATGGTACGTCTATATTAGCGGAGTCAACACACACATAAAACGTTTTTTCAAACCACTGTAACAATGTTTTTAAATACTGAGAGTGACATGTCTCCCATGCGCCCTCCAAAACCTACACCAATGGTTGCTGGTCAAAGTGAAACAACTTTCTACTTTCTACTACTTTCACCATGCTGTTGCTGCGGTGCAAAATATGCAGTATTCCTCCCAGGATTTTAAGAAAAATGGATTCTGACATGTCGTGTGCAAATGGGTCTATGTGTTGTCATCATATTTGTACAGTTGGAAGTTATTTCCAGGTCTTCGTCATGTAGAAATTTATCAAAATATGAGGCTTATTTTGTGTTATCTTATGGAGATTGTGAAGGAAGATGCCAATTTATAGAATCTTACATGTCAAAAATCTAAATCCCCAAACCCTTCTCCCCTGAAGACAGCTTTGACACCTAATTATTTTCAGATTTTTTATTTCTACTGAACTTATTAATCAATATTTATGTATATTTTTCTCTGTATACGCTTTTTCAGATTCATGCTACCTGGTTACTTCTGTTTAAAAACGATCACTTTTGAATTATTTAGTCCTAAAAACATCAGAATTTGCCTTCAAAAGCCACCATCTGTAATTGCTGTGTGAGTGTAGAATCTACATTATTCCTTAGGTTATTAACTCACAAAAACAAATATTAACATGACCTACATAGCAGCTTTAAACCAGCATCATCATTGTTTCGACGTACCAGTCCTGCTCTCTGCAGATGCCTCCTGATCCGAGTGTTGCTGAAATATCCGGCGAGATGTTTGTCTGTCAGGCTGTTGTAGGCTGAAATAAGTCTGCAGAAACAAAACCAACACAAACACAAATAGAAACTGATTGAAACCCAGTCATATTTGACCACAGCCTCACTTCATGAAGAGCATCCAGACTTTAAACCTCCATCTTGGCTGCAGCTAAGAGAAAACCAGAATCCTAATCAAATGCTTTACTCGGTCGCAGCACCACATTTGTTTGTTGGCTGTTGTCCTTCTTGTCCTCATTAACAAGACATCAACTCGACCATAGACCTGCCTGTTTCTTTTTCCAACGCAGGTTTGATTTCCAACAGCATTTGTGTGCGACACAACAGGATCTTACAATTATAGATTCTGTTACAGGTGTCTGATTACACGCAGGAATTAGAAGGGATGGCACACTTAACCCAGGCTGCCTCCTCTTTGTGCTCATGGCCTGTGCTCTTCAGCTTTGGCTGTAGGTTTCTGTCTGGATCGCAAACAGTGACTTTAAACTATCGCTTGTCATTTCAGACGTGACTTCCTCTGACACAGTGACACTTTGACGGGGCACGTGGCTCCACGGCTCAGCTTCTTTTCTTGTCAGAACTCGTTCAGTGTCATTTTACAGTTAAGCACTTTGAATTTTTCAGGTTTTAGTGGACCAATTAGTGCACTGGCCCAAGGACAACATCGACCATATCAACTACAGGTAGATTATAATTCACCTGAACTGGATCATATCACGATTATTTTCTTCGATATTGCAATATGAGTCACGATTTTAGTGGGAATGATAATTTTTTCTTTTGTTTTCATTGAAACTGATATAAAAAGTGATTTTTGCTGCAGTCTATACAAAACAAGCATGTTCCCTTATGTCTGGAGAATATAATTTGTATGCTGTTGTATCTCTGTAGCACCACAAAGCTATATTTATCATGGTATGCTGTGAAATTTAGTACCTTTATTAAAAATAATGCAGCTTACTGCACTTAGCCACATTGCAATTTCAATAATATTTAAATTAATTGCTCATTCCTAGTGCTATACATTGTACTTCTGCAATGTGGTGTTATTGAAGAGTTAACTTCAGGGCTTAAAAGGTCATTAAAAACATGAAGTATAACTGAATGTATGCCTTAACTTAAACTTAGAGGTCTTAATATCGTCTCACAAAAATACTTTTACAAGTAAAAGTGCTGCATTCAGAATGTTTTTTCTCTATTAGCAACAAAAGTTCGCGGAATATCATAGGACAGAACTTTATTAATACTTAAGTTCTATCTCATCTTATAGAATCTTTATGCTGAAAGACGCCTACATACATATATTACTATGTTATTGTTCTATCTCGTGCTGTACATTACACTTCTATGATATATTTTTAATTATACATTAACTGCAGGGCTTCTGAGGTCATTAAAACATTAGGTAGTGAACTCCAACTTCAAGATATCAATACTACAAAGCAAAAATACTGTTACAAGTTCTGCATTAAAAATGTTGTTTGTATTTTAGCAACAAATTGTGTGTATAATATTGCAAGTACAAGGAATCACTATGCAGTCTTATATTATAATACAACTGGACAATTTTTACTGACATTATTGTTGCAGTTTGAAGTTGAGCTAAAAGTGGTTAAAGACATAATTGGATTGTTAAACCGATAGCAATGCAAGTACAGAACTGGATTAAATGTATTTATTGTTCATGTTTGGTTTTGCAACTTCTTCTTTATTCACTATAAATTAAAGAATTTATGAAAACAGATGTTTATAAAGTGTTTTTTAAAATCATTAGCAGTATAAAAGTAGGTCAACTTAAAGGAGTTAATTGTGCATCAGTGATGACAGTACTGGTAGACCTTAGCTTCAACTACTAGTCCATAGTTTTAGCTAGTTATTACAACCATTTTTTCACTTTTTTTCCATTACTTATAAATTTTAATAATGTACACATGATATTTGTTTTTTTACTCCTATTGCCTATCCATTATTGTAGTTGTATTAATTGTTAAGTTGCTTCTTATTTTATTTTTAGTGTTACTGTTGTTCACAATAATCACAGAGCTGCAAAAAAACAGTGATGTCTATGAAGTTTCTCTAGTCACTAGTTGGTTTTGGTGGCTATCACTAGTATGAAAGTAGTATAGTTGATGACTATACTGGTAGAAATTAGTTTTACAGATAAATTCAAAGTTTTAGTTAGTTTTTACAAGAATTTATTCACTTTTTATCCATCACTATTTTCTAAAAAAAATATTAGATTTTATTTTAACACAAACAAACAGAACAACCATCCATTACTTATCTATTTTAATCATGTGCACATTATATTTAGCCTTTTATTTCTATTGCTTATGCATTAGTTGGTTCTGGGTGGAACATTCAGTAGTATAAAAGTAGTTCATTGGGCTTTAGTGGTGACTATACTATTAGACATGTGTTTCAACTGTTAATCCATAGTTTGAGCTAGTTATTACAATCATTTATTCACTACTTACTTACTTACTTACTTATCTATTTTAACAATGTATAAATTATTTTTGGGTGTTTATTTCTACTGCTCATCCATTAATCTTAGTTAACCTTTCTACTTAAACCTGTTCGGGTCCATTCAATACTTTAACTAAACTTTAATTTTTTCAAATAAATTGAGGTAATTTTGGCAGCATAACAACTTAGTAGTTTTGTGGCACTTTAACTTTTAGCTAGCTATTGGTAGGCTAACTTAGGAGTAGCATTAGCATATTCCTAAGTAGTGTAATTAAGCCTAAGTAGTGACTATATTAGTAATAATAAGTTAATTTCATGGTTTTCCACGTAATTAGAAAACTAAATAAGAGTGTTAACATGTAATATCATGTAAAGCTAAAAATCACAAAATATTAGGTGTACTGTAGTTTAATTGAAACCAGCAGCTCCCTCCTCCCCTGGATATATACAAAATATTAAATTGCTCCTACCCGGGGTTGAGGTGACTCATGACGCTTAGCTTGGACTCCCTGGCCGGTGTTTGAGGCTCGAAGGGCCGCAGAGAGCCGCTCGGTCCCCGCTGGAGGAGAAATGAGACAGTTGGAGTCAGAAAGTGAGGCGCCGGATCTGGAGCAGAAGGACTGAAGCCTCACTTCTGCTCACAGGAGCTGATGACACTCAGCGGTTACCATGGAGATCACGTGACCAGGCCGGTTTCCACTTACACGCACGCACAACGTGACACACACACACACACACACACACACACATACACACACACTGAGCCGCACACACGCAACCTGTTATTTATTACACACTCTTCAGTAATCAAAATTCACTGGTCATCCTCTGGTGTGTAAAATCAACGTCCACTTCTGCACTTCCGGTTAATTAAAAAAATGTCTCCCATTATTATTAATTAATTTAAACTTTATTTAAACTCTGAGTACACTAAAGTATGGAGGCTTCATTGACAGTGTACACTGTCAACAATTAACGTTTTTACTTTTTTCGGCTGTAACTTTTTTACAAAAACTTTGCCGTTATTTTACAGATTTTCACTGTTTACATTTTTTAAAATTTTGTAAAATCACAGAAAAATAATATATTAACAGGCAAAAAAAAGTCCACCTCAAAAATATTTGATTATAATATTACACTACTAAGAAAAATAGCATTATTTTATAGATATTTACTGTTATTTGTAAAAAATTGTGTATGTTAAGGACTGAAAAAAAGTATTAAGTTACATGTTGACCACAGAAAACCTTTTTTTAACATATGTTCATTTCTTCTTTTACAATATCTGACCATAAAATTACATTACTTTTACTATGTTTTATGTTTAAAAATATAATTACTTTACAGATTTTTGCCATTATTTAACTGAAGAAAAAATATTTAGGACTGAAAATTTGTAAAATTTTAAAAATGTTATTTTACAATTTTTGTAAAATTATTGATAATATCTAGTAAAATACCAGAGAAAGTATTCACTAACATATTGACTGAAATAAACAAACAAAAAAGGCTAGCACTGCACATAATGCCCACATTGAAAATCTGTATTTTTATATTATTTACATTGTTACCTGGACAGCTTTTTAAACACTTTAGTATTCCACCATTTCAAAACATATTTTTGCTGAGTTTCATTTCATTGTTTTTTTTGTTTGTTTGTTTTTCCAAAATATTTTAATTGGATCTTATTTAACACTTAATCATGTAAAAGAAGATAATGTTAAATTTTTAAAAAGAAGGTATTTCTCAGTAGTTCTAACCATAGTTTTGGCTAGTTATTTACAACCACTTTTTCCATAACTTAACTATTTTAATTACCTATGCATATTTTATTTTTGGCCGTTTATTCCCACTGCATATCAATGAATGTTAATTAACTGTTATTTTTTCTTCTCACACCTGTTCAGGTTCATTTAAACATTTAATTAAATTGTAATTTCTGTTTTTTTCTTTCAGATTAGTTGAACTATTTTTTCCAGGAAGTACAAGTAAAGCAAATTTTTTGCTTAAGTGCAACATTAGAACTTTTAACCAATAGTAACCGACCAAGTAAGGCAAATCACTAACTTAAAATATGTTTTTCCATGAGAACATTCAATCAGCTGCATTCAAAGTGTGCAGTGGAGGTTTGAAGTTTACATATTAAGCCCCAACTGGATTCCAAACTTGGTGTGTCGTCACCAATCGTCCCATACAACACAAGATAACAGCTGGTAAGGGTCAAACTCATCCGTACAAATAGGGGTGAATTTTAATGTTATACCTATAAACACGCATATATATTGTAACGCTATACTGCCTTGCACTGATATTGTAATATTTAAAGCAAAAGACAAAAGTACAGCTGGTAGATAATGATGACTATAATCCCTGGAGGTCTATAATGACAAGTCTCTTACAGAGTCCTGCTGACAAAGGCGACAGCTATTGTGTTTGTGTTAGTGATTGATGTAGGAGCTCCAATACATACGCTGGTTTTAACACAAATGTTCCATAACATTAACTTAAATGTGGTTCTAAAACTAAAACAACGCTTCTCTGAAACATACAGTACTTCTTTGCTTTTCCTGAGTGGCAGCTACAACTATATAATATCAGTGTTTTATGTTCCACTGCTGATTTTTAAAGATAATAAAATAAAATATGAGGGCTGCACCCAACCCTGCACAATCAGATTATGACAGCTACAGTGAGAAAATCCAGATCTCACCTCTGAAAACACAGTAACAGCTGAACAGGCTGTGTTCAGACTGCAGGTCCTCTGAGGCCCTCTTGTGGAAAAACAAAAAAACAATGATTTTTGCCAGAGGAAAGCATCATTTTTACATTTTCTATTAGCGTAAGCATGACCCATATGGCGCTGCTTGCTTAATACTGATCCTCCAGCATCTTATATCCTGAACACTGTGTAACACAATATGTCAGACTTTGATTTGTGTAACAAAAACTAATTGTTCTAATCACTTGAAGTGGTTGGCCTGTTCCAGTATTGACCAGTGAGGGGAGCCATGTTTCTTTGTCAAGATATGATGAGGCTTAGGAGTCCTTCTACCCGAGATTTTACTGATAAACACAAGAGGAAGAGAGGATTGTTCTGTGCTTTTGCCTTTTGGTGCACTATCCTGTATTTCTCACTATAGTGCATCACAGTATGTATAATATACAAACTTTGTACAGAAAGGTTAGCAGTTAGAATTGGCACCACAGCATCACTATTCTTGTGGGCACTTCTGCATGATCTAGGATGTAAAGACATTAAACAGCTTGTCCTGCCCCAATGAAATGCCTTTCAGCAAGGAAGACAGTGAGCATTCTTCCTTGAAATTCCCCCAAAAATCTGATTCTAACACAACATTTGGGCTGTTTATCTGCCTTTTAAACCAAAGACTACTACTATGACTACTTTGTTTGTATGTAAGTGTGTACAGTAAGTACAGATGGGTGGCAAAGTAAACCAAAAAAGAGAAAAGTCCTACAACGTGCTGCCACAACAGCTTCAATAGACCTTGCTATTGATTCTCCAAGTCTCTGGAACTCTACTGGATGGATGAACACCAATGTTCCAAAAGATAGTCCCTCAGTGTAGGGAGCTGTCCAATAATTTAGTCATACATTCCCCATAGATGTTCATTTGGGTTGAGATCTGGTGATTGCGATGGTCATAGCATATGACTCAGTGTTCACCATTGGTTCATTCCATCTCAAAATCATCAAAGTCTCAGAACAATTTCTGCTCGACCATCTATGATTTGCCCATCAACCCATTTTTTTCTCACCAGGAAATTTGAGGCCGTGTTTGAAGAACAATATCTCAGGAACTATCAAATTGAAAAGCCTGGAACTGGTACTGCTATTTCTCATCATGACGTTGGTTTAGAATCAACAAACACTGGACAAGTAAATCAAATAATCTGTGATTGTATCCGAGTGGAAATAGGAGGGGGAGAAAAGAAGTCATTGTGAAAAGTCCCATCTTTGAGCACAGGTTAGCAAAATAGAATGATAATGCAGAAGACAACTAGTGCTATTTTCTGAACAATATGGACTTACATGTCACCATAAACAAAACAAAACATGTAGACAATTTCATCCATCCATTATCTATACACTGCTTAATCCTCTGTAGGTTCGCGGGGAGGCTGGAGCCTATCCCAGCCTACTTGGGCGAAGGCAGGGGACACCCTGGACAGGTCGCCAGTCTATCACAGGGCTACACACAGAGACAGACAAACAAGCACACTCTCATTCACACCTATGGACAATTTAGAATAATCAATTAACCTCAGCATGTTTTTAGACTGTGGGAGGAAGCTGGAGTTCTTGGTGAAAACCCACGCTGCACAATGAGAACACGCAAACTCCACACAGAAAGATGCCAGGCGTCCTAACCGGGACGCAAACCAGGGATCTTCTAGCTATGAGGGGATGCTGCTATCCACCGAGCCACTGTGCAGCCCTGTAGAAAACTTACCACTACAATTAAAATATGAAATACTTTGTCACAAAAATGAAAAGAAAGCTATTTTATTTTAACTTTCACAACTGACTGAGCAGGTATGACAAGTTGTACCACATAAATATTGCAAGGCAGACTCATCCAAGCAGAACAGAGGGTTCAAAATGCTTTGTCCAATATTACAGATTCTGGATCTATGAAAATTGAGGAATAACAGTGAAAACGTCAGACTTTAATCTTTAGGGGATGTAGCTCAGTGGTTGAGTGTTGGCATGAGGTCCTGGATTCAATTACTAGTGTCTTCAAGTTTATCTTGAAATTCACCAACTATGTAGTAGTTCCTGAGATATTGTTATTCAAACGTATCCTCAAATTTCAATGTGTGAAATAAAAATAATCATGGAAATTAGTTGATGTATAAATCTAAAATTTCACAGATACCATTTTAAATATCCAGTTTATGATGTGAATTATGTGGTTGTGAAAAATTTCTCTAGCAAATCAGAGATGGTTGAGCAGAAGAAACATGATGAATTGAGATTAAATGCCCTCCACAGCATAACAAAGCCATGGAGCGCCTCATCTCCTGGTGAACTCGCCCACTTGTTAAGAATATGGTGAGGAATGACTCTGTTGATCATATGATTTTTTGCACAATTCTGCAGACCAGCACTGATGGTTTTTGCATTACTGAACTCTCAAATGTGCATTCATCTCTGCCATACTGCAGCCCCATTATAATAATTGTCAGTGAACTGTTCTTGCTGACAGTCCAATCACGCCCTGCACTGACATTTTCAGTCACCTGATGAAGAGCTGCTCTTCTGTTTTCATTACACTAATGCATAAGCATATCAAATGTGATTGAGTGACCACAACTTTCAACCCTATTTATTGAAGTTTTTCCACAGATCTAAATGCAAATATCACTGTCACTGTTCCTACTAAAGCACAAGCTAGTTAAGTCTTTGTGACTGAAGCTCCTGCCGTCTGTGCCCCAGCAACGAGCCCTCTTTTAAAAACACTTGGGTCTTTTCTTCCTGTCATTTTGATAGCAAATCAGAACTTACTGTGCTTGCTCAGTATTACCATCCGTGGATTTTAATTGTTTAATTGAACCGTGTCAGTCATGTGGAAGCGTCTTAATGTGTTGTGTTTTTTGTTAATTTGTCACCCATCTTAACGTGTGCATAAATGTGCAGGGCCAATGTAGCTGCTAAAATGCAGAGGTATTATGTGTATTTGTCTTTTATCAAGACAATTGGCATCTGCACTCATTCTCAAATATACTGTACTTAAAGGCTGAAGAAAAAGAACAAGAAAATAGGAAGCAAAGCAGAATGTGATAAAAATAGACACAATGCCTATACAAACTATTTAACACCCTTAAAAGTTTTCTCCTTTTATTGCTTTTCAACATTGAATCATGGTTAATATACACGAATCAGGCATAACATTATGACCACCTGCCTAATATTGTGTTGGTCCCCCTTATGTGCTCAAAAATACTCTGAACCATTGGGCATGGACAAGAGGACCTCTCAGGGTGTCCTATGGGGTCTGGAACCAGGACGTTGGCACTGGATCCTTTGGGTACTCTGGATTGTGCAGTGGGGCCTCTGTCAATCAAACTTGTTCCACTGCATCCTGTTGATGCTTGATCAGAATGAGGTGTAGGAAGTTTGGAGGTCAAATCAACATGTTGGGCCATTGTCTTGTTCCTCAACATGTTCGTGATAGTTGGATGTTTTTTCCATGTGGTGGGGTGCATTTTCCTGTGGGGGTAGGCCAGTGACATTTGGGATTTCCATTTGCATGAGGGAGTGTGCTTGTTGTGGGACAATATTTATTTGGGTGTCTAAGTCTCATCAACATGGATGTTAAAATCCAAGGTTTTCCATCAGAACACCACAAAGTACCAATATGATCAATGTTATTCACTTCACCTGTCAGTGGTCAGAATGTTGTGGCTGATTGATGTTATCTGGCTTTTTGGACAAGAACTTTAAAAAAAGACTGTCATTTCGAAGCCAAAACAGATTTTTAGAAAGTAATGTCAATTAATTAAAAATGCAAACTACTGCCTGGGTTTTTTTAACAGTAAAAGCTTTACAAGAAAGTGGCAAAGTGAAAGCAAAAATTTCATCAGACCAAAGAACCTTCTTCCAGCTATCTTCAGAGTCTCCCACATGCCTTCTGTTGAACTCTAGCCAAGATTTAACACAAGCATTTTTTTGACAGTGACTTTCTCTTTGCCACTCTCCCATAAAGCTTTCTCTGGTGAAGAACAGGAAACAGTTGTTTTTCGCAGTCTCGCCCATCTCAGACACTGAAGTTTGTAATTCCTTCAGAGGAGTCACAGGTGTCTTAGTGGCCTCCCTAAGTAGTCTCTTTCTTGTTCGGTCCTCAGTTATTGAAGACAACCTGCTCTAGGCAGATTTACACATGTGTCATATTTAGTGACTTGGAAACTTTCTTGTATCCACCCACTAAATTATGCCTTTTAATAACCTTTTAACAGAGTTGTTTGGAGTGTTCTTTTGTCTTCATGGAACAGTTGTAGCCAGGAGTACTGATTCACCAGTGATTGGACCGTCCAGATACAGGTGTCTTTATACTACAGTCACCTGAGACACATCCAGTGCACTCAGATAATCTCTACTTTCACTTTCATGAGTTGTGTGACCTCTAGCACCAATTGGCAGCACCTGTGTTGAATTAGGTGAGTCGCTTTAAAGGGAGTAATTCACTTCTTTCTCAATAAATTGACATTACTTAGGACCAATCTGTTTTCATTCAGACTTGAAGGAGTCTTAATTTTTTTAAGTGTTTGTCTAAAGATCCAAATGTAATTGTCCACGGTTCAATACTGAAAAGTAATAAAAAGGGAAAACTTCAAAGTATATTTTTTGTAGGCACCATCTCTAGACCGACACATCTCTCTCATACAAAACAAACACATCTACGGAGGATGTTTTCTGTCTTGCCCTCCACACTGCTCAATCCTGCTTTAACAGTGTCACTCATTACACACTGGTATTAAAACTTCACAGCTTGGGCCTAAACTTGGTTTGACTGACTCTGCATGCAAGAAACGTCATCATCAAGTTTGCAGATGATACAACATTTATGGGCCTAACCACGATGCTTCAGCGTACGGAGACGAGGTGAGAAACCAAACAGCCTGGTGTTGAAAACAAGGAAAAGACTGCAGTGGACTTCAGGTGGACCAGGAGAACGTAAACCTCAGCCAGACCCCATCAACGATGAGGCTGTGGAGACTTTCTAGAGACACATATCACAGACGACCACACAATCACTGGTTGGCTCAGCAGCGCCTCTTTTTACTGAGGAAGCTGAGAAGAACCATTTTGCTGCTGGTTAACATGTGAACAGTGGAAAGCATCACATCTTCGCCAAGAAGAACCACAAGACTCTGCAAAGGTCCATAAAGACGGCCCAGAGCATCATAAGGACTCAGCTGCCAGCTACTGGGAACATCTACCAGGCCAGGAGGAAGAACAGGGCCTTCAGCCTCAACTCTGACCCACCACCTCCTCCAGCCTCTCCCGCCTGGCAGGTGATAGAGGACGAATGTACAACATGACTAAAAAAACAGCTTTCCCCCTCGCTGTTAAACTCTTGAACATTTCCAGATTCCCCACCCCCAACTCTCACAACCACACACTGACACGCTGCTGGAGAACAGCTGAGTGGACGGTTACCAGCATTTACATGTACACTTTACTAAATAATATCTGCCTTCCCTGCTGACACACTTCAAGTATTGACCTTTTACATATTTATTAAGTTTAAAATGCTCCGTTTATGAGAATATCCTTTTATAGACTGTTTTTGTTTTGCACGTGTTCTACTCAGGGAGTGCCTTCGAAATTGTCCTGCACTGCATTATAATGGCAATAAAGCTTCTAACTGTGTTTAACAATGTCGGCTAACATAAAATACTAAAATATACAAAGTATGTGAATAGTTGACGAGCTTCTGTGGCAGCATCTTTAAGGTATTTTAGTTAAATTTGACTGTTGACACTAATTGCCTGTGATTCATCAGTCTATACAGTAAGTAAACAGCAACAATGATAGTAATAAGGATAATACTATAAAGCAAATTTGTTAATGCTGCCCTGCTTGAAAGGTTACAACCATGGTGGAAAATGAAAATACAACAAATATGGAGATACAGGCAGTATTCAAAAACAGTAAAAGCAAAGGGCTTAATTTATAGTGTCATAAATAGTTTTTTCTGTCCATAGGTGAGCCTGTGACATTACACCAGCCCACATGTGAATATTTGAGACTACGAGGCTGCCAAAAAAGGAAAAAACTACTCTATAAAATGAACTGATTACAGAAGTATCTGTGTGCATAGAGGGCAGTGAATCAATGTGAATATATTTGTTATAGAAATTCACTTATAATAAGACATTTTCATGTATTCTTTCAAATTTTGTCTATAGATAAGAGTTAAATAAGTACCAGAGCAACTGTTATTATTCTTATAATGTAAAATGGGCAAAGTAAAAATGTCAAATAATACGTTTTTTTTTTTTTTAAATTGAAGAAATCTTGTTTGGATTAACAGAATCCAAACAGGATTCTGTTAAAAACAAAAAGGGCAGAGTGACCACAGGTTGATTCCAGAATACATGTTTTTTGGTAAATCTAAAATGCAGAAACACGTTGAGTGTCAGACAATCTCATTGACCACCAGAGCTGCTTCATTAACAGCGTTCCCAGGTACAGATGTGCACCGCTGCAGGCTTCTCTCACGCTCACCGGTGGACAAGCCGAAGGGAAGGTGAGAGATTCCGTTTCAGACTTTCGCTACCTGTCAACCTGCTGGAACCGAGACGGATATGCCTTCAACGCTGACAATAAACACAGTAATCAAGGCAGACATTTCACCGCCACTAAATACCTAATGTTCAACGTAGGTCTTGAAATAACAATTAGCGTAAATGGGAGAGGGGGTGATTATAAATTCCATTCAGGAAAGGGTCTTGGCTGTAAGCTGGGAGGTGGCAGGGAGATCTCGGGGGAGTCATGCGGCTCTGAGTTGGGAGGGGAAGGGGTTGGGGGGGAGGCGGCAGTTTTTGCAATCAGCGTTAAATAGAGCAGTTTTGTGCCTGTGTGATTGTCAAGTGGGCCATTACTCGTTGATAAGAGCACTTTTTCCTTATGTGGCTCTGATTGGGCTGAGCATGCTGCTCCCTCTCGCATGCTGTCCCAATGCAATCAGGCCCCTCTTTCACTGCACTGCCATTTTCACTGCTGTGATTTCCAACCCAATCCTCCACCCCTCCCCTCCCCTCCACCCCCTTTGCCTCCCCCTCACCCCCCATCCCAACGCAACTCCCCCCACCCTCCACGCCCACCTCCCCTCCTCCTCCACCTCCTCCCCCCTTCAGATGCGATGAGTACCCATTTACAGCAAGGAGAAAAAGGTCACGCCAAACTCGTTGTGTCAATTGTAAACCACCCCAATTTGGACTGATTTCAATGAAATAAATGAGCAGTTGCAGCCCCAAAGAAAGCAAAGGTCCCATGTGGAAGGAGCACATTAGGAGATTCTTGGGCCGAGACAGGGTCAAACGCTCTTTGGCTACTCTGGCCGACAGTCTCTCTCATTCCTTATTCTTACTGTATTTGGGTATGATGTCTTCTTAAATGAAACTTTTGCAAGACAATCATAACAAAATGCACTCTGCATGCAGAAAGATGAATGAAAGAAACAAAACAATTTCGAAACGCCAACATGGTTAGTTTTGGTGTTCATAGCCTGAATTTCTATTTGGGGATATTATCAGGTATTTCAAAAGGCTCACGGCGAAAATTATAACTGTTATCTTTGCCACAAACTGGACCTACACATCTAAGACGTAACAAAATACAGAAATGATAGTTACTGCATTTGTGTATGCAGTGTGTCTTCAAAATGAAACTTTTACGAGATAATCATAACAGAATCACTCTGGGGTTAAAAATACGCCACATTTCTGCCAATTTTGCATCTTGTGAAGATGAAAGAAACAAAATACATGCTTAGTTTCTGTACAGACAGCATTTGAATATCATTAAATATTTAAAAGATTCAGTCACAGGTTAGTGAGAATTAGGTTAACCTGTGTGTTTTGGTAACTCTTCCCTTAGGTAACAATATACAGAAATAACAATTACTGCATTCATAAATGAAACTTAAGCAAGATATTAATGATAAAAAAAAATCACTCTGAATGTAAAATAATGCCACATTTTGCATCTTTTAAGGATGAAAAAATCTAAATGCATCCTTAGCTCTGGCATTCAAAGCACTTTTATGTTAATCTGTGTGTTTCATTGACACTGACTTATTAAAATCGTAACTCTTCCATTTACCACAAACTGGACTCACACCTTTGAGAGGGAATAAAATACAGCGATTGAAATCAATGTATCAGGGTGTGATGTGTGTCTTCTTAAATTAAACATTAGCAAAAGATAATAATTGGAAAAAAACACTCTAGATAGCATTTTGTAAGGATGAAAGAAACAAAACCCAAGCTTCGTTTTGGTATTTATAGCACCCATTGTTGTTTGGAGGCATCATTAAGTATATTAAGTAGCTCAGTCACAGGTTAGTGAGACTGACGTTTCTGTCTGTTCTTTGTTTAAGCACTTACATAACAACGTGAACAAATATTTATCCCAGGTTTTGCCAAAAACTCATTCACAGACAAAGAAGCATCCATTTAGCTCCACTTCTTGATTGCATAATGTTGTGAAACCGTGTCCTTAAAATTTGACGCCGAAAGCTTTTTTGTCACCATCCTGGATGCCACAGTAATTACTGCCCTAATTCCTACCTGACAGATTATTAATAGATCAAACTGTATATACCACAGCGGCCTCACACAGGCAGATGTGAAGTAGTGGAGCAGCAGAACAAGTTTGCGAGCATGCTGACAGATAAGGCGTTGTTTTCGTCTGGTCCACATCGCGTAAAACATTTAAGAAGCCAGCCGTGCAGCACAGAAAATGAAAGCATGCAACTGTTGCACACTCATATTTACATCTTTCACAACATCTGTGCTCAGATCAGATACTCTGCAGTCGCTGCGTTGGAGTAGGAAACATGTCTGAGAATCAATTTGTTGTTTTAAAGCAGGTCTTTCTGGCATCACTTCTGCCTTCTAAACCTTTGACTTCTGCACCTGAAGTCAGCACCAGCAGCAAAATAAAGCAGCTTCTCAGACCTTCTCCTGCTGTGTTCAAAGGCTTCTCCTGTGTGGTTGCTTCACATGTTGCTTTAGTGAAACGTCTGCAGTATGCACTGTTTGAGCTGCGTGATCTGATAAGGAGCATTCATCTCCACCAGGTGGAACAGGACACATCTCGATGGAGGCACGCTAACTCCTTTATCCCCCTGCGATAGTGTGATACGGACGCAGGCTCATGCCGGTGCAGGTCCGACTGTTATCCGAAACAGTGAAGGACGGAAAATAGCCCCCCCTTTTTTTTGGTGAGCTGAGAGTGTGTGTGTGGTTGAAGTGGAAGGTAAAAGAGGGGTGTGAGGGGTGAGGACAGGTGGGATCCTGTGGGCGAAAAGGTTGAGAGGGTTGAACGAGTGAGTGGAAAAAGACAATAAGTGAGCGACTGTGTTGTTTTCTGTCAAGTAACTGCAGCCTTTCTAATCTAAAGTGTCTGCATTACCTCCTAAAGAGAACACCAAGTGCCTCCTTTCACTGATATATAATTTGCATACACACTTAAAGCAGTGGGCTACCTGATTTTCTTTGATGATTTTTCTTTCATTTTCTTTCTACTTTGTTGTAAAAACACTAATTACACACTTTAAAGTGCTTTACTTTTCCCCTTTTAAGCCATTTCCTATTTCTTCTCCACCAAGTTTCAAAGATAAATCACTTCCTCTCATTTATTTGACAGCTGACAGGGTGAGAAAGTCTCGTCTTACAAGCCATCAAACTGTTAAATGCACAGGAGGAGTCAGCTGATTATAAGATTTGCATATAGTGTTTAATAATAGGGACGCCGTTTTAAGCATTGATGACTGGGTGGGGAGATACCAAATGGATGTACAACAGGTTTTATGTTACAACACCTTCTGACATAGCATTTGTTTTATTTGTTTTGTGTTATTTATTAGGTTTTAGTTTAAATGTGTGTACTTTCTGTGTTGAACAATGCAAATTTCCACTTGGGGACAACAAAGCTGAAATGTTTACCTACAAAAATACAATGTTGTATTGGTTATGGATTATTTAACCTATATTTACTATGTCAGATAGAAGGGGTACTTATTCTTACACTGAATACTAATCAATGCAGCCGCAAACATTAAACAGGAAACTACCACTGTTTAGACTCACAGTAAACCAGCAGTGAGCGTGAACATGGATATATTACCATTCATTGTGTCGAGTAAAGTTGACTCAGAGGGGCTCCAGGAGTCTATGGTGCTCTAAATGTCAGCTGGTTTTAGTGATTTGATTTATTGTAAATTTGCACCATTAAGCTTAACTAAAGTGGCTCCTGCAGTTTAAACAGCTTTAATATTTTACTTTATATCACATGATGCAAGTTGGATATTTATTAGTAATAATGAGAGTAGGAGTTGTTATTTTTTCTAGCTGAGCACCAGCTAACACAGTGGTGTCCAACCTGAGGTTCAGGGTCTCATTCAGGGCCGCAGGATGAATTGCAAGATGTGGTGAAGATGACTAAAAGGAAAGCAAGCTACAGAAAATATGTTCCTGCAACTCAAAATAACGACAACTTTTTAGCCCCCAATTTAACTAAAATGTCATTTTATGAAATTACAGAATGATTGTATTACTTCTGGCCTCCAAAAATGATTCAGATTAAAACAAATCGAGAACTCTAAACCACAGTGTAAAGAGGTTCTCAAACTAGTAAACTGTAAAATGTCATTAAAATAGGATATTTAAAGGTCTTCAGAGTGAAACCAATGACAGCAAGTGAAAGAAAACCAGCAGATTTAAGTGCTGTTTGCCTTTAATACACTGATGTTGCTCAAAGACGCATTAGCAGGTAGCAAACTCACGGGCACAAGTGGAAGAAATATTCTAATATGATAATAATCTACTTAAACAAAAGCAGAGAAACCACATGATAGAAATACTTGATTAAAATTCCATTTACTGAAATGAAATCACAAGCAAAATGCACTTCATGTAGCCTATGTTAGGTAAATGTTATACATGAATGGCCACTTTAAGAGTGTTTTAATAGAAAATATTCAATATTAATCATCATTTGGTTGATTATAGATCATTATTGCATTAATAGATTATTATTAATGCAGTGAACATCTATAGGTGGTTGATTTAGTGCTGATTTTACATACTTTATGTACTGTGCTGTAGTTTATTCTGCCCAAATATACTGGATGTTATTAGAAAATCACATGTTTTGCATGTAGGAGCTCAGTGTGAGAAATAATCAGTGATATTGTAGCGCAGAAGCATAAACTACAATGTTTAAAATACTCAAGCAAACTTCGAGAGGCTCAAAATGATGGGGCCTTGTGGTGCTTTCACCCATTATTATTTATTAAACTTCATTATGTTTGAACAGAAATGGCAATCAAAGGTGCCTTTGGGTAAAAAAAATACAAGAATGTAACCGTGGCAGACTTTTAATTTCTTACATAAAACCTCACAACAAGCTTATTTTCCAAAGGGGAGGTGCGGCTATAAGGACGAGAAATGATGAATTGTGATCCGCCCTCTAGAAACAGCTCTGGGAAAGGAAGACTGAGTGACACACAGAGAGGAATCCTGGAGGAGAAAGAAAGAATAGCAGTGCGTAAAAGTGGAAGAAGCTCCTGGACGCCGACATGCGCTGGAAAAGCGAAGTCAAAGTGGAATGTTGCATCGTGAACGACACTGATAGCGGATCTCTGCTGTCCAACGATGAAGAGGTGAGTGGGGGAAAAAGACGAGAGTCCAAACTTCTGATCAGCAGCTCGACTTAAATATTAGTGGAAAACCGCTTCGCTCAAATTAAACCGGAGTGGGCTTCAGTGCGCCATTAGGAGCCCGGCCTCTAAAGCTGACAGCTCAGTATTTTCACAATTTGAAGAAATGTCAAAGGAAATTAGCCCTCCCTGAATTCTGCAATTAAAACTCAAGTAGTTAATGAGACCTCTTCACCTTTTGGTTGCCCTGGGTAGACGTTTGTGGCGAACCCAGCCTTTTTAATTGCTGTTATTAAATAAATCAATCCCCCCCATTTTTTTTGACTCATCGAGACGTCGCGCTGGTTTTGTGATTGACGCGTAAAATTGGTGTGTTGGTTTGGTTTTTTAACCGCAGCATAAAGCAGCAGCAGCAGCAGGAGGAGGGAAAAAAATCCACAGCTCAAGAACATAATGCGCATAGGATAAGTAGCCTGTTAGTTGGAGTGTTGTCTGTTTTTGTAAGTAATGACTATCCTTCTCTTTTAAATGTCATTTCGGTAATCGCCGGCGTTGTCATGGTGAAAAGTGAAAGGCATGATATTTATGGGGAAGGCGCAGGGGGCATTTAAGGCAGCTGCCTCAGTTGTGACAGAACCGGCATCCTCGTCCCGACGCACAGCTTCTCGCCATGTGTGAGGATTGCAAAGGAGACGAAGAGCTGCTGGGCAAATGCACTGAGGACAGGAGAGACATAATGGTAGGAGGAAAGGAAATGTTGTGGCTGCTTTATTGTCCGGTTAGCATTTTTGGATGGAGGAAGTTTTTTAAAAATGGCCGTGGATTGGGAAAATTGCGCATTTTGGACTCAAAATTAACTTCTAAATAGAGATTCAATCTGAAGCAAAACTTTTTTTTCTTTGTTATTTATCACAGCAATCTCCTGGTTTTGCGCTCTTAAGGTCTGTTCTGCTCATTTCTTCGTTCCTGTCAACGATTTCGCCTTTTATTCTTCCAAAAATCTTCAGACCGAAGCGCAGAATAAAGCGTTAATTGTACAATTTCTAGAGACAGAGAACCTGAGAAGTTAGTGCCATTTGAAGCGAGTTCAAACACATTGTCGTATAGCCGTGCTGCAGGTTCAGGGTGGATGCGTTCCTGTGCGTAATTTTCTAACCGCAGGTCTGATCTCTTCAGGGAGCGCCGTTGGAAGTTTTGGATGACGACGCGTCGTCCCTACAGGCGATGGCATCCGCGCCTCTGCTGGGGAGGACCGTGTGTGCGAGCTGCAGCGAGGAAATAGTGGATAAATATTTATTAAAGGTAAACGTCTGCACTTTTGTTTTTATGTTTTGTGCGCTTTTTTGTTACCTAACTTTCCCCCCCTCCTCTACAGTTTGGATTTAATTCCTTTTTTAATGTGCGTAATCGGATGGCCCACCTTCGAACTGATCGACTTTGGCTAATTTCTCCTATCTTGGCTTTAGGTTAACGACCTGTGCTGGCATGTGCGCTGTCTCTCCTGCAGCGTGTGCCAGACTTCGCTTGGCAGCCACACGAGCTGCTACATCAAAGAAAAGGAGGTTTTCTGTAAGCTCGATTACTTTCGGTAAGTGCATCGATTTTGATTCGTGCTCAACAAACGAAAAATTAAAGCGACTTGAACGAAACTGCTGCAGAAAATCAACCAAAAAACACGATCAGTTGGATAAAATGGGTGCAACTGATACTGGAAAAATGAGTAGAACCATTAATGGTCATTTTTAATAAAGTAAAAATAGAAATATTTACAAAACTTACAGAGGGATGATTTTTTTCTTGCAGATATTTATTTATTTAAAATGTTTTATTTAGAATTAGCCAATAAATGCATCATTAATAAATCACTTCAATCTTTTTTCACAAGATCATCAAGACTGATGTAGAGGATTATTTAGTAGATAATATAGGCTCACTAGATAAAATATTTAATGAGGTGGAGACTAACCATTTGAATTCTAACTTTAGCAGGGCCCTTATCCAATCACATATTTTCCAACAGCATATTTTTGAGTTTTCCTGCTTTAGATTTGATTGTAGGCCGATTCTGCTGGAAAACACGGGCCTAAAATAAAGTTTTTTTCAACCAGATATTAAGTTTAAACTGTCATTAGTTGTTAAAGCCATCAGGCAGCTCTCCTTTGCTCACTAAGACCTTTACCTGCAGAAGATACGGCACCTGGTGCGCCTGCTGCGGCCGGAACATCCACTCCACAGACTGGGTCCGCCGGGCGAAGGGCAACGTCTACCACCTGGCCTGCTTCGCCTGCTTCTCCTGCAAGAGGCAGCTGTCCACCGGGGAGGAGTTCGCCCTGGTGGAGGGGAAGGTGCTCTGCCGGGTCCACTACGACTGCATGCTGGACAACCTGAAGCGGGCCGTGGAGAAAGGTGAGGCTGGAGTCCAAAAAAAAAAAATACCCGGAAACACACATGCCTGGTTGATTTTTTTTTTTTTTTTAAATATATGGCTTCAAATATATAAGGCACACACAGCTGTTGTGTTTCTAGATTTGTTGTGTTTATGTGAGAACCTGCTCTGGATGCAGGCAGCAGTGTCAACATGGAGGGAGCTGTCCCCACCGAGCAGGAGATCAACCAGCCAAAACCCTCCAAGAGAGCTCGGACCAGCTTCACTGCAGACCAGCTGCAGGTTAGTTTCACCCGTCAGCATCATTTATCACATAAAACAGTCATTTTAGAACGTGAAATGTCTCTTTTATAACAGAAGCTGTGATTTTAGATTGTTAAATATCCGTCAACTTCATTTATTTATTAATTTATATTTATTTAAAGTGGGAGAGATGGGAGAGTAGAGCCAGGAGTCGGTTTAATTATAGATTTTTAGTTTTATTCTCCAGTCAAAATGTCTCCAGCACGCATCAATTCTGTTGAGAAAACACTGAATTCTTTCTTTTTTTGGCCTAAAAATCAGTTTAAGTTAAAGATGATGGCAAAAATAAATGACTTGGGGTTGCTTTTTGATGCATTTCGTTCTTAACACACCTTTTTTTTCTTAATTTGTCTGGGCAGGAAAAAAGGGAAAACAAAGCCCTTTGATTTTAAATATTGACAATATGTGTAAAGCTAGGTTTTAATGGTAATACAGCAAATATAGTTCCAATATTCAGAATCAACAACAGACCGATTAATTTCACTTATATCATCTATTGTAAAGAAAACATATTAAAATATAAAACAAAACATAAATATTAATTTTAATAAACTAGATTATTTTATTTTTTATTTTATTGAAACATTTTTTTTTAAATGAAAGAAGAGCATCTTTACCAAAAAAAGCTGGTTTTGAATTTAATTTTTGTATAAATTTTCTCTCTTAAGAAATACATTTAATATATATATATGGCTTGGGATATTCTAATCTTAGTCTTGTTCATTATTTAACTAAAATTATAATATTAACACATAATTTAGATCCATGTAGAGCAGGAAGGATGTCGAAAATTAAACAAAATTAGTATATTTTCTGTCACCTGAAGTCATTGTATTGATGTAATGAGTCTATCTCTGTCCTATCTCCTCACAGACGTTACTTATGATCCGCAGGTGAATCACAGAATTCCTCACACAAGACGACATAAAAAAACCTGCTTGTATTTTTCTACCTGTGCACATGCAGGTGATGCAGGCTCAGTTTGCTCAGGACAACAACCCAGACGCCCAAACACTGCAGAAACTGGCGGAGCAGACGGGCCTCAGTCGAAGAGTCATACAGGTCAGTGAGAGAAAACAGATGACGCATTCAGAAACATGTAATGTAGTTTGAAAGTTTGTTGTGGGCGAAGCTGCATTTCATGTGTAGCCTGTGGAGACCAGGTAAAAGTAGTGTTTATTGGAGCATAATTTACAAAGAGCTTTACAGAACTATGTGAAGCAGATTACCTAAAGTTGCAAAAGTGTGCACTGAAAGTTAAAAAAAAAAAAAAAAGCTTTCTAGTTACACTTATAAAGCTGTGTCTTACAACTTTATACTCACAGTTGAAAGACTTAAAATCCTGTTTCATCTTCCAAAACAGTGTGACCCTTTAGAGGAAACACTCCTTTACCGGATTAGTTCCTGCAGTGACTCTTTCTACTTCAGTCTAGCTACAGAACGATGGAAGAGTGGAGCTAAGAGTCACTTTCATTCTAGACTTTCAGTTTTCTTCTCCAGTCATAATGTCTCCACAATTCTGTTGTGAAAAAAATGAATTCTTTGTCTTTTGGTCTAATTTTAAGAAAAGATGATAGCACAAATTAAATGAGTTGGGTTTGCTTGTTGACGGATCTCTTTTCTTAATTAGTTTGGGAAGAAAAAAGGGAAATCAAAACCATTCAATGTAAAATATTGATAATACGTGTAAAGTTATTTTTAATGGCAGTACTGCAAATGTAGTTCTGATACTCAGATGTGCAAAACCTTTGTTAGATCAGACTGTTTCACTTACCACATGGGAGTCACAGTTACTTCAGGTATTGTAGTTCACAGTGAGGCTCTTAGGTTCTTCTGTATAAGATGAATCTTCTAACAGAATGTGGCCCTTTGGAGAAAACACACCTTGGACAGATTTGTTCCTGCACTGACTCTTTCTACTTCAGTCTAACTATAGTTTCTCTAGTGAGGACTAAGCTCAATTAAAGTGGCGTCCTTTACAAAAAACCCAAAACTACAAGACTATGACAGTGGTTATACTCACCACAACAAATATGACTCCTTGACTGTAACTCGATAACGACAGGCAATTTTTTTTAGCAGAGAGATAAAAATCAATGTTTGGTGACAGTGGATGCTTCTATCCCGTCGTGTGTTTGTCCCGTTAACTCAGGTCTGGTTCCAGAACTGTCGAGCTCGCCACAAGAAGCACGTGAGCCCCAACCACACCTCCAGCACGCCCATGACCTCGATGCAGCCCAGTCGCCTGTCCCAGCCCACCCCGACCCCCGAGGAACTGCAGTACACGGCCTACGGAGGCCCGGAGGGGTCAATGCTCTCCGCACTACACTCCTTCATAGACAGTAAGACCTTTTGGGACTTTTTATGGTTGTATTTTGCGCTGTTGATGATGTTTACAGTCTTCAAAAGCTGACTATCTGTGACTTTTTACCTTATACATTTCTGTTTAGACATGTTTATTACCCCCATACAACACATATGTGATCATACCACAGATAAATGCTTGGACCTGTGATGATAAATTGTCCCTTGTGTCATATCACATGTGAAAAATGTTCCATGATTTGACATTTATGGCATTTGATGCCCAAGAATATCCCTGTGTTTTAAAGGTATTTCAAGTAATTACTTCAACAGTGCATGTGTTGCATCTGAAGCACTGATTAACTCGAGGTCTTAGGGAAGCTTTCCATGTTCTACTGTTGTATCTGCAGCTACTAGAACATTAAACACTTAGATTTAAACAATATCAATATCATTTGAAATATCGCTTCTCAATAGTTTCTGCAATATCAGTTCCCATATCAGGTTTAGCAATTCATGTCATGTGCAATATTTAAAGTGCATATTTTCATTTTTCACGAGTACCATTCCAGTTTCAGGTGTAATATTTAATTTACATGTGCAACATTTTAAATTTATGTGCAGTTTTTCCACTTTCACGTAGAACATTGTCAATGAATGGACATTTTATTTTCATCACCTTTTTTAGGTGCAATATTTTATTATCATGTGTGTTATTACTTATTACCTCAGTATAATTTCCAGAATTACTTATTACTGTTCTATTCTACCCTTATTTTATCTTATTTATTTTATTTCAGTATTGTATTGTACTTATATTTTATTGCTTTTCTACTTTTTAGGCACTGCATTTCATATGTTACGCCATTTTACTGGCACAAGAATTTCTGCAGGATTAATAAAGTTTTGTCTTATCTTAACTGAACACAGTCAAAAGCCATAAGTAGTATAATATAATACAATATAAGATACAACTTTATTAATCCCAGAGGAATTTCTTGAAGGTAGACATATAAGTGGACATTCTAGTATAAATGCAGACAAAGAAAACAACAAGCTTTGTGTATTTGGTGGTGCTCTGATGTTTTGTTTGAGTAACATTAAAAAATATCTAATTAAAATTAAAAGAAGGGAATAGGGGACTTGTCTAAAATGTCATGGTATAAGATAAATTAACAGCAAAGATGAAATGTCTAGGTTGCTATAGAAGTGCTAAAAAATTCTGCTAATGTAAATTTTCCATTTGAATAATGACAATAAACTTCCAAACAGCATCAATCGTGCATAAACTTAGCATGAGAAGGATATTACTATTTAAAATATGAAGTTTTGATTTATCTGTTGCTGGTGGCACACTTTCTGCACTTTCATTGTATTTATCACAAACAAATCCTGTAGAAATATGATATTCGAAATGCTATTTTCATCAAAAACTGCTTCCACACATTAGGAGTTCAGGAGAAGCAATACAGAAGCAGGCTTTCTTAATTAAACTGTGGTCTATACAGATGTTTATATATTAATACAACTGATTACTCACTGTAATAACTGTGTGCTGTCTTTGTGTTTCTGCAGTACACTCTCCTCCCTCCATGTTTCAACCGCTGCTGCCAGCCCACGCCATGACCTCGCTGCCTGTGTCTCACGCCTGAGCTGCACACAAAAAACACACTCGCACACATGCACAAACAGCACACACAGCATCCTCAGACTTCACCAACGTTCATCCCGCCATCAGCAGCTGCAGTATTCAGTATTCCATGGTAAAAACTATTTTCTCAGTGAACCATAAAACCTTTTCTCTCCTCTCAAACTGCCAGTAACTCATCACCACGTTTATATTTCTGTTAAGCAAATTCTGGATGGCTTCTAATTTACAGGCCTAAATGTACTGTACGATGTGGAAATGGAAAGGTCTCAGTGTACCTCATAGGATCGTGACACATGACATCATAGATTTATATTTGTTTGTGTAGTTGGTGACAAAGTTTGACCGTGCTACTCGACGTGAAAGCTACCTGACCCAAAACATCAACTCCATATGAAGATGAACTTGAACTTGTATGTATAGCAGTGTTGGAATTTAATTTATTGTATGTGTACGTCCGTTTTGAGAATAAATGTCTAATTTCACAAACCTGGGAGACGAGTGAATGAAATGTATTTTACACAACAGCTGATGAGGAGCCGTTTTCACACTAGCATTAGCAGTTTAATAAAGTGTGCATGGTAGAAAAACTAATTCTGAATGGTGAACATTCTATTAAAAAACACTACTTATAAATAAATATCATGGCACACGTTTGTACTGTTGACTTTTCTGGATAAATGAGCCTGGAGTGTTGCTCATCTTTCAATCGACTGCATCTTCTGACTTTGAAGAGTTTGTGGTGAGAAAACTGACTCACATCTTACCAAGAGAGAAGTTTAACTTGTGTCTGCTTGTTGACTGTGGTTGACCAAAAGAATCTAATTTCCAGACATGGGAGGGAGCGAGAGGCATATAAAAACACTGCTTTTTATCAGATCTCAGGTATTCCCCGATGGGAAAGGAACCAAACCTGAGCGACATGTACAAAAAGATACAAAATTCAACAGGGAGCATGGCAGCATTTCAGTATAAAAACAACATCATGGCACGTTGGTAATACGCTCCACTGAGCCCTACATGCATCATTTGTCTTGTTTCAGATACACAAGCAGAGTTGTTTTGCTTTTATTGAATGTTACATCGTACGTGTTCCAGCGTGTTCAGCTCGAATGGGGGCAGAAGCCGTGTAAGTCTGGTGGTGCTGTCACTCCCAGGTACCATGAGGGCTCGTTCTCAGGGTTGACAAACATGGCACAAAGACGCACAAACATGAGTCACATCACCCAAAGTGACGCTAAAATCCATTCTGAAAAAAAGCTATAAGTTTTAATATCTGTAAAACACAAGGACACTGTGAATCTGTCAACAGCTCTGTCCCTTACCAACACCGAAACGTAATATACACTGATCAGCTACAACATTAAAACCACCCACCGAATACTTCTGAGGTTCCCCTTGAGCTGCAAAAATAGCCCCGCTTCGTCTGGGCATGAACCCAGGAACTCTGTAGGTGTCCTGTGACGTCTTGATAGTAGATCCTTTGGGTCCTCTTTCTTGTGGTGTGGGGCCTCTATGAAAAGGACTTGTTTGTAAACATCCCACAGATGCTCGATTACATCAGGTTTTGGAGATTTTGGAGGCCGGTCGTGCTCCTCGAACTGTTCCTGACCAGCTTTTGTGGTGTGGCAGGGTGCAATGTGCTGCTGGGGAAGACCAAATCCTGTTGCCATGGAGGCGACAGTTTTTAGGTGGATGTTACATGTAAAAAGTAATAACTTCACGGATTCTGGGACCGAAGGATTTCCAGTAGAACATTCCATTGTAACAAGATGATCGATGGCATTCACTTTCCTTATCAGAGGGTTTATTGCTGCAGCTGAAAGAGTGCATCTCCTTTTGCAAAGAAACTCTGTTTCCTGGAGTTTGGCCACAAGAGAAAAATCTGGATTTCACCAGCTAATTAAATACTCAACTACAACACAACGACACTTTTCACATTATTGGCTCACAGGTCATACAAACAACTGAGCAAATGCAACAAGACGACAGAAAGTCAGAAATCAAACAAGGAATTTTGGTCATGTGTTTTGCTATTAATACAAGACGGAGGACTCAGAAATCAAAGACTTGTTCAGAGAAACTTATCACAACACTCCAGCAGCTTCAAACCAACAGAAATATGCCAACACTGCTTCTGCTTGTTAGCTTTGTGTTTGCAGTTAGCCACATATTCAGATATTTTTGATGTTGCTGAAACACATAAACATGATCAGATGAGGAGTGGGTTATACTGCAAGTGTGTTTTAAACATAAGCGTTGGAGTATACTAGTGAAATCCATTTGAGCTGAATACAGCCAGTGTTCTCTGTGAAGGGAGTCACCTTTAAAATCAACAGGGGTTGACTGTTTAATATTAATGAGATTCATTTGTAGAGTATCACTTTAGGAGCGACCAATCACCACATTACACACACTGTAATGGTTATTATAGCTGTCAGTGGTCTCATTGCGTTGCCCTCTGAGTGACATACTGTATACATGCGCCCTTATCAGCAGCAGGATAAACTGAAGAAACATCACATGTATAACACAAAGGCTTTGGCTGAGCACAGAAGGTGCTGCTGCTGAGTCTTCTAAACACAGAACATGCTTTTATTTACCCTCTAAGTCCTGCACCACCAGATAGTTGGAAAAGACAAGGATTTCCATCACTGGCTACTAAAATATCCCTTTAACAACTTATTAAAAAAATACAGAAGCATCTTCAAATACTATCCACACAGCTGCAATATTAAATTAAGTCACTCAATGTGACAATTCAAAGAAAGAGGCACTTAAAGGTGAAGCACTCTGAGCTGCGATAACCGTTAAATATCAAAACCGTTGACACCAAGTGGCAAATATGATTCTCAATGTGAGAGACTTAGAGGTTAAAGACTGTGATAACACACAGAGGAGCTGACGCCTCAACAACAGCACAAGTGTGACATCTGGCACCACCATGTGCTGAAAATTGGCAATTACAAGAGATTAAGGAAGAACAAAAGCTGAGGTTACTAGTCCCTATAAGGAAAGGAGTCACTTATTCCAATAGGAACTTAATGTGTGGCATGATTGTGGCTGTAAAACATATACAACAAACCATCAGTTATAACTGTACATTTAAAAAAATATATATTTACAATAACCTGGTGTGACTTTGTACACCAGCTAATCAAAGACTCTTAGACAAACTGACATCTGGAGTAAACTCTCAAATCCATAAATTACCGTGGGTGAATCCGATTATTAAAGTCCCTTATCTCGTTATAGTGTACAGGTGCAACTTGTGTGTACACTTAAATTAAGTTTGGCAAAGTGTTTATGGCCACAGGGGCTTGTACCGTGCTTCTGCATTAACCTTCAGTCTTTCTCCTTTTCCCACCTCTCCTCTTGTCTCTACTTCCTCCTGTTCTTCTTGTTGAGGATCCTCCTCAAGGTCTTGTTCATGTAGAAGGGCCGGTGTGGAGAGCCGTCGTTCACCTCCAGGTCCCACACTAGGAGGCAGCAGTAGCAGAAATTAAAAAAACTGAGATCACAGTTTAAAATTGAAAACCTTTCAAAATGGACTGCACAATACTTCAACCATTTATGTTTATTCGAAAACAAAGATTCACATTTTCATTGGATTCATTAATAAAAAAAATTCTCCTATACAAAAAGAACACTGAATCACCTCCAGACAGATGTGTGTATTATACTTAGTATTAAAACATCACAACATCTGAACCATCCAATAAAAAGTTTACCAAAAATGGCTTTGACATCCTTTTATAAACTGTATCGCAAAGGTTCCTGGTGTTAGGTCTAAAACCACTGAATAAAAGGAACATGTTTTTTTATATTTTTTCACAACTAGGCACATAAACTAGTGGCTGCATTCAGAAGTTTCCTGAAAACTGTCAGGTTCTGTTCAGATTTTAAGCAAAAACCATAAAATGCCTTTTTTTAAAGTCTTGACCTCCCACAAAGTCTCTGTCAGGTTTTACAGTACATCTATGAGCAGAATGAAAACTGAAATGACTGTGCATCCGATGTAAAATATGAGACACCTGTTTTTGCTAAGTGCAGAATACACACCATTTTTGGATCTGTGTGTTTGTGTTAGTATAAATATGGTGACTGATTGATTAAAGCAACCTAGAAAACCCAATGGTAAACATCAACAGCCAGCAAAATAATCATGCTACACAGAAGAAATAAATCACATGGTTCTTTTCCCGTATGTGAAAGTGCATACAAAACATGATTTTACACTAGAAGACCAAAGTGCGACAAGAGGGTGCCCCATAAGTCCACCACTTTTTTGTCATGGTGATGCCTTATGCCGTAGTCCATCAGTGGCATCTGTACATTTTAAGGTCCTCATGTTTGTTTGGGTAAAAATGCTCGTCTCATTGTTATCTCAGCCTGTGCATCCGTCCTGCGAGTTGACATGTACCCTCTCAGTAAGGCAGAGGTCAGCAGAGAATACAGAGAAGAAAAAAAAGAAACATGAACAGAAGCATAGCAGAAAAAAAGGCAAGTATCTGAGTTGGCTCAAGAGAGGAAGTTAACAGAAGTCTTTTTTTCCAGTCCCCCATGCCTTTTTCTGTGAGGACCTGAAGTAACCGCATGTCCTTTTCATGTCCAGGTCATCCCTGACCCGACTGGGATGCATCCAGATTTGATGTTTAGCCCTACAGTACTCGCTCTCAAACGTCCAGACTCCCACACATACAGAAGATATGGAGAAGTGAGTCAAGAGAGTCAAAAGTTCAGTGAACCGGCTGCACATCGCTCAGGAGGCAGCGCTTGATTTGGGAACCTCCTCGCCTTTGCGCAGGATCTTGTGCAAGCCAGGAGACATGTAGTAGGGCCTGGAGGAAGAACCATCGTTCCTCTCCAGGTCTTCGCCTGGTCCCAATAGAGGAGGAGGAGCGAATAGCAGACAGAGCAGAGAATGACAGCCACAAAGAGAAAGGAAAAGCAGAGGCTTAGTGGAGGGAAATGAACAAAGGGCATGCAGAAATTAAAGACAGCTGAAACAGTGAATGAGCAGGAATCATTTATAGTTAGAATTAAGAAATAGCTCTGAAGCTGGAAAGAGTTATATTGAACTGCTGACATGCTGCTTAATTTTAACTTTAGTACTGGTAGTCATATTCTCAGTGGCATGTAAACTGCATGAAAAATCAGCATACTTACAAAAGCACAGGAACAGCGTGTCCACACACATGGCATAGACATTAAAAAAGCCATGTGCAATCATGTAGGATCCAAATATCACCGTCTGAAAGAAACAAGTCACAGTCAGCGTGATACGTATGGTGAACTTCTGTCGAGTGTTTCATTTTCATTGTGCAACAACAAAAATCAGCATGCCAACAAACACTAAAAACATCAGGAAGAAAATTAACGGCTGAGTCATAAATCCATCAACAGAACTCATTAGCCTGAGAAACACTGTAAGAACAAAGAGCTGTTAAATGGAGTTAAGCAACTTTTAACAGCTAAGAAAAAATATGCACTTCACAAATGTTAAGACATAAGATAAGCTTAGGGAGAGAAGAAAACACTGGAATAAAAAACTACAACATTATACAAAATATTCTAGTGCTATGTTATGGAGAAAAGCAGAAAACTGAATTTATAATAATAATGCACTGGTTTTATATAGTGCTCTTCTAGGCACTCAAAGACACTTCACATCGCATTATTCATTCACTCCATACTCAATGGTGGTAAGCTACATATGTAGCCACAGCTGCCCTGGTGTAGACTGATGGAGGCGAGGCTGCCAGTCTGTGCCATCAGCCTCTCGGCGAGGCTGCGAGGCTGCCAGTCTGCGCCATCACCACTCACTCTCACACTGCATTCACCCAGGCTTCCTGGTGTTCCCTCACAGTCTCCCATCCAGGTACTGACCAGACTCAATCTTGCTTAGCTTGGTGGTACGGCCTATGTGTGTCTAGAGTCATTTTTAACAAAATACAATAACAAAAATCATACTTATACATATATACTAAGTGAGCCAGAATCATAACTCATAAGAATGATTTGCGACTACAATAATACGAAAGTTCTGCATTAAACTAAGCATCAGTGAGAGTCTATAAAATCCCATCGGTGAATACTGAATAGTCCAAGTAAGAATACAAACATAACTCAATCTGCTCAAGCAACTTTACTCCATCTAAATCAGACACTATTGTCGCTGTTACAATTACTAATTACTGTAAATACCTCACATTTGAATTTCTTACCAGAAGAGGGACCCAGTAGTAGTTTAGTGACGGCACCTCCTCTTGAAAAACTGGTATTTTACGTGAGAAGAAGAAAAATGCTAGAACACCTGAAAGAATGAAAAAAATGACAAAAGTTAGAAGAGATATATACACATTTAGACATTGTGTAAGTCCCTCTCTGGTCAATGAAACCCCTAAAAATTTACCTGTGTATCAAAATTACAAATTTAGAAGTTTTGTTTTAATGAAAATAAGCCTGTCATTTTTAAAAATGGCTTAGATGTAACTCTAAACCATTGTTACCTTTAGAATGTGTGGATTTATGAAGTCCTTGTGTCTCTCTCCAACCATCTTTCCTCTACTTCCTGCAGATCTAGAACACCAGCTCACCTATGACTCTGCTCAAACACAGAAAAACTACTCTGCGCTACACAATAGCAAGTTGTAATTGGCTTGCAGTAATTCAGTCACATGTTAGAACTGGAAACTGATTCTGAAGACCAACAATGACAAGGAAAGGCCCATTCTCCAAGGTGGCAGGATTGGTTTCTTAGGTTTGTAACATATAAAACCCTGGTTGCTTGAATCTGTATTTTGAGACTGTCATTGGTACACTGCAGTTTCAATGTGGAGATGCTCAGCCATGATGCTCACTGCTTACATCACTCATGACATGTCTTCCTGCATACAAAAAAAAGGACTTTCACCAGAGGTGTCTTTAAAAGTGGTACAGGACTTCCAAAAGTACAAACTTTTTTTGGTACTTTTAAATTAATTGATGCTACATTAGTGAAACCTATAACAAACAGCGGCTAGGCAGCGTAATAAACTTCAACATTATTTTTGTACAGGTATTCTTAAGGAAACCGCTAGGAGTAGAAACAGAGACATTATAAGAGAGAAACACATCACTTAAAGAATCCAGACTAGAAAACAATGGGAGAAATTCCATAGATAGTGGTTGTATGACACACATCCCATTGATTGTCCCAAAAAGCCAAGTGTCTGCTTTATAACAGTTGAACCAGGAGACATCCAGCCAAATTAATTGCTGAACTGAATCAAGCAGTAGGAGTATATAAAAAATCTTCTTAAGCACTATTTTGGGGAAAAGCCACCAAACTTTTTAAGCAGCACATTTGGTAGGTTATTCTAGACAAGCAGTTTTAATGTCTCTGCAACCATTGATATTACAGTTATGGCTCTCTCCATTCATTTAGATAGTGACCTGCTCTTGTTAGTCTGAAATAACTCCCCAGGGGTGTTACCAAGATGGATGGAATGGCAAGACATGCCTGCAAGGACTTGGATCAGTTAGAACTTACTTTTAATTTAAGATCTCATAAACTGAAATTAATTTAAGGCACCCTAGAATTAAGTCAGCCAACTACTGGGCTGTAAATTTCAACTTACAATGACACAAAATGAATCATTATGTGAAACAGTGTGTGTGCATAGCAAAAATAACTAAGAGCGAGGCGATTTATCATCCTTCGTATATTCGGGAAGATATCTCATCCTGCCTCTTCTGCAGTTTTTTATCTGTGCCACTGTTTGTCACTTCACAGAGCGCGGCAGACGTGAAACTTACCAACACCTCCTGAAATAAGCAGTTTTCCCAAGAACAGCAGAAAGTCTGTCACCTTGTCCAGGACAGCCACCCTTCAGAGGAAAAGAGAGAAATGCAGACAGCACAGAAATGGAAACTGTCAAGCACTGGGAGGCAGGGATTTAAGGTAATGCAGTCACCTTTAAGTACATGATAGTGAGAAGGTTAGTCTGCAAAAATGTGCAACTACAGGAAACACTAACTTATTCATTGTTTTCCCAACATGCATACAGTAATTCCACCCTTTTAATATACAAAATCTGACATTTATAATCATTTTATTAATGAAAAAAAGCTAATTTTACTGTGGAAGTACTGTCAGTGTATGTCTCAGCATCTGAACTCTATTGAAGCTGCTGATCTGCAACGCACATTTAACAAAGATCTTACCGAACAACATTCCTCATCAAGAGGAAGAAAGCATCCTTGGAAGAGGTGCAGAAGTTCTTCCCATATATTGCTATCTGTTGGTGAGAGCAAAGTAAACAGTTCTTAACTAAGCATCAAATTATGGCCAGTTAATAGCATAACGGTAAACATGCATGTAATTAATCTGTCAACAGTGTTACTGGACATGACTCACCATAATGTATGCATTTCTGTTTATAAACTTGATGAAACGTTCCAGGCACCAGAAGCAGCATTTGAGGCAGCAAAGCAAGAATCGAGCGCAGGCATTTTGAGAACCTGAGAAGATATCATGAGTCATCAACATGTCATGTTAATTAATGATTAAAGTTTTAGTGAAAGCGTGAATATTAGTGACTTTAAGGGTTGCAGCTTACCTTTCAGTTTGTGATCCAGGTATTCAAGAACAATTCGGACCATTTGCACCACAGCAAGGATTAGAGAACCAAAAGCCAAAGAACCTGTGTGATAACTGGGACACAAGAAAATGGAGTAGCACTCGATTTGCTTAAATACTGATTTTATTTTAACTTAATTCTTTATATATATTAGTACCAAACTAATCAAAAGCCTGGCAGTTTCTACATGCAACTCTTGAGGCTACACAAAACAATTAAGCAACACTCAATTTTAACATTGCCATGTACAATTGTAGCCTGCTATCCTGACACTCTGGACTTTCCAATATCAAAATTAGCAACAAATAAAAAAATACATTAGACTATAAGTGCAGTATATTCTAAAACATAACATGTCTGTCCCTGCAGCTACCCACCGTATGGCTCTGCTGAATGAGGAGTACAGCGGGCAGGCAGGGATGTCATCTGGCTTCTTCAGGGCCCAGTAGTAGGAGGCGAAGGCCCCGGCCAGTGTGCACTGACCCAGGGCGATGGTGAAGTTCACCAGCCAGAGGAACACAAACAGGTTACACAGATGGAGGACTAAGATGTAGCGGTGGTACATACTCTCCCCACCGTAGAAGGCGAACATGCATTGTGACCCGGGGCACACTTTGGTAATATTGGACTGGTTGAAGGTCTGAAATAAAGCAACAGATCTGACAGTGATTTACTCAACCTTACTTCAAATTAGAAAATGTACTGAGATAGAGGCCTCATTTATAACATAGCAGAGTAAAGAACATAAAATGATTGTAATACGATTAACATCTCGTTAAACAACTCAGTCACAGAAAAACTGGTGTCACTTTTCTCTTCATGTCTTTTCAACTTCTTCTATCTTGCATGTAAATGAACCATTTCCAAATGTATGGCTTTGAGGTAATCCTGCATTTATTAAACGCTGAGTGACCACATGGCACATAAATCCTTTTAGAAGCTCTCATTACCTTACACACACCCAGGGGGCAGGGTGATTGATAAATAACATCTGTCAACTAAGTGTTTGTAGCTGTTAGCTACTAATTTAACTCTATTTACATTACAGCAGCTAATCAATTTGCATTAATATATTTTACTTTTAGGCAGTTAAAAAGCTATTAAACTCAGTTTGATTGATCACAGTGTGATAAAAGAATCTGACCGAGATGTATGAAACAGTTACAAAAACAGAGAATCAGTAGCATCAGTATTTTTCTGAAAACAAGACAAAGCAAAATAAACACATATTTCTGGGAGACAAAGTATTTCTTCAGTAAAAGCATTTCATTGTTAAAAGACTGTAGGACTGACCTGAGGATTGCATGTGAGGTTTGCATACATGCATTTATCGTCAGCAGGTGTGACCTTGTAGACTGCATTGCCAGATGATGCTAAGAAGCTGAGGGGAAGGCAGTTAAAGGAAACACAAAGGGAAAATTTATGCACACAGGAATCCCTGACTTGAGATAAAACGTAGCCAACCTTGTTGTAATACTTCTTACACAATATTTATTAATAAAACATTCTCTAACTATTTGAACTGCAGCGGTGCCTTATGGTCTGTTTACTTGTCTTGATCTTGTGGTAAATCCTAATGAAGCTGATGCAATGTTTCTACAGAAAAACTACCACAGATTGCATCAAAGTAGCAGAGCTCCTCTATTGCTCTGCATGAAACACATCTTCAGTGCCTCAGCAGTTAAAAGGATACACTGCTGTGACCGCCCAGTAAGCAATGCAGATGGCCAGAAGGAAAAAGGTGATGACAGGATAGAAGAGAGTGGACATGATGTAGCTGATGGCCCTAGAAACAAAATCAAACATTGTATGCATGAAAACAAGGGTGAAATACACCGTTTAATTAACAGAGCTTTTGTCCCATTTTTCTACTTACTTGCTTCCCTCCTTCAGTAAAGCAATAGCAATGCGCAGCCTCGACCTCAGAAATATCAGCATTATGACAATGATGGCCTCAATCACAGAAAGCGAAATCACTACAAAGCAAATGTCAAGTCAGTGGGTAAATAATAAATATGTTCAACATGTTATTTTAGCAATTAAAAAGTTTTATCCTAATTAATACAAACGTTAATTGAAATCCCCATCATCTACAAAGCTCACTATGACGAACACTGGACTACAGTGACAGTATAGGGGAATTAATCTCCTAATAGAACAACCAGAGACAAGCCCCTGGCGTACGGTATGCAACATGTAGCTTACATATTAAAAAGTAAAGTGTTAAATAAAAGCCTGGTAGTGATAGACAACATACTGAAGATGAGCCACGTCTGGCTGCGCTGAAGGTAAATGCTGAAGTCTGTGTGGAAGCTAATATCAGTGATGGTGACGTTAGAGCCTGGCTTCCCGATCAAAGAACTGTACTCCCAGTAACAGTGCCAGATACCTGAGAGAGAGAACGACAGAGCTGAGATGAGTCGAAAATCTAGTAGAGCATGACATGACAAAAGAGAACCGCTCACTGCAAGATTGGTGAAAAAGTCACATGTAAAAAAATGTGGGCAAGATCTCCAACACATGCACCAGGAATGAAGTAGTAGGTGGAATCATGGGTAACAGTCTATGCATACTCACCATAGCCAACTGCAGTGATGACACCAAAGATAATGAGCCACAGTAGGACACCAGCAGTGAAGCGCAGGAGCATGATGAAGACCAAACTGACCACCATGGTTATCACCAGACCACTGCAACAACACAACACACAGAGTCAACTGTTTGGTTTATTTAGCATAATCGGACAAGAAAACACTTTATCCTTTTAAAAACGTTGCCTACAGATAAAGGTGGTAATCTAAAACAAATGGAACATGGAATCGACCTTCTGAAATTATTTTCTTAGTTCAAAGTGTCACATAGAAAAAGTTAGTGGAGTTATCACACTGGCATCTAGGGTCAGGTGCCCTCTTTGTAATTTAAGTGTGTGATGTCATCATGCCAACATCCAGAGAGCCCTATAAAGCCTTCAGAAAAAAGGTAGTGGATGGTGATGAGTCTTAAAAAATCTCCTAATTACTGGAAATCATAATTTCACTGTAAAGAAAACAACCTCCAAGGTGCATACATTTCAAAGGACTTTCAATTTGTCTGCAACCGGCTGTCCCAACAAATTCAGCCCAGGAACAGACTGTTTGATGCAAATGAAGGGTTCAAGAATGCCAAAATTTCATCACAGGATCTGATGGTAACTCTTGCTATGTAACTATTAGTGTTAAAGTGCATGTGCTGATAGAAAGACAATGCGTAAATTTAACCTGCATGGGAGGTGTGTGAGGAAAATGTTACGGTTTGGGGATTTTTCTCAGCTTCAGAGACTGAGCAGCTTGCAGACATTTATTCAGCCATTAATTATGCACCATATCAACAACTGCTTCAAGGTAGCATGAGGCCATCTGTCTGAAAGTTTAAATTGAACCACAAGTGAACCTTTCAATGGGATAATGATCCTAAGCACACTAGCAAATCCACCAAGGAGAGGCTCGAAAGAAGGCATATGGAATGGTTTAGTGAAGAAAAAAGGCCCAGATTTGACATCTCATTAAAATGTTGTGGGGGGGATTGAACGAACGGTACAGCAAGAAAATCCTCAAACATCTTGCAGCTGCAGGAATTTGCATGGAAGAGTAGTCAAAATGTTCTGATGTGAAGGATGGCAGAGAATTATGCAAAATGCCTATCAACCTATCAAAATTAGCTTCTGAGACCACTGACTTTTCCCACAGAAGAATACTACATCTATTATTGTTTTTGTTGGATGAATGATTTGAAAAGCTCATTTTACTTGTGGTGTTGTTCAAGTATTCTGCTTTATCTGTCGGCACAGTTTCAAAGAAGATTAAATGTTTGCTTGTCCAAATATGTCACTTTTTCAGATGACTGTACACACTGATGAGTATTTGGTAAAAAAAAAATACTGACACAAAAAAGCAGGAATTACTGGATATAAAAGTTACAATGCAAACGCTACTTTAGGATGAATTTCACTGATGGATCAGACTTTTTTTCCCACAGAGGAGCACATAGTTCATAATAATAATAATAATAATAAATGAAACATGAAAATTGCAGAAAGCCTTTCTTACATGAGGATCCAGATCCAGGAATTTGCATAATCCTCAAAGATCTTCATGCCAACTTCTTTGGCATTCAGCAGACTGGCAATACCTCTGTGATGGAGCAACAAGGTGAAGTGGGAAAAAGTGGGAAGAAGTGACAAAAAGATTTAATACCACTGAGAGGAACTGTGGCAGGTTTATGCTGCTGCCTGTCTAAGCTTACTAGGGCTTCTCAGAAACATTTTGACACTTGATTCGTCTTTAATGCTCTCACTGTGAAACAAAGATGAATACAGTTTCAAAGTGCTTCTGATAATCCCCGCTCTAAAAGCTAATTATCAGTATCTGAGGGTCTGGAAATTAATCGTAAGCTTCATATCAATGAGCCACAAAACAGAATTAGTGTTACTGAAGCACTATTATGCCTTAGGTCCTATAGTATGGCAGTAAATGGTATAGCAGCGTGTTACTGAATGTGCTACAGAGGAGCAACTAGTGGTACAGCACATTGTAATGGATGTGTTACATCAAGAACCCATCAATTTCTGTTTGCAATAATCAGAAAGACAGTCATAGACTATAAACTTGTGTGGGATAAACTAAATGTTAGAGTATTTATAGCACAGGAGAGTTCAGCTCAATTTAGTAACAGTTTTAACTTGTGCTTAGAGGTAGAATAACGTATTGTTTAACTACAGGAGTGGCAGCAAAAGTCAGAACATGACTACTGCAAAGTTTTACTGCCCTCTGACTTTGATAAATCTCTGCAGTCCCAACTGAGGAGGTATAGAGGACAAGATAACTTTGCTATGGGACAAACAGAACACTAAAAGCTGCTCTGCAAGCAGCGTAATGAGGTCTAATCCAGCTCCATAAAGGTCACTGTCAATACAAAGAAGTTTGGATCGCATCCAGTGTCTACGTCAAGTGAGAAAACCTAATGACCACCAGGGGGCACCACATCACTCTCTACTTTCTATTGTATTTCACACTGACTGTGTGGGGACTCACAAAACAGTAGTTGAGTTGATGTTTTGAGGTAGATAAGCCACAAACAAGTGCATTATTCTCTTCTAATTCCCGTCCACTGTTGTAGGTGAAGGAATGGATTCTTCTTGATGAACAGTACAGGTGGGAGGGTTAGTCTACATGAAGCTACTGGCCATAGCAGAGGCAAAGTTAAAAAGCTGAAATAAAGCATTTTTTGAGACCTTTCCGCTCTTTCCTGCATGGCAGTTACTTGGCTACAAAAAGAAAAGCATTAAATTACAATATATTTCCAGATAGTTCCCTGCAGAAAAAAAAGATCACAGCAAACACAAAATCATGTATGTTTGTAGTGTCAGCTGGTTTAAATACATGATTTCTCTGCTACTGAAGTCCCTTAACATGCTGACAGTGTAGATATAACAAAGCAGCTGTCATAAGCTTTTACATACCCCTGAAGTTCTAGCCTAGAACTTGAAGGTGAGCTACACGTTCATGCAATAAACATGCACATGACTTTGAATGTGGACGGACACATTCCTGGGCATCAGATGTGCCCACTTGTCCTACCCTGTAATATTTGTCCAGAGCTCTTTGGGTGCAGAGTTGGCATCCCTATTGACAGCATAACAATTTCAAAACACTTTACTCTAGAGGGATAATTACTGTGCATAGGAGCATGCCAATTCCCAATCTAACGTATGACTTTTCTACGGCTGTAACTTAACTGATTGAACAATTAGGGCAAAGATTCAGGTTGCAAAGAAACAGGTCTTACATGGCAGCATCTTTGAGGTCGTTGACGCTTCTCTTGTTATTGTCGCCGTCTTTGAAGATGGTCTGATTGGCTACGGTTAAAATTCCATCTCTTCTAATGAAATCAGGGAAGCACCGCTGAAGGACTGAAACACATTTGTGAACATTTTCATTTGAATTAAGTGGCTTGGCAAGCAAATAATGAGCTATTGTGTGTTGCTATGTTTAGAGTTACTCGGATGCACTTACAAGGTCTGCTTGGCACAATCATAGATGGGCAGTCTTCATCTCGTATGACTTCTCCAGTTGACTGAGAGGGAAACAAAGGAGACAATGAATGAAACTATTGAAAATGAGTGATTAATCAGTGACCATTCATTCATGACAGTCTTTATCATGGAGACAGAATGGAACGCCTTTTCCATTAAGTTAAGTGATCTTTTGTTTTGTATGAATCTGCCATGTGTGCTGTGAATTTTCGGAAAGCTTTGTGTGCTTCTCTGTCTTTTAAAACCTCTGTTGAAACTCACTATAATTCACATTACTGTCAGTATTCATATATGACACATGACGGTTAATTTTAGATGTCTCATAAAAAGCGACCATAAATTTTCATTTAACAGATAGCTAAATTGAGTATATTTGCTAAACTCATTTATTTCATAAGGTTTAACAAAAATGAAAGTAGCTCCTATGTTCCAAAAAATAACGATCACTTGTACAGATTATGGCTTTGGCATTTTCATGATTATTAACGTCACTAATCCTCACCAAGACAAAGACGCCAGATGTGACAGAGTTTGGATGAATCCCGTTTGATGCAATACTCCCATACTTGAGATGAAGCGGGAAGGGAAAACTATGATTCAGTCCAAATGCTGTGACAGAGCTGCAAGGTGCTCCCACACAACACCTCATTTTGATTCTTACACGCCATCATGCCAACGTCATCACCATTGAACTGCTGCCAGTCGACAGAACAGAGCTGTGATGTGCATGAGTGGCTGCTAGCTCACTTCCGCCTGTCTCTTGTAGCCCTTTCAAACAAGCTCTTTGTTGTAATGACTGTACAGACAGAACTGGGGAACAGATTTTTGTGGAAAATTATATTTGGTCATAAAGTGTTTCTATAACAGTAAAGGACAGGATGGAACTTCAGAGAAAAATACATGTCCTGATAAACAAGCAACAGTGATTCCACTTTTCATCCAAATTTTTCAAGTTAGCCAAAAAAAAAAAAAAAAAAAAAAAAAAGCACAACAGACCATTAACTGCTGTCTCTCACCTTACTGCCAATCTCAAAGCCCGGCTTGCAGAATTGCTTGTAATATTCCCAATTTTTGGTATTCCTTGCATCCAGGAGAGTGGCAAATCTGTCAGGGCACTTGGAGACACAGAGCTGCAGAGAGCAACACATCCTATTAATGAGGGAGCCCATCAATCTTGCATAATCATGCGTGGCGGAAAAGTTGGAGAGCAACATAAAGCACTGCACAATGCGCCCCAAGAAGGGGGCTTCATTCACTCTCTTACCTGGGTTGTAGGGCACTGGAGGTTAATTAAAACTGCAGGATTGGCACATTTCAACATGTTGAAGTAGAATAATATGGCTTTGTTTCTGTGCAGACAAAAGATGAGGACAAAGAGGGATGTCAGATTAGACAGATCCAAAAGTCCATTACTATGCAGTGTTTTATCAGTAAGCATTTAACACAGAGAGAGTGTACTGTGGAATAAAACTTGCTAGAATTAATCACAAAACCATCTCCTTGTACTGCATTGTGGTCAGAGTCTATTGTGAGTGTAAAGATAACAGTGGAAAGCTGACGGACAAATTGGACAACATGATTATTTCGCAGATTTATGCTTCCCTACTCACGCATTTGGGGTGTCCTGCTGGCCGCAGAACTGGCCGTGGCTGTCGGTTGGATAGACGACCTTCCTGGGATCACCATGAATCCAGGCTGAAAACACACCACAACAGCTTTTAAAATGCATGGACTTCAGCATGTGTAGCCTTACTGGACACATGTATACTCATGTCACCTGTTTATTTTTCCTTCTGAAGCACATGAGATCACTGGTCAACTCATTATAGTCCTTTCCAGACTCTTTGTGGTCATTAATGACAGATGTTATGAGTCCTCAGTCAGCTTCAGGTGTGCTGGTCTATTTCTTTAATGTAACTGAAAAATAATCTGCTACCTAAGGACAAGCATTGCATTATTATTAACATAGAGCGTGATCAAAGAAAGTCAGAAATAAATATATTAACAGTATTTCTGAATGTTATAAGTGCACAAAGTCCAGGCCAGGCCTATGTATTAACCAAGGAAACTAACACAATTAAAAAGACAACAATGGGGATTTATTTGGAGGACTGCCTGAACGCATATTAATCGAGAAGAAACACCAAAAAAATCTATCCAGTTTAATTTGTTTGCTTCTGTTTCTCTAGATAAGAGAACAGTATCACAATACGAAGCAATTCTTGTGTTTCATTAACTTGCCCAACCTTAACAACACAGTGTTAAGGCCTTTCACCTTGCCGGTCGATGAAGGATCGTGCTGAACGTGAGGCGGCACAGTAAAGACAAGCAAAGATGACTAATCTGAAAATTTATGAAGGAAAAAAAGCACTACATTTTTCAGCTGATTGCAGACATGTCAGTGTCTATTTGAAGTCACATCCATTGTCATGGCTCCTGCTCTTTTTAAATAATTGGGAAACAGTAAGTCCTTCCCATGCCCAGATTGAGACGTGACTTCACTGACAATAAGCTGGCAAGAGACGGCACTTTAGTGACAGCACTGGGACTTCATTTCCCCCCTACTTTGTGATGTATATCATACATCTGTGTGAAACAAGGAGAAAGGAAATGTGCGGTTATGTTCGCTGGATATAACAAAGGGTATGTATATATATATTTGCATGAGAAGGGATAAATAAAAGTGGCAGAGGGGAAATAGTGAGGGGAAAGAAGTAGAGAGAACAAAATGTTAAACGGAAAAAAGAAATAACTGGATGAAGGGAAAAAGTAAAGAAAAAGAAAATGATAGCTCATGGGGAGGTTTACTGCATGGCCTTAGTTGCAGACAAAGTGGATTCTCTGTCACACTAAACGAAACAGCTACAAGAAATTTGAGCCAGGGGAATCATTAGTCACCTAGTCAAAAACCTGACTGGGACGCAAAACAGATTTACACAACCAGAGTGTGCTGCAAGTTGCAGCTCAAGACCTACTTATTAAAAGAAAAGCCCATTCTCCACTGGAGCTCTGTTTCTCAACTCCCCCACACTTTTCACAATCAGACGTTTTGTTGGATAACCCACCAAGAAATTATGAACAAGTCAAACAAACAACAACAAAAAACAGCTTGTTTTCTCTGGTGCATCCTGTGGAGATGCGAAGCCAGTTTTTTTGTGCGGTAAATTGAGATTTTGTCAAATTACTGGCAGACAAAACCTCACAAGCAGAGCACACGCACTGCATTCACCTTTCTTTTCACAACCTCAGCCTGAGATTTTGCTTTGTTCAACCTGGAAGAATCAGGCTAAAGTGAGCAATTCACTTTTCCAGACCACAACCAAACCTATCAGCAGTGCTGCACATGTGTTATTATGAAAGTCTGTGTGATGTAATCAGTGGTACAATGTGTGAAACTTACCCACGGTACCCAGAGCGATGTAGCCAAGGATGACAATGACAAAGATAACGCAGCACACCACATCAGTGCAGCTCCTGGAGAGAAATAAAAACACATGAGAATAAGTGTGACACATGAATCCAAAATTACAACAGAGAAATAAATGTATTTATGAATGGTTAGCTGCTGGGTGCAAAATTAGCAACATTAGCAAATATTAATCATGCATCCATGAGGAGAATTGCGGCTTTGCTTCACCTCAAGGAGAAATAAATGAGCATTGTGTATTTAACCATGTCATTGTTGGTAATCATGATATAGATGCTGTATGGGAAATGAGTTTTAGCTTCATGTCGAGAGGCACTTCTTGCTTCCAGGCATGACAAAGTGTCATCTGTATGTTTTCAAAGAAACTGCAGTAGAGCTCTACTGACTTCTTGATGAGACTCCGAGTCCCCCCTAGAGTTAAGTGTCCCACAGGCACAGAGACAGCTATTTGAAGATCCCCTCTCACTCCACAGAAGCCTTAGTCTACTGGTTTAAAACAGCATCTCTGAGTCTTTCTTTTTGAGTCTATTCACGGTCTCAGTGTCTTCCCATAACAAGCTTTCTTCCCTTCTTTTCTGCTCTGAGAGAAGCTGTCCGTCCTTTTCAAAACTATCCAGACTGTAGGTACTAGCCTTGAGTGAAGCCAGTTCACGGTGGCCAGTAGAACCATACAGGGGACACATGTAGCCTCCTCCTTGCAGCATATGCTAGCAAAATTGACTTGAGACACTCATCTCCCCCAGCTTTCAAAAACAAGGTCAAAAGGAGGCTGAAGGTCAGAGATGTGACAGCTTTTCCTCTGTGTAGTTCTGTGAACAGTGGACTGTCCTTGTTTTGTATGCTGCATGGTTACATGGCTGCATACAGACACCACTGTTCCTCAGCATCCAAACACCGTTACACAATTACCTAGCAGACACTCAAGACAGACTAGAAAAGAAATACACACACATAAAATCAGCTGTGGAGGAAGCCACACAAACAGTGATTTAAATAGGCATTAATGCATTAACATGTAAACAAGTGTACTGAATGCATTTTTTGCTGGGAAACAAACATAGCTATTTAGCCTGTATGCTCAGTTCTTAGATTTAGGGTCAGCTGTGTAATTTAAGCTTGCACTGCAAATTATTCTGGACTGTTTCCACGTGCAGCTGCAATTAAGAGATAATTTTTATGGTCCTGCATTAATAACTGCAGTAAAGCTTGCAATCTATGTTAACAGGCTGCTCTGGGAGATTGGTTTGCTGAACTTAGCAATACAGGCGACTGGAAATCGTTTGTGTCCCAGCAGGGCTGCTAATACTCCTTGTTTCTCAGTTCAGAATAGGATGGCTCCATTATCGCCTCCATCATTTGAATTACACTAAGACTGAAGATACTTGCAAATTCAAAATGTGATTTTGCCACTCATAATGTGACCGGCACATTTGGAGCTGATGATGGTTGACCCATGAACCATCTGTATTTTCAGGCAAACATCTCAACTTCTCAATCTCTGCTTGAAGACACTCGATGACAAAAGACTGAAAGCAGAGCAGCCATTATTAACTAATTAATGGATTTGTTTATAGACACAAAAAAAAACAGGCGGAAATTTGGTGGGGCTGACTTTGCATATCTTCTCATTAACAACAGCATTGATTTTGGAGTACTAGGCAGATAAAACTAGCCATTTGGGAAATTTTTACATTCTGAACCCCAAGGAGTTTCTAGTCAGTTTTTGCTGCAGTTGCATTTTCACTCACTGTTTGATCAGTTTTCACTGCAATATAAAGTCCTGCATCTCTTTGGAAACAGCACAGCCATGGACAGCAGGAGAGAGACCTCAAAAATGTCTTGTGTGCAGCATAACAAATGTATAACACCATACATTGTATAAAACAGAAAAAAGTTGAATTTTCTTTTCTTATTATTTTATAACATTTCTTATTCTTATATAACATTTTTCTAGCCTGCAGTTCAGCCCAGTTCACCCAAAATTTGGATTTTTCGCCTAGTGCCTGTGTCATAACTCATTGCTTTTCGGTTGATTTTTTTGGTTTTTGTTTTTACAGGATATGCTAACAGCAAACATTTTATTATCGATGAATTTTAAAATGAGACATGTAAATTAAAGCACTTTTGATGAAATATTATAATTTAAGCATAAATTTGGTTAATATTTAGAAGTGAACAGCACGACACAGATGAGTAGTTCTGTAAGGGCTGTCAAAAAGTTGAAACTCTAAATATTCTTCCTGTTTTTTACAGTTCATGAGCCACAAACTGTGTGATATTTGTATATTTTTCTTAAAAAGATAATGTGCTTTCTAAACCCACTGGCGAGATTTTTGGCTCAGAGGGTTAATTAACATTTTTCACTATTTTCTGAAATCTAATTTACACGATGATTAACAGAGAAAGCCATTGACAGATTAACTGATAATGAATAATAATTGTTAGTTTTAACATAAAAATCAGTTGGTTGCTGCTGTACAAATTCAAGTAACATAGCAAATTCAAAAGAGCAATTATTGTTAACTTTAATTACAATAGTTTGTATGTGTGTGGGGCTTATGTCTTCATAGGACAAATGACCTAGAAATAAAAGTTACCCTGAACCTGCACGCATAGATCCTTTCCGGCAAAGGGAAAAAAGGTAAAGACTGGTGGGATTTGCGTAGCTGATATAACAGAATTCTTTTAGCTTTGTCCACTGAACGGTGCCAGATGTCATTTCCCAGAGTTGCATCTGCTTGCTTATAATTCTTTCTTTGTCCTAAAACAGAGGTGTCTGATTTACATGTGTAAATAATTACATATGTGTGAATTAATAGATAAGAGTTTTTCAGAAGAGGGAGCATGTTTTGATTTACAATGGTCTCCAAAGTGTGAGCTGACCCTGCATCCACTGAGAACAAATGAGAGATGGATCACTCTTGAACATAGCATACAGTAAAAATATAAAATAAAAGAATAAACACAGGAATCACATGGGAAGAAATAAATAAGGAGTTGCCATTTGAAATAAGCTTGGGGACTTGTGACACATATCAAGGTGTAAACCGTTTTTCTGGAGGCAAAGCAAATATTTCTTGAAGATAGCGGAGAAACAAAGGCAGCTAAAATGGGCACAGCTTTGCCAAGTGAAGACAGCCACAGTTTTACACTGACAGCGGCTATGATGTGGATAAAGACGACCTGCTACACAAGCTGCAAAGCTGTTGGAGAGATTGTGCGTGTTATTAACAAAGGGAGACAAGGGAGTATCATTTCATTTCATTCAAAAAGAGCTGTCTGGGTTGCTATGGTGATTGTTGCATTCCTTATCTCTGAATTCCTTTTCATCCTTCAACTGGTAAATAAGTTAGCTATCACTCAGCCACACATCGGAGGTGATCAGAGGGGAAGATATGAGAGCTGGGAGGCTTAAGATGAAGCTGCCTCTCCTCCGCTTTAATGTGACTGTTACTGTAGATCTGTTGTGCTTTCCAACTCCCTCGTATAGACGCGGCCGCATTTTTTTATTCAAGACAATGTGCAAACACAGCACCGCAGTGCTAAAATAAAGTCACCTTTGAAGCATGCAGAGGTCAGCGTTGAAGGGAAGTTGACAAGGTGAGGAAAGTGAAAACAATTCTTCAATTTCTTATCTCAGGGAAACAGTTAAACAAAATCTCTTTGGATTCCTGCCTGGCCACAGTCCCAAACTTTAGATCTCTTTAGATGTCACTTACACGTACTTACTCAGGGACCGAGCATTGCCCTGCTTGTGTACTGTGTTGGCAGGCAGTGCTGCTTTGAAAGAATAAAATCGGTACTGGAAGCTTTGTCAGTGCAATGGAAAACTTTTGTGTCAGTGTTATATTTGCAGCGCTGATATTCTGCAGGAGCCAAGGTGACACAGATGGCACAAGTGCCACAGAATAGCGTGGGTGCCATTGTGGCGTGAATCTGCCAGACTGTCCCTGCTTTGTAACAGACATTTACAGGAAAGGGAGCCAGATTTGCACACAAAAGGAGTATTTCACACGGTCATGAAAGCCATGAGGGACAATTGTTTAAGTGAGCAGTTTTCCTGACAAACAAAGGGATTCTTTAGGTAAGCTTTCACACATGCTGGATTTATATTTAAAGTGTACATTTACACTAAACCACAGTCTGAGGAAACACTATAAAAAGCAATGATCACATTGTTATGCAGTTGTGTATATTTTCAACACTGATTGCACCTTTGTCAGTTTGCAGCCACAGCCAAGCAAAATTAACAGCATGTCCTCTTATGTATGGCCTGTTGAGGACATGCTCAATAACCAAATACGGTTTCTTCATTTAGGCTTTGAGCTTGCATGAAAACAAGACGACCACAGAGTTGGTTGTCTCCCCGTTCTCATTAAGAAAAGCCTCTGGGCCAGAGAAACATCAAAGTATCCTTGGTGCTTTCACCCAGCTATAGCAGCGAAATGGGCTGGAGAGGGTGGGATAAAGAGACACGGGAGGACTGAAACATGCCTTCACAGCAGCCTGCCAAACTGACATTGAACATAAAAGAGATTAGAGCCTACATTACCTCAGCAAATGACTAAATCATCAGGAAAAGCCTATGGTGACACCCTCAAGAGGTTCTGCTTTATTGCTAAATTCGGCTCTCCATTGTGCTATGAAATCAGGTAGTCATAAAATGGAACATTCATTTTAAAAATCTCCCTTATTCATATTCGGAAGGCAAAACCAACCAACCTGAAGTTTAGAATTGTGGATTCTTAAATGTAAATGATCACATCTGCACATCACATCACTTAGTTTCAAGCTGTGCTGAACAATTAATTGATCATTAGCAATTAACAAATCACAAAGGCTCCAATTCATAATATACTTCATACCATACATCTAGCCCAGGATGTTTTTTTTTTCATTATAATTATTTTAATTAATTGACTATATGATGCGCAGTACCTAAATGCTGCTCCTAAGCTGTACATGAATGATCTACCGATTTCAAAGCCAGAGATGGTTTATAGAATCAATCAATCAATCAATCAAACTTTATTTATATAGCACCTTTCGTACAATAAAAGCAATTCAAAGTGCTTCACATCAGTTAAAAAAATATATATATATAACATAAAAATAAAAAATAAAATAACACAAGAAAACCCATCCCTTCCACCCTCCATTCATGAATATACACCCAACACACACACACACACACACACACACACACACACACTCAACCCTAACAGCAGGGAGACAAGGAGACATGGCATGGCACTGAGGAGCAAGGAAAACGCCACTATTGGGGTCGTCCACACTGGGAGGAGTCCCAGGCCATGACCACCGGGGGAGACCATCCGAAACCCCATGACCCTGACAGACAGGGGTACCCACACCGAGGTGAGGACCCCCCCAACCAGACAGGCCGAAAGGGCCCGCAGACAGCACCCCCAGCAGCAGACCCGATACACCCCCCAGTGTGGAGGACCCTCCTGAGGAAACACCGGAGTTAAAAACATAAAACTTACAAATATAAAATAAGATAAAATAAAATACTGTAAGAAAAGATGAAATAAAATGAAAAGTTAAGAAAAAAAAAAATAATTAAACGGTGTTAAAAGCCTGATTAAAAAGGTGTGTTTTTAAATTTCTTTTAAAAGTATCAACAGTCTCTGCGGTTCTGAGGTTCTCCGGCAGGCTGTTCCACAGGCGTGGGCCGTAATAGCTAAATGCCGCCTCACCGTGGGTTTTAGTTTTAGCCGCTGGTAAAGATAAAAGGCTGCTGCCGGAGGACCTCAGGATCCGCGAGGGTCGATACGGTAAAAGAAGGTCAGATAAATAAGAAGGCGCAAGGCCGTTAAGACATTTAAAAACTAATAAAAGAACCTTAAAGTCGATCCTGAAGCGGACGGGGAGCCAATGCAGCGACTTTAAAACTGGTGTAATGTGCTCCCGCCCTCTGGTCCTCGTCAGCACGCGAGCGGCTGAGTTCTGTAACAACTGTAGATTTAAAATAGTCTTTTTGGGAAGACCAGAGAGCAGGGCATTACAGTAATCTAAACGACATGAAATAAAAGCATGCATTAGCACCTCCGTGCTGGCCTGAGAGAGAAACGGGCGGACTCTGGCTATAGTTTTAAGATGGTAAAAACCGATCTTTGTTATATTTTTAATATGTGGGATAAAATTCAGCTCAGAGTCAAAAATAACGGTTGTGTAGAAAGGTTGTGTTATTTCTTTGTTGGCATTGTTTTAGTATTAATGTTTCTACTTTATTTAACTTAACACGGTCACAGCTTTTGTGATTTGGAATAAATGATTTTCTATATCTTTCAGTCCTGCAGCGCAGAGAGATGAGTCGTCCACTACCGCTGTTTCTCTGGTCCACAAAGATGTTGTGAAGTGGGTGATCAGTGTAACTGAGAATGGCTTCTACCTTCATCTGTGTGCATCTCTCCACCACAGCCCCCAGTGAGTCCAACCTGGTTCCAATCACAGTGCCAGCTCTTTTCACCAGTTTGTCCAGACGCCTCTCATCCATGTATTTCATACTGCTTCCCCAGCAGTCTGAAGCATAGAACAACACACTTGGCACCACAGACTGACAAAACATCTGCAGCATCTTTCTGCAGATGTCTAAGGATCAGAGCCTCCTTAAGAAAAAGAGGCAGCTCTGCCCCTTCCTGTCGAGTGCATCTGTGTTAAGGAACCAGTCCAATTTGTTGCCCAGGTGTATATTTACTGTTATATGTCAACTAAAAAATGGAAAAAAATGCATGGTGGAAGCAAGTCATATGTCATTGTTGTATTAAAAGATAAAGCAGTTCTTTCCATTGCACAGTGAATGCTAAACTGAGGCTTGACTTTAAAAAAAAACACACAAATCAAAGTGCGATTACAACATCCATCAGAAAATCTGCAATTAGATGTTTTCCCCAAACATCATTCAGTTTTAGTTTCAAGTACAAATTTCAAATCCAATCAATGCAAACAACAATGAGTTTTAGCATGTGTAGAGTTATAGCCCTCATGAGGCAGAAAGCAGATTGCAGCTCATCAGGAGATGAGTTACTGAACTGCTGGTTGCAAAACACCAGACATTTAACTCTCCCTGCTATGGCCACAGTAATGTGCAGACTAGACATATCAAAAGACCAGAAATATGGTAGTTGCTGCCAATACCACTGAATTTATACAAATCTCAGTAACAAATTCAACACAAAAAAAGAAAGAAAAAAAATCAAAACAAAATTCAAAGCACATACTAACAGTGTTAGAACTTAACACAGTAAATAGTAAGGATTGCTGCTACTGATGTTGTGAGCAGCATCCAGCTCAAATTATGAACTAGTGCTATGACAGCCCAAACAATTTAACGTTTGCCTATGAACATCATGTGTAGAGCATTTTTACAACGTATACACATGTCGCAATTCACAAAGTCCTTTTTAGACACCCACTCTTTTCCATTAATCTAACAACAACTGAATGTCTCAGTTTGATTTCTGAATGACAACCTTGGATACTACTCCATAAAAGTCACAATGACATTTCACTTTCAGCAAAGCTGTCTGAACTGCATGCAGTCACAACAATAGACAGGCGAGCACAAGTGACAGTACTTCAAGCTGCGTGAAATGAATTAGGGAGTGCTTTTTATCACATTTCAGAACCAATATTGGCCCAAAAAAAATCATAGTTAGCAAAAAAGACAAACTTTGCAAGCCAAAATCACGAAAGACCTTTATCATTCAACTCGCACTACAAGTTCATCACATCTATTAGGCTACAAACTGAAATGTCCATCAAAATAAAACACTGTGAGGAAAACAAGACCCAAATAGCTCAGATTAATGAGACCCACTAATAAGGAATGCTTTTTTAAAACAAAGGTTAACAGCAAATGAAGCCCGTTTGTTGCTTCCAGCTGTTTCTAATAAACTCCTCAGAGTATATTAAAAGCTGCAGCATCATTCAGCAACCATGTGGACGTCTCCAAAGCAGGAGAGTTGCGCACATCTTCACATGTGGAACAACAGGACAACAGTTTATTTCATTTATTACCCATAACTATAAATTATCCCCAATATGGAGACAAGTTCAGTCCAGATCACACAGCGTATTCACCTCAGACAGGTGAGTTGTCACACACACACACACAGTCATGGTTTATAAGATGTAGGTAAAATCATTTCCTCTACAGTGGCTGCCCTGAGGTTGAGTCCTGAGCTCCATCCCAGCTATGAGAATATTTTTATTTTACTGTCCATAAAGTCATAGCTTGATCATCATCACACATGGACAGAATTTTCAGTGACTGAGGAAGTCAGAAATAAGCTAAGTTGTTAGTCATCTGGACATTTTGACAAGCTTGCCATCAGTTTAGATTTAGTCATTTGTTTATTACTGCATTATCATGTATTACACATCATTTGAAGTACATCATTCTCATGAGAATGACAAATATTGTGTGTGTACATTGGCTCGCTCTGTCATCGTTGTGAGTTTGTCGAAATGAAACCATGACGAACAATAATGGAAAAATGACATATGTCTGAATGAGAGTGCCATTACTTTAACAGACTGATTGCTTTTATTTCCCATATCGGAAACAGGGTTACGTTTCAGGATACGAACATTTAGACCACATATTGTTAATAGAGGTTAAATTGAACTCCCTCACTGTGAATTCTGATCCGAATGACTTTGAGCTGCGTTGACAAGTCTCAACTGCTGAATGATGCTGCTATCATCCAGTAACTCCAGGATTTACAGCATTTATAGTACCTTTTCTACTTTTGGTACCGTCATGTTTTCAGAACTTTGGCATCGACTTTGTACCAAAGCTTCGATTCTCCTGACTTTCCTAGGTCGGGCTACATCCGTTTCACTGTATCTGGCTGGCAACATGTGTGTCATTGGGTTAACTGCAGCCACCAGCTTGACTTATGGCCATTGATCTGTGTGGTGGAGTGGAGAGAGCTGCCAGTGCTCAAACCTCGATCTTTATTAATGTAGCGTGACAAATAATCAATCTGTCACCACCCGGAAAGGGGTGGATGCCAAAAAGATTATACAATGGGCAAAATCAATACACATGTAAGAGTTGGATGGCTGGGAGGTCACTTCACCCAAATTACAAAACATATTTCCTTTAAAAAAATGTTGTTCGAGATTTCTGCTTCCACTCTTATACAATGCAGGCACACATTTTAAAAAAAAAAAACTTTGTTGGTTTGTTGGTATAAACTGTATTGTGCGAGCGATGCCAACATGTCTGTCAAATGTGTTTGTGAAGTTATTTGGCATGCAAAAGGTGCTGATGTTGAGTACCTGTTCTGGACAGGCCCACTGAAGTTTGGGTCAAACTTGCGTGGTTCACCTGTAAGACAAGGACAGTATGGATATATTAGTGGACAAGAACATGAAACAGTCAAAAGAAGCAGTTAAAACTCAAGACAGAGTGCATATACAGAGCAGAGACATACAGCAACAGGAAACTGCACTAATTGCTTGAAACAAGCAAGATTGTGGCTATAAGTAGCATTTCATTACACCATATTTAAGTAAAGTGTTACAACCAAACTGGTGTCCAACTGGCGAGGACAAACTAAGTAGGCCATTTCACAGTACTAGTATCCTAAAGCACTGGGAAAAAGAGGAAGCACCATACTAAGCAAGAGCTGTAAAAGCCAAAACAATGCTGCTAACATGGAACTATAATAAATCACTTTAACAAGTCTTAATCCAAACAGCTTATCTGGGTCACAGTGAGGATTCCCCATTTGACCCACCAGAGTAGTAAATACTGAACCGCAGTTGCAAGCACCATCAGTCACCCAAGGGGCTAAGCCCGACTGCGTGCACTTGTCGGTGCGACAGAGCACATGCATTTTATCATCGGCTGCTTCTTTGGTCTCCAAGTAGTCTCTGCAACCGGTTGAAACTAAGTACGACGTGTTGCTGAGGACCTATTAATCATCACACACGAAGCGTAATCTCTCCAAGCAGCTGGGGCAGACTTTGGGGCAGCATGAGTGTGCCTATCTCCCATCTGTCCATTTCCCAAACTGATCCTGTCGAGAGATGAACAAGCCAGTCTTGCTTCTAAAAGTGTGAGAAATGAGTACACTGCACTATGCACATGCGAATATGGTGGGCCTGTTCAGAATGTACAAACAAAATTTCATAACACCTGAATTTCCAAGCACAACACCTTTTTATTTGTTATCAGCAAATCCAACGAAAGGACCAAAATCAACAAATTAATCCCAGTAACAAGTGTTATTTGTATCTGACTTAGCTTATGCCTCCAAGGGAAAAACGGGGAAAAAAAGGTTGTCATTAAAAATATATATCTTTAATTACGATAAACCAGTGTGGTTTCTTCGGGTACAATTCCACAACTGAATTTTGAATTACTGTAAAACACCTCATGTTAGTGAGCAAGCTCCGTGATGCAGTACACTGACAAAATAGACTCATCTGTTCATGCTCATTAAATATCAATACTGTAATGTCTTACACAACAATTAAGTGATTGGTTAACAACATTTGGCATCGAAGGAACATTAAATCAAACGTCCCTCCTCCTCCTCCTCCCCCTCCTCCTCCCATTACTTTCCCCTACACACAATGATGAAAAAAGTCGCATTACACGACTGAGTTTCTGTTATGCTGGAAAAAAGCATTATGACATTTATCTTACCACAGAGAATGGATATTTCATTTTGTGAAATAAAACCACAAGCGTGTATCAGCCCATCCTAAAACTGAAACAGTGAACTGAACATTTACAGCTTTCAAAGGTCATTAGTGAATTCTTACGAACTTAAAATGTAAAGATTTCTTAATATTGTTGACATTGTATGATAGAAAGAGCATTAGTAATTTGTTTTAAAAAAACAGAAATGCCACTTATTGTGATGTGACGTTAAAGCTAGGGTAGGCCGTTTTTTTTTTTTTTTTGTGGCTGGGATTGGGGGTGGGAGTAGGGTGGGAGTAGGTGCGTGGGGGGTGTTTTTGCGTAAAACAGCTAAATTAACCCTTCAGCATATTGTAATTCAAGCACGTCCACACCTCCTCTTGCCTCACTTTTCAGGTTCCTGAAAATTTAGCTCACAAACGGAGATTTCAGCCAATCAAAGGGCTTTTTCAATGATTAGATGAGATCATATAAAAGGCAACAAAATCAGCAGTGATAACAGGATGTGGTGGGTTAGACAGAGGACTTTCACATGGGAGATTGAGATTTGAATCCTGGGTGAGTCCACAAATGAATGCTGACTTTAAGCTTGACTGTTTTTGCGTGTTTGAAATGTGTGCTTGTCTTGTGAGAAGAGGAGAAGGGCTGTATATTTTGAAATTCAGTGTCCAGATTTCTGCCTACTGCAAACCAATCCTAGACCCAAAACACTGAGAACTGCTCTCACATGCTAGATCTTTCTGCTTTGTGTCACCTGAGAAAGCATTATGTTGATGTGCCATCCGCAGTCCGGGTGTTGCAGTTGGGGTCACTATAATATGAAACGTCAAGATAAAGCTAACTGTCGTCTCCTGGGGTCACTTCTGTGTAATCATGCTAACCAGGTATACGAAGCTCCAGCTAAACTCTGTCAGTTCAAAATTCAGAAAGGAATTCTCTGTCTGTCCTCTGTGAGCAGTTCAGCATTTTATCTACTGTTTGTTTTTTTCTTTCTTTAGTGTGCTGAGTGCAGTAACACAGCAGTATACATTCCTCCATGGATGTCATGTTTGTTTACTACTGCTGACATGGACGCACTCTGCTTAGCTTTAACTAGCTTATATCACCCCCTTGAGGACTGAAATTGATCATATTTACTGCAGGACTGCATGCTGAGTAGGCTCACTGGAGTAGCACATTTGCACTGGCAAATGCACTACTCCGGTGAGCCTAGACATTTTGAAAACTAATTTTTCACTTACACAGCGTTCAGAGCTGTACAAAGGTTTTAGGCACTTTATACGTTTAGATTCGTATCCATCATGCAATAACATCAGGGCGGTGTTGGATCCGTCCCAAAATCATTCTGCAGCATGACAATGATCCCACTGTATGTGCCACCTTAGTCCTTGCACAGAGACAAGGCACTAAAAAGCCACAGCGTTACCTGTAGTATCAGCTTCATACGCCCTTTACCAGTTTCCTACAACATACCTCCTTTTACTACTGCACTGTGGCAGTCTGACGGATAGAAATGCCAAGTCTCTGGACCAAGAGCAAAATGATGTGATTGTTGGGAGTGAGCAAAAGTTCTGCTCACCAACAGCCCAAGAGGTGTCCTTAAGCTGCACTGTCAGCAGCAGAAAAAAAAGCACAAGACCATAAATGTACTTGAGCTGTCAAATGTCTTTTTCTGCTCATTGTGATAAAGTGAATATTTAAGAGGGGCAAGAAAAAGGGCAAAGGTTACAGCTCAGCTACAATCTAATGGCTAGACTCATGATCACACAGGGCTATGTGCATATACTGAATCATTAAGACATTCCTTAGAAGCAGTGTGGGTGTGATTATGACCATTTCAGCTTTTCACAGACGCTGTGTGAGCTGTTAACCTTTCTGTTATTTGACAGAGAATCTAAATGTATCTTTTTCTTTTGTTCTTGCTGTTAAAAACCTTAGTTTACAGCCATCTGTTTGGCTGTCAGTGAAAGTCACTCACTTGAGTTGTGTTTTAGGTCTAAAAATGGGAGATGTTCTGGGTTAAGTGTGTGAATTTATCAGCCAAGGACACAATGTCACAAGACCAGGTGCTCACTGCAGCATTTGCAGAGTACTGGCCTTGAATAGAGGAGGAAGCTACTCTGTATTTTAACTAAGTAGTCTACAACACTGTCAACAGAGCTCAAAGCTAAATGCACAAAGTATGCGTCATATACACAATAAGTGTAACGTTAAAGCTTGAGACAGTCACTCGTAAGCTTTTTTTTCTGTAGTTTCACACACTCAGAGACAATGAATCATGCTGCTTACTGGTCAACAACCACAAAAAAATCTAAAATGAGTCAAACAGAAAATTAAGATCAATCGATACTCCTCAGACTGTAATCTGGGCCTTTTAAAGTCAGCAGCTATTCAAGACGTACTGACAGAGCTAAACTACTCCTCTGTGTTTTGCCTTAAGTCGCCTCCAATAGTTTTATATCTCAGTGGTTGTTGCTACAGCTTCATGGCCAGGAGGCTGATCACATTAACTGACATCAGAGCTAATTAGAAGTACAACTGCTGGGGGTGAGCATGGCATGTAGCTATAGCTACTAGACTAGGCCTAGTGCAAGCTGATCACACAAAGATTTTAAAAGCTCATTTTGCTGATCTTCCTGGGGTGCAAATATCCAAAACACACGTCGGTCTCAACAGCGTTGGTACTATTGTGGCGAAAACAGGTTTGTCCATATGGTAAGAGAAAGCTGAATCACACTGAGATCAAGGAGTCAGTGCTGAGAGGACAGATTGTGGTGCAGTGAAAGTCAGGGGGGCACAGGTTTTTTCAGAGTCATGGCTGTAGTGTCCCGATCACTTTACTGGTTGGAGCTGTGTAAAATGCCAGTAAGACAACCAACAGGCAGCCAACTAGTAAAAATAAGGGCAATCGTTGAACTGGTCAAAATCCAAAATACTGGACTGTCGATACAATTTGATAGAGGGAATTCATAAACACAACATGTGATTACGTAAGCATGCTCCTGAATAGCTTCACTGTACTGTGTGATAAAATATTGTGGAGGATTTCAAACATCTTCATTCTAACACAGCAACATTCAGGTGATGGAACATGTGCTTATTCACCGAAGCTAAATTTAGCTTTAGCTGCTGTTCTTACTCACTACAAGAGCCTGACTACCTCCACCAAGCTGTTGTACTCTCCTCTGACCTACAAAACAGATTTCAGTGAAGGGGTTAAGAGAGAATGGTGAAAATAATCAGTGATGCCGGGCCACCAGCAGACTCTGCATTAGACTACGGCTGTTTAGACTGCACTGCAGTCTGCCAGTGCAGGAGATGAGGCTGGTGGACTTAATGTGTGCTGCTGGCTGTAGTGAGGCTGAATGAGGGTTTGTAGTCAAAAACATTCGGAAAAAGCCTGGCAGGCATGCTACACTAGGACAGCTAGAGTCGCTGTTAGCTCCTCTGACAGTTTGTCTCCTCTATTGACATAGTGTTGGATAATGCCTCCGTGTCCTGCTGTGGCTCCAAGATTTACGCAAAACACAACAATCATGACGGTAATCAAAAGCTCTGAGGCAATAAGGCTGTATAGGGTGAAAAATTACACATCAGGATCAAACAAAGGCTTTGGCAGTAATCTTTGCTCCCCAATCCAATTTGCATTTGTGGTTAGTCTTCCATAGCAACAGGATCTATGGATCAATTTGCAGGGGTGAGGACCTAACATCATAAACATCTGTGAGACACATAAAAATGATTACATACCTTGCTACTATTAATAGCAATCTAATATCTCAAAGAAGAATAAAAGACAATGAAAATCCCTCACTTTAAAGTCCGTATTTCCTGTCAGACAGATTCTGAAGTCTGAAGATTGACGGCAGAAAATCTACTTCAGAGTGGCAGCGCTGGAAAAGAGCCAGACGTAACAACCCGCCCTGGAGTGATAAAGCTTCAGGAGAGAGTCGCGGAAGCAGTTCATCGCCTTGTATTTCGCAATTTAGAAGGAGACTAAATTGCGCTCTTATCTCCTATGGTTCACTTTAGTAGTCTACTGAGAGATTATGTGGACATTTACTGAATCACATCCATATCGATCGACTGAAATGGCATCAACCTGTAGCACACCGCAAAATCAAAGTCAAGTACATAAAGCACATAGTTCCTAAATATAAAATGGGGGGAGTATTCATCATACAGTAGAGTACAGTACATCACACCCTCCAGAGTACAACTTCTCTACTTTTTTCCCCCAATTTCCACAGCCCCCCTTCCCAGAGTTTCCCAGCTAGTCTCCATAAACACATCCAGTACGTAGACACATCAACGCAGGCAGACACAGGCACCAGTGTCCCCTGACTCCACTGTCCAACACAGGCCTCTTTCATACCGTGGTCAGGCAAACAGCTCGAACACTGCAGGTGCTCTACATGGGTTAGGTCAAAGGGGCCATTAGGAAAGGACGTTTTTTGTGTTGTTGTTTTCACTCAGCATATTCATAAACATTTCCAAGACCTGGGGAGAGTGAAGTGCTGTGAGACTGCACTTCTGTCAAAGCTTTGTTGAGCTCACAAGAGTGTTAGATCCAACTAAAAATGAACAAAAAAAAGAGAAAGTTTAAAAATTCAGCATAATGATGTTGCTCAGCAGGGTAGGCGAAAGTCTGTAAGTCTGAATGCTGTGTACAGTATATTCATTCATATTTGATGAAAGCCCTGGCTTCTGACAATCCATAGAGGAAAGCAACATCAGTAATATGGCTTTTGGGGCTTTGTGTTTTCTTCTCGACTGTGTTTAAAAACTAGCAGTATTCAGGTTTCTCCTGCAACACCACTGTGGTTTGCCGCATGGCATACTAGTAACAAAGCTGCTTAGGTGCATTCCTACTGAAAAGATAAAGGGGATTGTACAGCTTTAATAGGATAAGAGATTGGGGAGAGATCCCAGGATAGTCTGTAAGGCAAGAGGATCGCTGTCAAGGTTTCCCAGTTGAATCCGACAAGCATGCACACATGGGGGTCACACGGAGTCATGGGAGAGGGCAGATGAGTTGGGGGCAGCATCATCATAGAAGTCTTTCAAAAAATCTTACCATCTCTTAAAGAATCCAAAGAGTTAATGCTCCAGACGCCTCAATTTCTTTCCTAATGTTAAAAATGAGGGGTGAAAATACACACAAACACTGTCCATGTAGCACCATCACTCTCTTTTTCTCTGTCTATCCTCGATCGCCCTTCTGTATCCAGAAACATCTTTCTTGCCATGCTTGTATTTTCCCTTCTCTGGAGGACAGTACAACCTTTAAAGTGCTTGTCTCCTTATCGAGAAAAGACAACAACATCCTGATATCTGGTTTAGGTTTACTTAGCTCAGTCACTTGGGATCCTCTCAACTATTAGCAGATGGTTGAGGACTGTGTACTTGGCGTATCTGACTAAGTAGTCTACTGAGTTAACTCCGGTTAGTGCAGGAACAGTACTTATTGTGCACATTTTCTGAGGGAAGCAAAGACATAGAGCTAGCTGACATCCCTTCAAATACTGAGAATAGTGGGATCCGGGTTGGGATTCAACCCCCAGGAGACGAGTTAGCATCTGAGTGTCAGATGCTGACAGCTAGGCCTGCTGCTCCAAGGAGAGAAGTAGCCGTATTGTGGCTGGGGCTTTGTGACCTTGGTTACTTCTGCGCGAGCCTCCAGGCATGTCAGTGGCAGCCCTGTGTTTCTGTGAAATGAGACTTGCTACTGCTACTCTAGATCAGTAGCAAGCTCAAGTGGCTTGGCCAGGATTTATAAAGACTTAAGCATAAGGGGATAGGGCTTGATATCCAAATATGCAGCAAATCAAGGTGAAAAAACATCCTCGTACCACCTATACCGTTTACATTTGCATTACAAGATTCATATTGAGTAATCAAAGCAAGAGGATCCCACTCCCGCACTTCTTTCTTTACTTTAGTCACGTATGGCTTAAATATCAGTGTTGGTATCTTTAAAAACCAACTCAGAACAAGGCAAATCACTCCATTAGTATCACAGAAGTATGTGCAAGCTAATCTGTGCTGGAAACAGGTTACTGTAAATAATCTCACCCTGTAGGCAGGCTTATTTGCATGTCTTAGGAAAATTTGATTCTAGGACTCTGTAATGACTAAATGACTAATTAAGATGAAGATTATTTTCCTGTGTGGAAATCCTCAACTGACTGTACACATCAAAGTTTAACAAGTTTTATGTGATTCAGGATGTAACTGGGAGCCAAGATTCGCAGTAGCACAGAAGGAAGGATTTTGCAATTAAAAATTATATTACAAGCACTTGTTATCTACCACTACTCATTTTTTCATCAGCTGTATATTTTTGAACTGAATTTTATGATGACAAAAAGCTGGCTAACAGCTGAAGGTCACAAGGAAGTAACACTTCACAAAAATAAAGCTCGACTTCATGAAGTCAGTCTGTCACTGACTGCCAATGGGGTGGCTTTCAGAGCTGTGATGATTAGTTGATTAATCAATTAGTCAGTTGAAAAGAATGGTAATTGGTCAGTCATTTTCAGTCATTCAGCTTCTCAAAAGTGCCAATTTTCTGCATATCTTTGCTACATATGACTGGTCATAAAATGTCAGTGCTTTGGACAGATGGACCAACAAATGAAGTTTGCAAGTGTAATTTTTTTTAACGCTTTTTTTTTTTTTTTTTTTTACATCTCACAGATTAAACAGATAATGTGTTAATTGAGAACATAAGATGTAGACTAATCAATAAGTTAAAAAATGTTAGTTACAGTCTTAGGTGCTTAAGATATATTTACACGAGTGTATAGTACATCACTAATTTTGATTCTCAGGCTGCTATAAGTAGCAAAAAATGTTCATGTCACTAGTTAAGCACATCGTATTTATTAAATCATGTCATACTCTGCATTAGGAAGAAGTATTACTTGTTTTTGCATCCTGATGGAGAGCTAGCATCTTGATTTAGTAAATATTAATGTCACTGCCTGGCTTCACAAACAGGGAATCCTCTTCGCATTAGCTTCTCAGCAGCATGCACACTCAGATCAGTAACAAAGCCATGAAAACTATTAAAATCATGTAACTAAGCAAACCTTTAAGGTGCAAGACCCTCACTTGTACTGCAAAGCATGTTTGTAAAGACACATTTGTTATCAATAAAGCTAGCTGCATTATTAGGCACGTAGGGCCTATCAAAAATGATTTCAAGTCTCACTTTGTACCCGACAGACTCAAAATCTACGTGTCTGGCATGAATGTAGCTGCCTCTCCTCTCACTTACATTCCAGTGCATCTTTGGGTTGTGTTTCGTAAATCACTGTCAGTGTCACTTAGCCTTTCAGTCATAAACAAACACTGGCTGTATTTGTACTGCAAATTGGAAATTTAAAGTCTCCTTGCTGTCGCCAAGAAAGTCTCTCCACAGCTAAATGTCCCATTTTCGCAGACTTGAACAAATAACCATCGAGTGCTGTGCAGGAGTGAGTCTCTGAAATTATTTACTGACTCACCCTATCATTAGTGTGAATAATATACTTCAAACTTCCGAGCGCTGACACGGCTATCTCTTGAGAGAAGGCACATGAAATTAGTAGGAGAAGAACATAACCTTGTTAAAAATAATGAGCAGAAATGCCACAAAAACTAATAAATGTGCAGGAGCACTACAGAGTGAGCATCGGTCTTTATTTGAAGCAGGTATTTGCAGAGGACAGTGACACTTAAAGAGCCTATAATAGCACTTAGTCTTGGGTGCAAAATGGGCCATTCAGCCACAACCTTCTCTAACTGCAATTTCACAGGAAGAGGCTGTGAATGTTTTGATTCTAAACCATTGCTCAAGCTTTCTGTCAAGGCTCTGCATCGACTCTGTATAAAAATGCAGCGTTTAGGGAAGCCGCCCATGCGAGAAATTTGTTAATTAACAGTGTGCCCGACTCAACACTTTCTGTGGTGAATGGAACTCATATCTACATTGTTACTTACAAACCTGTCACAGAATGATTATGAAGCTACGTTTCTACTTTTCTCACTGACTGAACATTTCAGCAGTATAGTATAAGCCCACTGAACACTTGCTACATAGTTAGAAACATTATATAATATACTAGCCTGAGGGGTACACTTGAATCTGGATGTTGACCAATAGGAGAAAAATTTAATGTGAATAATAGGATAGTAGGTAGTTCGACTAGACGCCAACACTTTACCCACTGATGTCTCTTCATCTTTTTGCACCTTTTATTGTGCAATATGCCAATTATATTAATTAAAAGAAAAATCTATCTTTGTATTAAGGAGGTGATGATTCTATGTTCTGAAATTTAGGTGACAGCAGGACAATCTGAATCACCAATATTCTGTCTTGTCTATCTCTACTTCAGTTATTAATTTCCTGCATTTAGCAGAAATGTATACTTTCAAGAGATGAGGCGGGCTTCCAGAGGGGAAAAGAAGTGAGATCACTGGCAGTTCCTCCATAAAACATTCCTTGTGGCTGCTGTTCATTAAAAAATTGATGCCTCTGCTTTTTCTACTTCTGCTGAACTGGAAATGATAGATTGAATAGCATTATCCACTTCTGGAATGAGACAAAAAAAACCAGTAAACAGAGCTAGAAAGACAGAAATGCAGGGTATTTTTTTACTACGCACTCCACATGTAATCCACACTTAAATGCAGTGTGGAAACATTACTTGCCAATATAACACGACAGCATTATGGGGTGTAGTATTCTAACCTAAAATTTATGTTGCTGTTTTCAGTTCAGTTGTGAGCCTCAAAGTTGCTCTTCTGCCAAGCTAGCTGATGGAACGAAAGCAGCAGAGAGCCAACAACATAAAGCAGCTGACCTAAACACAGGGAGGCACCATAACTCCATCCCATGCTCCACTAGCAAGGCTGTTAGATGCTGTCAGGGCAAAATTATGGTACTTAATTGAACTGTCTCAATATATTCTCTAATTCTCTAGAGAGCAGCACTGGAGCTAATGCAACAGAAAATAATACAAGTATGTTACACATTAGCTGATGCATCTATCTAAATAACCCATATACTAATAATGACACACATGCTCTCCTCTGTGTCTACCTCTCTCCTAAGCTGTCTACCCACAACACTTCACATGTAGTTCCAAATGTCAGCTCTATGGTACACTGTAAAGTACCAGCTTGAACTTGCAAACAGCGAGTTATGGGGTTTGACATTCCCAGTGGTGAGTTGCAAGTCTGTGGAGAGCAGTGAAAATCGGTTACAGCTGACAGGTTGCATTCTTGATTGGCAGAATGCTGGAGTCATGAGGTCTCAGGGACAAACCGGGTCAGGATGTGGGGGAAGAACAGGAAGACACAGTAGCCTTCCCCATCCATGGCTGTCAGGAGCAGACGTGACAATGCCTGCATTAGTCTGAGACAGTGCAGCTACTGTATCTACTGTATCTACTCGACAGTTATTGAGGGCATAGTGACTAATTTGAACAGAGACGATACGACGCATTTGTACCTGATAACGCTGTGAAAGACTGCTGACACTGACAAATGGGACATGAAAAAGGTGTTAAATGTATAAAGTTCTGAATCATCTTTGGGGATGGACTGGCATAGAATGTATATAAAGAATATTCACTCTACTTGGAAGCCTTCTCCTTTCATTGCTTTTCAACACCGAATGACTCAATTTAATGGGCTTTAATTGGCTTTTTTTTGACAAGAACTACCCCCCAAAAAAATCTTTCCTGTCAAAGTGAAAACAGGTTTCTACAAAGTTATTCCAATTGATAACAAATATAAACTGTACAAGTATTCACCTTTGGCTGCAATTACAGCACTGTGCCTGTGTGGATAGGTCTCAATCAGCGTTGGATGTTACAGTACATTAAATTGACCTTTATTCCATGTTGAAAAGCAATAAAATGGGAAAATTTCTAAGGAGGGTGAATATTTTTTATAGCCACTGTATAATTTAGTTTTGTTGCTTTTTAGCAAATGTCACATAGTGGATCAGTGTATTGTTTGAGTGAAGCTACATAAAATTACACGGAAATGAAATAAAAAGCCATATTTTTTTCCTTGTAGCACATTTTTTGGTATTTTTTGAGTAGATCACGTAGTCTGGATTTCAAGAGCAAAGTGCACTGATAGTAGCTAGAACAAAGGCAACTTGCAAAAGAATCACTAAATATTTCCCTTTTGACCGATTAAACGAAAGATTACTAAATATAGAACAAATTATCATTATCTGTGGAAGTATTAAGGCCACCAGTCGGGTAAAAAAAAAAAAAATCGCCAGTGTGAGTCTCTCTTTGTTTCAGAAGAAAGACACTGCTGTCTGTGTGGCATCTGGTGTTGACAAGGGATTATATTGCTTTGATAAACAACATGATTACTAAGGCAGGCTAATGGACAGAAAATTTGCACATGGATTAAAAATATCCATCACACGCCTGGAGCAGGGAAAATGCCACATGGAGACAATAAATCCATATTAAACCTGTTAAACAAAGGACAGCACGTTTAACCTTCATTTCAAAAACCAACACCTATAATGTACAATCAGAGGGGAAAAGGTGGATGTAAGACTAATTGTTGTTAGTTACTCCTATTGTGAGTCTGGTTAACAATATATAAAGCTAGTCTAAAGCTATTTTGATAGTATGCACCAAGATAGCAGAAGCCATTAATTCAACATTGAATTATAGCCAGAAAATGTTCATTTATGTTAGAAAGCAAAGGTGGATCAACCTTTAAATTGTTTAGATGTTGAAAATATGTCAATCTACATTGTACTGTGGCTTCATTCTTAATTTAATGGTTGAAATATATAATCACGTGTAATCTTCCAAGACTGTTCAGAGCAAAAATTCAAAATTGTCCTTAATTTCTGTGTGTCAAAGTTCAGAAATAACATGAACAACATGTAAATTATCTAGATAAAGTCCCTGTAAATCACAGCAAGGACTGTCATTTGTACAAATAAAATTGATGCAATTAAATGATTAATTAGCACCAGATGGTACACCAATTAGTTGATAATCAAATAAAACTACGACAGCTTCGTTGTTAGTGTGGACCCATGCAGCAGAAGTTGTTCATTTAACATTGATTAATGGCCAAAAAGGTTGATTTTGATTAAAAACCAATGGTGAAACCTTTTAATAGCTTAAATGTTGTCCCTGTAAACCAGAAGTAGATTTTTGGTTAAAATCAACCTTCAACTGTGGAAAATATGTGACTGAATCAGTATTAAATTTTGGTTTGATTCTTAATTTGATGATTGAAATGTATAATCATGTGTAATAATCATCCAAGACAGTTTAGAGCAATATCTTAAAGTTGAAAATTAACATTGACGGCGCATAAACGAGCTGGCTATAATCTCTTTATATCACAGCAAGGATTGGCATTCAGGATAAATAAGATTGAATGACTGGTTGACTTCAAAGGGTTAATTGACTAGTTGGTGATCAAAACAAAAAAATGAAGGCAGTTATTTTGATATTGTGGACCCGTGTAGCAAACGGTGTTCACTCAGCACTGATTTATGGTTCACAAAAAGGTTGATTTTTGGTTAAAAATTAATGGTGGATCAACCTTTTATTAGTTTAATTGTTGAAAATATGTGACCGAATCAACATTGTATTGTGGTTTAAGCGTAAATTTGATGGATGAAATATACAATCATGTGTAATCATCCAAGACAGGTTAGATTAAAAATGCAAATGTTCCTACATTACCTCAGTTGCTCTTATATGATCACCTTAGTTGCTCTTATGCGCTAATAAAAGGACTAACTTGGTCTTTGTATTGTGTCAAAGCCACACAAAGCAGCGCGATGGCAGCTTCTTGGACACATTTCTTTCCAGTGTTTTTCTGAGATTTTAAACGATCAATCACTTGATTAATCGATAATCAACCGCATCTCTAACAAATCTGGAGCTGTGTCCTGTTGTCATCGCATTAAACAGCAGTTTCGGAGGACAAATAAATCGGCGTTCAACAACAAAGACGAAGCAAAGTGGAGCCTGGACTCCTATTGTGGGCACTTTTCCACCAGGTAAACAATGCAAGGCGAAAAAACACATCATGTCACCGGGGCTAATTAACGCTAACGCAGCTAATTTTTTAAGGTTTTGTTAGGAAACTCTCGAAAAACGTCCGTGTACTTCTTCAAAATCTCCGTTAAAAATATTTCCAACCGTTGCTGCGTATTTAACCGTTAAATAGCCCCCCAATAGTTAGCAACTGACAAAGCGAGCTAGCTAACTAACGTAGCCGTTAAAACACGAAAAATTGGGTAAATTATCATTAAGGCTGTAAAAATACACCGTTATATGGTGTTGTCATAACAGTACAAAGGAGGGGAAAATATCCCTGGCGTTTTACAACAAAGACGAACCGACTCACCATAGTAAGAGGAGGGGATGTCCGTTTTTCTAGCCATGGCACTTGGTAGGACCGATGCAGCACCGTCGTCGTGGTTTTGGAGACCGCATATGAGAGTCGAGGTGAACCCGTGTTATTTCTAATGCCTCCCAGCAGCGCCGTCGTGGAATAAACACGGGGACCTGGAGAGGACTCGGGCTCTTCGGTCTGAGGATGCTTCGGCCACGCAGCTGAGCGTCAGTCGTGTTTACAGCGCGACGTCATTAATTATTCCAAAACGGCCTTAAAGGGGCCGCCGGGCCGCTGCAGCCACCGGGGCCGCCGCCGCCGCCGATCACTGTCCCGTCTGTCTTTGTTAGGATGCGACTTAAAAACACAGATATTGTTCATTATGGCATCTGACATCAGCAGGGTTGAGGTCACAGAGTTTTTGGTTCACTGCCTCGTACCTGCAAAAACAGTCCAGGCTGCTTCTTTATACGTGTGTGTTGATTAATAATACAGCCAGTGTTGCAGCCAGTATTTTTAGGCTCTGACATCTCTGTCCAGGCTGAGGAGACTGGTGGAGAAACACTGACCTCAGCTGGGATTTCTGTGACATTGCATACGTTTCTTTGTCTGCTTAGGGTAAATGTGGTAATGTTTTTTAAATGCATATTTACACCCAACAGCCACAACATTATGGTGACAGGTGGAGTGAATAACATTGATCATATTGGTAGTATGTGGTGTTCTGATGGAAAACCTTGGATTGTGGCATCTGTGTTGATCAGACTTAGACACCCAAATAAACATTGTCCCACAACAAACACACTCCCTCATGCAAATGGGAATCCCAAATGTCACTGGCCTTGAAAGAAAATGCACCCCACCACATGTCAAAACATCAGGAACATGTTGAGGAACATGACAGTCACTGCAGATGTTGATTTGACATCCAAACTTCCTATAATCCATTCTGATCAAGCATCAACAGGACGCAGGGGAACAAGTTTGATTGTCAGACGCCCCACTGCACAAGCCAGAGTACCCGAAGGATCCAGTGCCCGCATCCTGGTTCCACACCCCATAGGACACCCTGAGAGGTCCTCTTGTCCATGTCCAATGGTTCAGAGCATTTTTGAGCACATAAGGGGGACCAACACAATATTAGGCAGGTGGTCATAATGTTATGCCTGCTCAGTGTGTATATATACTCAGGTCCATAAATATTTGGAATTTTTTTGGAGACAATTTTCAGCATTTCGGTTCTGTACAACACCACAATGGATTCAAAATGAAACAATCAAGATGTGCTTTAAGTGCAGACATTCAGCTTCAACTGGAGGGTATTTACATCCAAATCAGTTGAACGGTGAATTACCTCAACATTTTTAAGGGACCAAAAGTAATTGGACAATTGGCTGCTCAGCTGCTCCCTGGCCAGGTGTGTTATTCCCTCATTATTTCATTTACAAGGAGCAGATGAAAGGTCTAGAGTTCATTTCAAGTGTGGTATTTGGAATCTGGTGAGGTCAACTGGCAACGGCCAAGTTAATCACCTGACCTGAATCCAACTGAGCATGCATTTCACTTGCTGAAGACAAAACTGAAGGGAAAATGCCCCAAGAACAAGAAGGAACTGAAGAGAGCAGCAAGAGAGGCCTGACAGAACTTCACCAGGGACGAAACCCAGCATCTGGTGATGTCTATGGGTTCGAGACTTCAGGTAACCAAATAATAAAAATGACAATTTGATTTATGGTTATGTTAGTTTGCCCAATTACCTGTGGTCCCTTAAAAAGGTGGACCGCACATACAAAATGTGTTGTAATTCCTACACCGTTCACCTGATTCGGATGTAAATACCCTCAAATTAAAGATGAAAGCCTGCACTTAAAGCACACCTTGATTGTTTCATTTTAAATCCACTGTGGTGGTGTACAAAGTCGAGATGATGAAAATTGTGTCAGTGTCCAAATATTTATGGACCAGACTGTATACCAGATGGCAAACATCCCACTTGTGGATCTATAACTGCACAAGCCATATAATCCCAAAAAACAGAGCCTTTAATTATTCAAAAAAAGCTAAAATCATACATTCACGGAGGAAATATATACAACGCTCAAAAAAATTAAGCGAACACTTCATCATCACATTATAACACCAATTCAACTAAACTTTTGTGATTTTGAAATCTATTAACCCCACCATGGGTTAATCATTTTGGTTTCCACCGTGTGTTCTTTCGTCATTTTGTTCTCGATAAATTGCACTGTTGGTCAATAAAGATTTTCAAATTGAATCTTTCTCTCTCTTTCTCTATGATTTCAGTGTTCCCTTAATTTCTTTGAGCAGTATATGTACCTGTCCAGACACACATTTTCAACTTTCATATCAGATAAAACAGCTTTAACTGATCAAAATATTACAAAACAAATAGACACAAAAAAGATTTCACACTGGGCTGAGCTGGATAATAGACCCAAACATGTTAGGACCACCTCACAGCAATAGTGTTTCTCCAACAGTCTCCTCAGCCTGGACAGAGATGTCAGAGTCTAAAAATACTGGCTGCAAAATCGGCTGTATTATTAATCAACACACATATAAAGAAAACAGCCTGGACTGTTTTTGCAGGTAGTGAACCAGCTCCTCTTTGAGTTAAACCAGGACCAACATAACTAACAACCAATACGCTAAAGTAGGGACAGTTAAAAAGAATCTACTTGAGAAAGTAGTTCTAGTAATTAAGAACTATATAAAATTTAAAAAACAATGACAAAGATTTATTAACACCTTCATTCAGCCTTCCATAGGTTTTAATTTTAGTTAAATAGACAGATTCATGCTGTGAATGCTGACAGTCATTAATGGAATGTCTAAAAGTAAAACATTTATAAGTTCAACCAATAACTGACAACATATTTTGGGACCTGGCTGTAAAACTAAATAATCTGCAGTTAAAGATAATTATCGAGATAATATGTAAAAGAAAAAAAAAAAAAAGAAGCATGATGCTTAAATGCTAAAATACATATGCATAATATTAACTTTATTTTCTATATTTGATATTGTTCTGACTTTAACTGCAACATAATTGTTAGTTAATACATACAATGTTTATGGGATATTTTTTTAGACAGGTTTGCTATTGCAAGTTACTTTAAATGGGTTTAGGACAAAAGTCATAACTTTATAATGACATTATACACCGATCAGGCATAACATTATGACCACCTGTCTAATATTGTGTTGGTCCCCCTTATGTGGTCAAAGATGCTCTGAACCATTGGACATGGACAAGAGGACCTCTCAGGGTCTCCTATGGGGTGTGGAACCAGGACACTGGCACTGGATCCTTTGGGTACTCTGGCTTGTGCAGTGGGGCGTCTGTTAATCATACTTGTTCTACTGCATCGTGTTGATGCTTGATCACAATGGGGTATAGGAAGTTTGGAGGTCAGATCAACATGTTGGACCATTGTCATGTTCCTCAACATGTTCCTGATTGTTTGATGTTTTTTCCATGTGGTGGGGTGTATTTTCCTGCGGGGGTGGGCCAGTGACATCTGGGATTTCCATTTGCATGAGGGAATGTGTTTGTTCTGGGACAATATTTATTTGGGTGTCTAAGTCTCATCAACCCGGATGGCAAAATCCAAGGTTTTTCACTTCACCTGCCAGTGGTCAGAATGTTGTGGCTGATCGGTGTAGTCACTGATACTTAAATTCCTGATATAAATAATGTTAAATCGCCAGTCACCAAGAATGTTTATCCTACAGTAGCTAAGAATTCAAACTAGCCAGCTATTTTTAAATTTAGGCTAACGTACTGAAAATCACTGAAGTGAAAACTTTTAGTTAAAACTAGTGCTTAAACCCAGGGTGATGTTCCTTTTCTTCTTTTAATGTACATAAAAATAATGTCAGCTCACTAATCACCAGGGATGCATGGGCTACTGTAACTAAGAGTTCAAGCTAGCTAGCACTTAGGTTAATATAGCGTAATGGTATTAATGAGCTAGTTAACCTTTTAGACAAATTTTTTCTTTGACTGCTGCCTAACTTTTATGTTAATGTATTAGATGACTGTGTACATAATTTATTGATTTACTTACTTGACTTTAACTGCAACATAAATGCTAGGTGTCATATACAGAAATTAGTTTAGATTTTTTTATACTGTTGATTATTGCTAGTTAATTTAGAACTGATGGATCTAGGACAAAACATAACTTTATTATCACCTTATTATCACATTGTCACAGATTTTTAAATCCCTTACGTAAATTATTTATTATTACTGTTTTGCTTTTATGCTATCATATTAGATATTAGATGTTCATAATTCATCAGAAATCTCAGCTAGAGTATTGAAAATGAATGATGTCCATGGAGGTTTCTTTTTCCAATATTAGAGAGGCATCTTCTATCAAAAGTCCCACTCTTATACTTTCACATATTACAAAAAAGTGATCTTTTCATTCAAGCTAATGCATAACCCCTCAATAAATGCCTCATATAAATAGCAAATAACAGTTTGTACATGTGTTTCGTTATTTTTTTTAAAAACACACATTTAAATTGTCAAAATGTCATGTCAAAATACCTCAAAACCATTTCCTCTGATCAGACCAGTGAAATGTCAACATTATTTAAAGATTAGCAAGGCCACCATCATCCAAGAAATGACTGAAATGAAAACTGACAGTATCTGGTGGGTAGAAGGGGGATTATGGTGACTTCTCACTTTCAGAGGACATCTCACCTCAGTCTACCCAACCCCTCAAATTTTATCAGAAGCATTAACATCTGCTTTATCTCTTTATGCGCTGTCTACTGGTGAGGGTATACAGTCTGTGGCCTACATGAAAAATGAGTGCAAGTGCAAGTGCAAGAAAAGTTTCTTCCAAAGCAAAGTCTGTCAAGTGCAGTTTGAAATAATCACATCTGTGACTCAAGTCTGGCTCAAGACAAAGTCACCTGATTCAAGTTGAGAAAAACACTTTGGAAAGAACAAATGTCATGTTGGTTCACCCACACAGATGTTTCCACTTGTTCAGGTTGATTAGACTTTTGCTTCTGAAGTCAGTGGAGCCATGCTGGAATCACACAGTCAATCACGCTCAGTCTTTATACCGAACGGTCCTGAGGAGGCCAATTAGGCAAAACAAGCAGAAACACCTGTGTGAGCAGTCCACGGGTGTATAGGGAGGAAATAACACCTCAAACTACCTCAAACTGAAAAACATGATTGCACTAGGGTAGAAACCTTATATGACCTAGTATTTTTGACCAGGATATTTTCTGAAACTCACACATACAACAAGTCTCTAGAATAGCCGTCTTTCACCTGCACAGTGTTATCAACATCAGTAATATCTGTCTGAGTGGTGCTGAAAAAGTAGTCCATGTATGTTACCTCTAGGCTGGAATATTCCTTGTTACCATGATGTCCCAAAAACCTCCAGCTGATCCAAAATGCTGCAGTGAGTCATTGTTCTGACAGGCACCGGCAAGAGAGTTCACATTTGTCCCATATTAGCCTCTCTTCATTGACTCCCTGCAGAATTAAGAACAGAATTTAAAATCCTCCTCCTAATGTACAAAGCCCTTAATGACCAAACTCCATTAATATCTTAAATACCTTGTGTAGTGTATTTCTTCCTGTCAAAGTGACGTTATTCTTCCCACTGTCTCCAAAGAGCTGCTCAATGGAAATCTTTGGAATTTTTTGGGGGGTGTTCTCTCTATGATATAATAGTGTAGGCCTTTTACCTGACTATGTGAAGTGCCATGAGATGAGTTATGTTGTGAATTGGGGCTATGTAAATAAAAATGAGCTGATCTGAATTGAATAATCTGAGAAACAAGCCATTTCAATCCATTACTGTGTGACCAGTAAGCTGTTTTCCTATTATTTTGGGTGATCAGGTGTGCACGAGACTCTCACTTGCAATTACAGGCATCTGTAATGGGGTGATTTAAAAAGCCATATAAGTCATACTTTATGAGTTACACTGTAAAAAGTATATTTACTCTAAATTTTCATTTTAAATGGAATAAGAAGTCCATGAAGTCAAAAATACAAAACCAAAGACTTTAGATGCTTACTTCTTTGTTTCATACTCACACACATAGACAAACATTAATTATGGGTATTTTTAGTCCACTGTAATGACTCTGACCAGGAAGTGGCAGCAGAGACTGATAATTATACACAATAACTGGGACATCAAAGAGCAGCAGGATGAATTCTGCACTATAATTGTCATCATATCTATGGCAGCTGCAACCAAAAGGATCCAACCTGGATGTCACCTGAATTACAAGTGACAAAACATTATCTCCTTTTGATGACAGGAAATCCTAAAAGTTAATATTGGATTAGAAACGGGACAGGTAATTTGTATTAAACACTGAAATCTTAAGAAGTGATGTCTCTTTTAGAGCTCCGTGGAGGGAAGTAATAGGAGCTCAGGTTGCCAGAGGCTGGTCATTAAGAAGGGATTGACTTCCCTGGGACAGATCGTATGTTGATGTAGCAGGATCACTGCCAGTAGCACACCAAGAGAATTAGAATCACTTTATTGCCAAGTGCAATACAGGAGATGTAGGGCAGTTTGTCTTTGTCACACGGGTCTAGGACAATGGTTTTCAACCTTTTTATGGATTGGAACTGCTTAAAATGAAGAACAAAAGGATCCTACTGAGACCTACTGGTGTGTCGAATGCAGAAGGCAGTGAAACAAAAGCAATATAAAAGGAAAGGACACAGCTAGAACACAATGTATGGATGGAAAAAAAAAAATCTTTGAAGTTGTGTTTATCGATGCCTGATGCCTTTGGGTTTTGATGCTATAAATAGATTGATACCACAACCAGATGGACCCAGGATTTTTATAGCTCTGTTGCAAACATGAAGTCATTGTGCTTTTCTGCGTGATTAGAACTGAATGGTTTTGGTGCACAATGTCAGTTTATGTTCAAATATAGAAGATTTAGTAGGTTAAGCAAGAAATAGGCTGACAGAGTAAGGGATGAGTGAGATGTGCTTCATTTTTCTCCAGATAATTTCCATTTTTAATGAACTATGCAGAATTATGTTATCAGGTCAGGCAAGGAATTTGTTCATTGCCAGCAGTGAGGAGGGACTGAACAAGAAAAATACCACATTTCGCATTTCAGTGAGTTAATTGTGCCCCCCTCTACAAATGAATATACTTTGCAGGGCTGCCAGTCGCATACATCCTTTTCACTGTCATTCAGCTAAAAAGATGTATGACAACAGCTTGCATATTATATAACCATGAGGACACACACAATAGATGCAGTCACATTTTGTGCCGTTTTGTTTTGCAGCCTTTTTCCCCGTTATGAAACAAAAGGTAATTTCTTCCTCTATCTCAGTCGTCCTTTTTTGCGGTTTGGATAATGGCTGAGTTTTTTTTTTAAATATATATAATCAGAGGCAGAAGGGGATACTCTCAACAAAATCACCCATTTTCTTTTTCATTCAGTGGCTACAATTGCTGCAGTCGCAATCAACCCTGCTGCTCTCCTAAAAATTGAAATCCCCAAAGTTCCGCTATAAAGGAAAAGATTCAGTAACTCTATTCAGCGACGGTGGAAGCATCGCTGCATAAATAAGCAACAGAGATATCGAGTGCACCAGGTGATTGGGAGTCTTTTTGTTTCAATCAATTGGATAAACACAGCAAATCTGAGAAACATATTGCTGAATACGTTGCAGGAAATTGCTTCTGTGATTGGTGGGGATGCCAGCTGAGGAGTCAATGATCTGTCTGTAAGGGGAGACAATTTGCGAAAAGAATGGAGATGTTTTATCGCTTGGGCCTGAAAATGCAGGACGTCGAGGTCATATCTGCCTCCTGACGCTTTCTTTTTATGTGATGACTTAATATCGTAGCTAAAGTGCACAGTGTTTGGCTGGACTGGAGAATATGATGAATGTCTAAATCACCAAACCAGGACATGCATGTTTGTTCTCTGCAATACTGATGGATATCAATAGTACAGTTAGATTAAAACATCAGTTTTTTGTATTGTTCATTGGGCTACTATTGCAATTTTAAATTTTTCAGGTGCAATATTTCAATTTGATGTGCAATATTACTTTACCACCTTGGTATGATTGCCGGTATTACATAAGACTTTTTTTGTTTCAGTAAAGGTATTGTATTTACATCTTATTGCTTTTCTATTAGGCATAGCATTTGTCATGTAATTTAGTTTTCTGAGCAGTATTTGGCAAAAGAGTTTCCTTTGGGAGTATTAAAGTTTTATCTAATCTTATTTAATCATACATCAAGTGCTGACTTTCATATTCAGTAACATTTATTATGCAGTCTATCAATCTGCCTTAAAAAGCCAATAAGCTGCCTAAAAACATTCCAAATCACGTGGTGGTTTCACTGCTGTTTTACAGATATCTTGTTCCTACCAACAAGACAGTTTTAGTGAAATAAAATCACATTTTTTTGTCATTTAACTGATAAATTTCACATAGACATGCTCAGAGCTGCCACAATTGTAATAAAACTTCAAAATTCCACCAGTCAAACGATTATTTGGCGTGCCCAAACAAACTGAACCAAATTTCCATTTTGCACCACCACATTTTGTATTCAGATCGCTCTTTTAGTCGGAAGAGTATTTTCAGTTCTTTCGCTTCTAGTCTCACTTTAGTTTCTTGAATGACACCTAGAGGCATGTACTCTTCAAGTTGGGGACAGTATAATGAGTACAAAACAAACCGCTTTGGCACAGCAAACAGGTGCAAACAGAGCAGTTTTTCAGACATCTATTGTATTTGGCTCAGCGCAGGCAGACAGCCGTCTGGCGCCTCACTGGATAGGAGGTTGGAGTTAATTAAAAAAGGTTTTGTTCCACAGACATTTGCCTTGCTCCTCTCGGTGTGTGCTCCCGGGAGCTGTGTTTCGAGATGCGTTTTGAGACCTCAGGGACATCTCTAATCAAAACACAGACTGCTAGCCACCTAATCCTCTGAATTCACAATGACAAGGTGCTTTATAAAGCATTGCTCCACTCTGATACAGATCATTTGGTGATTGCAATTATTCTAGCAGTGATATGCCCATATGGTGTCACAAAGAGGCAGGAAATAAGAAAAGTCCTTTACAAAACCAAAGTATGAACAGCATATTAATCAGAAATTATCTATATTCCTTAAACTTGTAAATGGTTCTGTTCATAAACAATTAAAACACTAATCTAAAAAGAGTATAGTCTGTGACTAGATATTAGACAGTCAGTTTCTCCTCAGTGATTCTATCTATCCATTTTCTTCCACCTATCCAGGGTTGGATCACCAAGGCAGCAGGCTAAGCAGGACCTTAAAGACATTCCACTCCCCAGCAATGTTTTCCAGTTCTTCCTGAGGGATCCTGAAGCATTCACAGGCCAGATGAGATATATAATCCCTCCAGCAAATTCTGGGTCAACCCTGGAGTCTCCTTCCAGTAGGACATGCCCAGAAAACCTTCAAAGGAAGTTGTCCAGGAGGCGTCTTTATCAGATGCTCGAACCACCTCAACTGGCTCCTTTCAACGCGAAGGAGCATCAACTCTACTTCAAGCTCCCTCCTGATGTCCGAGCTTGTCCTAGTCCAGCCACCCTATAGAGAAAACTCATTTCGGTTGCTTGCATCCTTCATATCATTCTTTCGGTCGAGCTTGGGACCATAGGTGAGGGTTAGCACGGAGACGGACTGGTAAGTCTCCACCGCAGCAGTCCAGTATAACACCGGCATTCCTACTGACAAACCACCAACCCTTCTGTCCATCTCACACTCCATTTTCCTGTCAATCGTGAACAAGATCCTGGGATACGATATAGCACAGTCTCTGTCGAGCTTGCTTGTTCCCTCAATGTTGCGAAAGCTGAAATGGGTCCAAACTTTGGTTTTTAACGTGGATGGGACATCTGTCACAGTAGCGCTGCTGTCCGCCATTACACCTGTACAAACTCTTCTTTGGCCAATTCATTTCCGCTCAAGTCTCCCTCATTCATGTGATTAACACCACCGTGTGGAGTCATTAAGTAGTGACACTGGTGAAATGGCAGCTGGCAGGGGAATCTGGCAGGGTTTAGAGCGCCTTATTATAGTAATTAAAGTATCAATATTTGGCGCCAGGGTACCGATACTCTTATCGCACTCGGAGGGATGACGATATATCGCTGTATCGATATTTTGTCTCACCCCTGCTGAAGATGATACAGAAAAACATCTCTGTATGATCAAAATTACAATGCACGGATGCAATCTCAGCTTATAGGCGATCAAAGTATAACAGATTACTTTGTCTTGTATCATATGCAATCCCTCTTTATGGTATCACACTGCACTATATCATACATTGCATTGTGTAGCGTTATCTCATCGTGCTCTATATGAATCTCTGAATCAGATTTCAGATAAGAAATGTCAGAGCTAATTAGTGCAACAGGGCTTTGGTGTAAACTTGAATATATCTGGGCCAAAAACATAAAAGAGAAGACAAGCTGTCCCCACTGTAGCTTTTAAGTTGGCTAGCCTGATTTTTTTCTTCTTTACAGCATCTGGCTTGATTGCAATATTCTTTGTTGTTTTTCAGATAAATTACTTATCAATTCCCATAAAGCAAACTGATACATTTCGGTTCGGAAATGAGACTCGCTGATGAATGACTGGAACATGAAAAACAAACACAACAATGCCATCTCAGAGGGCGTCTATAAAAAGACTCTTCCTGACTAGATTACAGCCTTCAGCAAATCTGTGCCCTGTGGGGAGCTTTAGCTGCTCAGGTTGCCGTGACAAATGAGAAAAAAAATAGTTTGCTGTCCTTAAATGGGATGTCCTAAAAATTTACTTGAATGGCAAAAAAATACATACCTGAAACGCTTTTCAATTCATTCTGTGTTATCACTGATATTGCACACATCCAATAACTTGGGGAATATAATAGTGGCATTAAACAGAAAAGTTAAGGTACCATATTTTAGTTTTTCTAAATATCTTAAGGCCATTTCCTGAAAAGAAAACATTCACTGCTATTCTCTCATCAGTTTGTAATGTGCTGCACAAGATTCATTTAATCTTCAAAAGGCTGTCACTCACTGAAAATATTTAATTCATGATCGCAGTACCAGAAAAAAAACACATCACAGCTACCAAAATTAAATTTCCTTTTATCACTGTGTATGTCAAGAGATCTAAGGAGCTGTTTCAATTGTGTTTCTGTATTTAATTTAGCAAGTATAATTGAAACTTAAGTCTTCCAAAGACACAGTCACGAATTACTCTGTGCTTGTTCTACTTAAACAAATAATGCAAAGTCAAAAAAATGTACAAATGCATGCTGTGATAGCATTGTGCAGTAGAGAAAACGTGTCAGTACAATAAATTCAGACCTCTCTGTCTCCAGCATTTCATCTACTACACCTCTAATCTAAGAAAAAACGAAGACATTCCTTTAGAAAACTGTTGAAACTTCAGCAACACTGATTAACATGTGTCACTAATGTAATTCATTAGAAAAGCAGTGTAACCCAAGGTTGAATGCATCACAGCGCCAACTGAACGTAACTGTGCTTGACTTTGTTTGAAATCGATAAAAAAATTCAGGTTCTGTCGCGAGGAAGTGATTTATTTTACTCAGAGCTTTAAGAATAGAATAAATTGCAGTGGATCCTCCATCCCATGTTCTGTACTCAGACAGGCGATACAGAGTTCAGCAGTATAAAGTGAATCAGTTTTAGTGCTCCTTTGTGCCTGTATCAGTTGGAATTTTAAACAGTAGCCTAAAATATTATGGTACAGAATATTTTACAGAAATTGTGCAGCAGGATAAAAAACACTAACTGACTGGTGCCTAAGGCTAAACATTCATATATTTAAACAGCTTCTGGTCAAAATCAAGTTTTTTTTACCCTGTCAACATGTCCATATGATGCACTTAATATGCTGGAATACACATCAGGAGTGATGTTACCAGCCACAGCTGAGCATTTTCACCTTGAACAGTAAGAGTTTCATACAAGACAAAACTAATCCTGTCAATATGCAGAGTGGAGCTTTCTGTATCAATATGCAGTGATATAGCTGAGCTGTTTAATGGTCGAGAGGAGACATAAATGAAGGTAATACACACAGAAACAAGGCGCATATTTAAAGACCCCTTCTAGTGACAATCAATTTATCTTATTAACATTTTTACATGTTGTTTTTTTACATGCTGGAGGACATATCATGAGCAAAATGAGCAGTCAACCCCATGGCTGAGCATTTCCACATTGAGGATGTAGTTTGCCAGTGACAGTCTCAAAAACACTGATTTAATCAGACAGAGTTCCATATGCAATAGACCTAAGGAACCAATCCTGTTATCTTGCAGGTTAGAACTTTCTGTATCATCATTCTCTTTCAAAATCGCTTTTCATTTCAAACATTATGGCTGTGTTACTGAGTTACAAGTGAGCTGGTGTGCTCAAGCTACAGCAAGTCACAAAAGAGTGATATGTTGTTTTTAATTATGTGTATCTTTATGTCTACTACTAATACCTATCTTTAAAAAAGCGTATACATTTTTTAAAAATTATATAGGCAATTTAATGTAAAGACCACAGAAACTCTGTCTCACCTGTGAAGGGGTGTCATGGATCACAAACTAAATATGCACCATCTGTGGACTGTAAACCATCTGTCGGGTTGCAGCGTCACAGAGATCATGTCACAACTGATTCTCTGAAACACTGAAGAATTATTTTGTCACCTACAAGCTACAAAAGAGGCAAAAACATCAGCACAATCGTTCACCCATGTAAATATTCTTAATTAAACATTAAAAAGGCAAAAACTACACGTGATCTAATCTAAGAACAAGGGTAGAGAATGTATTTCCTGTTATGGGAAATTATTGTATATTTTTGAAATGATTATTTTCTGTTATTTACCAGTATTTTTTGACACCCCAGCTGCCAGTGTTGTGACAAAAACTCGTCTGCCAAAAACTGATTATGTCTGCAGCTGCTTTTATCTGGATCAAACAGTCACAATGTGCAAATACACAGAGTGTTATGGCTGTGGTGATGGAAAAGGCGAGACTTCATGAAACTTTTAACTGAATACTTGTGATCAGAGAAATGTTTGCAGTTTACAGCTTAATCAGGTATGAAATTGAAGATGACACTTTGATTGCAGCATATTAAATTTGAATATGTTCTGGTTCCTTTCCTCCTCTATGTCTGAGTATCTTTGGGCTGTGGGCAAAACAAGGCATTTGTCGTCTTGGTCTTTTGGAAAAACACTGATCAACATTTTGCACCATTTTCTGCCATTTAATAGACCAAACAACTAACCGCTTAATTAATTTGTTGATTGACTCAATAAATAATTACAAGATTAATCCATTAACAATGAAAATAATTAGTTTTCTGCAGCATTAGGTTATAGGCAATATATACAGTATTGCTTCTCATGTTTAGGTTGTATGCATTTGGTATGTCTAATATTCTTACTCAGACTTTAATAAAGTTCAAAATTATTAAATAAAATTGTTGGAGTGTTACTGTCAGTTATAACTTATATAACAGATCTAAATCCCTGACACCAGTAATCACCAGGGAAGCCGATACCAGCCAGGAATTAAAGCTAGCTAGCTAGTGCTACAGCAAGCTAATATAGCATAATGTTATCACCTTAACATAGAGTAAGCTAGTTAGCCTGTTAGACAGATAATATTTCATTTGTTTTAATTGCTGGCTACCTATTATGTTACTGTATTAGGCGATAGTGTACAATATTTGTCAGAAATCCAGGCTACACTGCCACATATTACAACAAAGGGTTTTTTTGTTCGTTTGTTTGTTTGTGCAAATTAATCCATAACTCTGTATGACTCTGGCCTGAAGAGTAAAGAAAAGTTTGTAAATGTATATTGTTATAGAAAGCACACATACTTAATTTGTTCTATCGAAATATTCCATCAACATACCTCAGAAGAACTTGTGATTGACTCAGACCAGTGTAACGTGAGCAGAAACCGAACGAAGAAGACATAAAACTTTAGCGGCGCGCTTTTTACCGTCCAGCTTCTTAGCAACACACCACTTCCGCATTCTGACTCCCATGTGACAACCGCAGCCAATCAGAATCATGAAAGGATTAGCTCGCGATGACTGTGATGCAAAGAGACAAAAATAACTACTTAAATATGTAAACATTTGAATTACAGTATAATATAAAATTATTTGTTTCCTAATGTGCAATCATAAAGCTTTAGATACTAACTATATTTAGATGTGTATATGTTACTGTAAATGTTCAAACCAAGTTTACAAGTTTTACATTGTCTATATATGTATATTTTATATTGTTTATAATATTTTTACATTGTCTGTCTGCACATGTTATTTTAATAACTTGGTCAGATAGACCAGAGATACAAATGAGTATCACTATGAGCTCTCCTCCAGGCTAATTGAAAACAAGAGAGCCCTTAATACCATGTGTTGAGTATTATTGTTTGGTAAAATAATACTGTTCAGGCGTTCAAGTATCCAGCTAGTGGGGAATAGCAGGACACTGGCTAACATTAGTCACAAGTTCTGATAATGTTTTAAGGAAAATGTTTTATCGGATGTCCAAAGAACATTTTAAGGCTATGAGGTCAGAAGTTAACTAAAACAGAATGTTTCAGCTGCCACATTCAAATTGTGATTCTGTGACATGACCCAGATCCAAAACCAATATTCAAAAAAGCTGCTATTTAGGCCTCAGAGGTCAGAATTATTATCTTTTTTTTTTAATTCTTGCATTTAGTGATATATTACCAAAGGTACAAACATGCTGTGTTCTTCAGATATTCTGAGGATGTTTCAGGGACATTATTGGGGTAACAAATTATGACCAAATTATGTTCTGTAAAACATTCCACAATGTTGTATGATAACAGAGGATGGGCAGTGTCAATGCAACATTTACAGCACAGGACAAACAACTGCCTTAAAAATAAATATACTTAGAATATCACTATAATATATACAGAAGAACCATGGCTGGAGTACTATATTTAGAGGGTGATTTAATCACACCAGACTACAATTTTTTTTGTTATTGTTATTATTATCAGAAATCAGAATAAAAAATACTTTATTGATCCCTGGAGGGAAATTGCTTAAATTACATATGCTCCCATTCAAAGTCTTAGAAAAGTAAGCAGTACAAAAAATATGTAGATAAAAATAAGCAGAAAAATATGGCCTAAAAGTATAAACATAAGCAAAAAAGTATAAAAAGCAAATTGTGTTTAGTTCTAATAAAATAAAAATGCAAGTAGGCCTATACAGTGTAATAAAAAAAGAAATAATAATACTAAATGCAAATTCTTTGAAAAGAGGGACACTTCATTAGTTTTACTAATTGATTTTACATGTTTTGTTGTGTCTATAAATTTATTTTTTTTATTTTATTGTCCAAACATTTTTTGGCTGCCTGTCTGATAACATGTGCAGCACTTTGGTCAGCTCGAGCTGTTTTTGCAATATGAATTGATTTGATTAGATTTGATTGAGAAGAGCATTCCGGGAACTTAAACAAAACATGACCAGAACTTTGCAGAACCTTTGGGTTCCACCGCCTGAACCCCATGTGAACTCGTGGATGTGATCCGGGTTTGTTTAGGACCATGCGGAGCCCGGTGCTGTTGAATGAGGGCGTCCCTGTGGAGGGGAGCATGTGTGGAGGAGGAGGAGGAGGAGGGGAGGAAGAGTAGTGGAGCGACGCTGTCTTCGGCTCATGATGCTCAGTGATGCTGCCGCTCAAGTGTTGCTGCACGCTGGAGAGTCCCGACGCCCGGTGCCGGTAGGAGGATGATGATGATGATGAAGACTCGCTATGCGCGTGGAAACGAGCGGAAATGAAGATGAAGATCAGAGTGGTAATTAAAGAATGAGAGCTGCAGGAAATGTGACTGTGTGGCTTTAGTGTTGCTCAGAAGTGAGTTCGGCTACTGTGACCTAATTGCACTTTGTGGTACATCGTGTAGAGTATTTTTTATAGAATATTCATAAAGGATAATCCTGCAAGAGCTCATCCGTGGAAAGTTTTGTGTGTGTGTGTGCGGGCAGTAATCAGGCTGTGACAGACACATCTGAACTGACTAACCTACTGCTATTTTTGCACAGTTCATGTTTGAGCGCCCATGAAGTAGCACAGCTGACATTTCACTTGCAGCCTTGTATGATGAGGAAAGCAGCAGCTGTTGCTGTTACTGTGTTGCTCTGGAAGCTGACATTTAATTAGCAGCAAATTTCTTGACCAAAATTATTGTCCACAAGCTTAAATTAGGTGAATTTCCTCAATCAGCCTCTGACTTCATGTTATGTTGTGTTGGGGTGTTGTCTTGTGTCTCTCCAGTGCCAAGGGGTTAGTGGCATCATCGTCGTTACCATGGTTACCAGCTTGATGTTGGTGTACAACAGCAGCTCCGGTGACAGATCCTCATCAGCGTCCTCGTCTCCGTCCTCCCGCCGCTTGGATGCTCCAGCACCATCCGCCAAGAGACCAGACGGACCGCCGAAACTCTCAGTGTCAACTCTGGAGGGCTACGCAGGTGTCATGGATCACAAGGTAAATATGCACCATCTGTGCACTGTGAGACATCTGTCAGGCTGCGGCATCGTGCACAAATATGATGTTGCAACTCATTTTCTGACACACTGAAAAATTATATTGCTGTCTGCACCTCATGAAAGCTACTAAGGAGGCAAAAATAATCAGTAAAGGATCATTTATGATGATTAACAGGGACTGTTCAGGTGTTTTTTATCACATTTTAAAAATAAATTCAATTCTGAAGCAGTCAAAGAGGTTGGATCAAGGCTGAATTTTCCCTTAAACTTGATTGTGTGCTCCGACGACAACAACGACTGCACTTGAGGTAAGGAATCAGTGCGTTAGGTGCCTCTGAGGTGCCGGAGAGGAACGTAGATTGCATTAGTTGAGCAAACTGTGTGCTGGCAGCTTAAACAAAAAGGCGACTTAATGCATTTTGGAGGAGCGGAAACCTAAGAGACACAGCATGGTTCACACCAGACCAGGGATTAAAAGAAAAAGAGCAAGACGGTCAGATTCAGTATCTTTGAACAAATTATGCATGCACTAGTTCATTTACACAGTTATCCTTTAACCGTGCTTTTAGTTTGCGAGTCAAACTATGCAGCGAGGAATCTGAATTCGCTCAGTGCATACTGTATTTGTAATCAGTCGGGTATATGTGTCAAACACCAAGTCCTCAAAAAGAACACTCCTCGCTGTGGCGCTTCATTTTTTTCCCCCCACAAACTGCACCTAATCTGTATTCCACTGTCATTCAGGTAAAGCAGAGAGACCAGCATGTAAATGCAGAGTTCAGGTATGCACTGAAAATGGCTTTTTGAAACAGCCCCAGTTTCAGGGAGAACTGAAAACTCTCCTGTGTTTGACTTGTGCACTGGCTTCTCTCTTTGCTTGTATAAAGAGCGTTATAAGTTATTTTTCACCTCTCTGTAACTAGCGGTCTTAGTCAAGCTCTCCTAGTAAGTTAATTGAAACCGTGCTGCAATTTCTGCTCTGACAAGAACCCTCAGAATAAAACATGAGTCTGTTAAAGCTTTATTTTTCCCTCCAAGGCCTTTTTAATATAATTTAATCTCTTACGCACCAAACCTAAAAGCTGAATTTTCTGTTGTAGCACCAGCTCTAAATTCTCACAATAGTTTACTCCGTTTCTTAATTCATAATTAATGCGTTCATGATGAAATATTCAGCGACAAAAGCACTTAAAACAGGATGGATTTCTACCAAAGCAGCCAGTCAAGACATCAGCGCTGTAATGTTTTGGCCATGTGAGCACAGAGAGTGTTGCCGTGATGCAGAAGACTATTGCATTGCATGTTGTTACAGACGGCTCATTCAGATAGATAGACTCCCTTCGGTGGGAAAGATATACAGCAAGAGTGGGAAGCACATCACTTTGCTCATGCAGCGCTGCACAGGAAAGAGTTAGGAGGGGGAAAAAAGTGGTGGATGAAGTTCACCTTAAGCAGGGAGCTTAATGATCAATGAGATGAGAGAGGTTTGGAGAGGAGGTTTGATCCGGCTCAGGCCTGCAGGATTTCATCTCTGCCAGATTCAAAGTTCCTCCGAGATGTTGTAACCCTCATCAGATCTCCTTTAAAGCTGATGAAAAAGAAACATTCGTGCACAGATTTCACAGGTGCGCTCGAGAGAAACGAGAGGTAGCTGTTTCCGCTGAGCTGCAGGCACTTTATTATTCACAGCCTCCTGTTCGTCCACGTCCTGACGGCTGATTCATGATGGATCCACACTGCGACATTTTCATACTGCTTAGTGTCACTCTGCCCCCCTCTTCCTCCCTCTCATCGGGGGCTTCCAGCTCTGCCGCTGCTGTTTCTGCTCTTGCTGGCTCTGACAAAGCCTGGGAATGACTAACCAGGCCTGCTGTAAGATCTGTCGAGTGGGTGGATCCGTCCGTACGCTCCATTCCAGGGTCATCCGAGGTCTCCTGCGGGCTGCTGGAGGGAGCCTTGGCTTTGATTCACACGCTCATGCACACAATCCCATGCAAATGCCCAGACACGCTGTTAAAAATTTTATGCCCTCATCAGAGTCAGAGATGCCTGGAAATACGAGGAGAGCTCTATTTTTTCTGGGCCCGCCGAACCCTGTTTATGGCCTGAATTAACTCAGGAGCATATCTGGTTTGCATGGGAAGTGATTTCTCTGAGGTGGGTGGTGGTCTGCGGCGGATTTGCTCATTTGAGTATCATCCAAGAGCTGGCGAAAACATACCGGCGCGCATTAATCACCAACACAATGCTCGGTGTGGCTGAGAGTTAAACATTTGGCTCTTTTCATTGCTTAGAATTGTAAAATGAAAGCAGCAGTGATGAAACCCAGAAAAATCCATATAGTGCAAGATCAAAGTTACGGTGCACGTTTATGTGGGGTAGTTTGGGCAACAAGTTTCATTGTGTTTCCTTTGCTCTGCCTTCTGCAATAACCGCAGGTTTCTATGAGATGTCTGCTTCTCCTATGTTTTCCTTTTCTTTGGCTGGTTACAGCAATTAGAGCTGCAGAGTTGAATAGATTCATTTAAACACACACACGCACACACTCAACGCACACTTCATCCTTCACTCCTCGTCTTCTCTGATGTTTTGCCGATTCCAGTTAAAGAGATGTTGACCTTTGAAGAACTGTCAGCAGAATCAATCTGCATTGGCCTTTGTAGGCTCTAATCACAAAGCCTGAATGTGGCTCGTGTTTATGATGTACCTACTTATTATGGGCAATACCTGTTCTGCGCTCTGTCAGCCTTTAAAAGCAGTCAGCCTTGGAGAAATAGGTGCCATTAGAAAGTCAAAAAGAAATCTCTCCAAACCTACACAGGCTTCTGTCTAAAGTTCACTTTAAAGCTGCCTTGTGTTGTGCAAAGGTAGCTCATAATAACAGATAACTTTGTGAAAGAAAAAAAACTAGCACAGATATATAATAAATGGCCTGTGCTGAACTTACTACATGGATGAACTCCCAGGATATGCAAATTTTAATTCCACTCAGAGTAAAGGAGCACTCGTGGCGGAGCCGGTTATATTATCCGCTGTCATACTCAGAGGGATGTTACATTGCCCAATGTATAGTCTAACTTATTGCTAATATAAGATAAGATAAAACTTTATGAATTCTGAAGGACATTCTCATGCCAGATATTGCTAAGAAAAAACAAATGGCATAAAGTTAGAAATGCAGTGCCTAAAAGTAAAAAGCAATGAGATTTCAGTACAATAAATTACTGCAATGACTGAAACAAGTGAGCTAAAATAAGGCTAGAGTAGAACAGTAAAAGTAATGCTGGCAATTATATGGAGGTAATAAGTTATATTATGCATCAAGAATATGACAATGAAAAAATGAATATATATATGTACATACACACACACATGTATATACGTGTGTGTACATCGATCAGCCACAACATTCTGACCACTGACAGGTGAAGTGAATAACATTGATCATATTGGTACTTTGTGGTGTTCTGATGGAAAACCTTGGATTTTATCATCCGTGTTGATGAGACTTAGACACCCAAATAAACATTGTCCCACAACAAGCACACTCCCTCATGCAAATGGAAATCCCAAATGTCGCTGACCTACCCCCGCAGGAAAATGCACCCCACCACATGGAAAAAACACCAAACAATCAGGAACATGTTGAGGAACATGACAATGGTCCAACATGTTGATTTGACCTCCAAACTTCGTACACACCAATCTGATCTCGCATCAACAGGGTGCAGTGGAACAGGTTTGATTGACAGAGGCCCCACTGCACAAGCCAGAGTACCCAAAGGATCCAGTGCCAATGTCCTGGTTCCAGACCCCATAGGACACCCTGAGAGGTCCTCTTGTCCAATGGTTCAGAGCATTTTTGACCACATAAGGGGGGACAACACAATATTAGACAGGTGATCATAATTTTATGTCTGATTGGTGTGTGTGTGTGTGTGTGTGTGTGTGTGTGTGTGTGTGTGTGTGTGTGTGTCTATTACACATACTGAAATATTGTAGATGTAATCAAAAAGTTGCATCTGAAAATTAAATGTCACAAATGAAACTGAAATATTACACCTAAGAGATGAAAATGTGAAATATTGCACATAAAATTAAACATTAAACTTGATGCAGAAACTAATATTGCACAAACTATTGAGAGCTAATATTACCACGATTTTAATGATGTTTAGATGTAAGTGTCCAATATATCTTAAACTCTGTGTTTCCTTATTAATTCACAATATCTTGAAGCTGCTCGATGGAAGAGATGAATGGAAAAAGCCAATAAAAGTCATGAATATCATCTTTTTCCAGTCATGGTAGAACCAGCCGAACATTTTTTGGCATTTCTCTATCAATTTGCTTCATCCCCTGAGGTGCAGTCAGGCCTCTGTCCGAGGTCGACTGGATTAAGAGGAAGAAGACGGGCGCTTTGATTATCTCAACCTTTATTCCTTCAAATTGAGAAAGGAGCGAGTTAGGATTGCACCCCGAATGTGTGTCAGGGGCTTAATGAGATGTCTGGAGGAGCCGTCAGGAGGATTTCTTTGTAATTAATTGGTTCTCTGAGAAAACGGAAGCAGCACCGATCACCAAACTCTCACACCACAGAACAGGTGCCACTTAATCTGCTTGTGCTCTCAGCTGAGCCATTAGCCTAATTCTGTGCACTCGGGAAAGTGTACAGTTATTTTGTATCACAGCTGCATCTTCTATCCACCGCTGCTCAGAGGGTGGTTGACGTGAAATGATAAAGCTGGCCATATTTCACATCTTCCTTACTGTCAACAAATCCCATTAAAAAGTCCAAAACCAGCTAATTAGCTAGTAAAGGAGGTATCGTCTGAGTAAAGCCCAACATAGCTTATGCCTCTGTGCCATCGAGTGCCGTTGTTTTTCAAATTCTATCACATTGAGCCACCCTGCTCTGGGTTCCTTCATTATGATGCCAACTCCGATCGAATCTGCTGCTGAAAATGCTACCTTTATCATTTTTTAAAACTGAAAAATATATTTTCTTGACCGGTTTCTACAGATTTTAGTTTCTGGTAGAGATTAGAAGACTCATTGCCGGAACTCACGAATGATATAGATACAATATGAATGCATTGTTAGAAGAAATCACTCCCTTGTTAATGAATAATAACTCTTTTTAACAGACACTTGATGCTTTTTGTGAGCAGTAAATTAAAATGCAGGCCACATCAGAAACAGTCTGTAACTTTAAGTGTTTTATTCTGTCCCACACTTCAATTTTGTGCAGAACACTTTGTTGCATGATGTTTCTGCACATCAGCGTTTCATACTGGATTGAATGTGTCCTTTATGTAGTATTAACACTGCTGATGGGTCGAGCTGTCGCCATGTGTCACGGCTAGTCAGGGAACCCAGAATGCAGACACGGACCCCACTTAGACAGTTTATACACAATAAAACAGACTAGAAAAACACAAAAGTCTACAACTAAGCCAACCTGAGGGGTTACTAAGGAAGAAATACTAAATTAAAGGCTCCCCTGAACAGAAAGAACTAAAAACGCGACAGTATTTTACAGAACTAGACAAAAACCAGAACTAAGAATATTTAGCAGAGTGCAGGCATGAAACAATAAACTGTAGGCACATGCTAAAATGCACAAGTTCAGAGGCTGGCCTGGACAATCAGAGTCCAAGTTACAGAGGTTGGAAGCTGAGATCCTGAACAGGACAGGCAAGGCAGAGCAGAGCAGACAGGAATTGTCCGTGCTTGTGCTGGGGCTGTGGTTTTGTTTGAGAGGTTGAGCGTGCAGAGGCCTGATGAGCTGGTTTGGCCAGAGTGAGGCTGCGATTCCTCACTGCAGTGGCTGAGACGAGATAGGTGGCTGGTCCAAGAACTGGAGGCAAAACAAACAACTGTTAGCAAAAGTTTAGCATCATTCATGACATGGCCGGCACAACTCTGATGGGAGTCGCAGAGTCTACAATCTGGCACTGAGTGAATGTTTGAAGCAGGCTTAAATAGCAGGAGGAAGATGCTCAAACACAGCTCCCATGCAGCTGCCTCCACTCCTGCAATCAGCACTCCCTCAACCACCACCACACCCAGAGAGAAAGAGGGAGAGAGATAGAAAACAGAGCTGTCCCCTAAACAGAGGCAGGGGCCAGGGCAGTGGTCCTGACACCATGAGGTTGTGCAGCAAACATGATGCCAACAAAGTAACATCCACTTGAATATCAAGACCTAAAGTTTGCCAGCAGGATGGTTCACTGTAAGGAGATGATCAATGTTAGACACTTCACCTGTCAATGGTTTTAATGTTTAATGGCTGACTAGTATGCATTTACTGGATATATAGGGTGATTTGGGGCATGCCTTATACAGTGTATACTATATTTTTTGAAAAAATGTTAATTTAACCCGTTTAATCCCAAATTTTTCCCTGCAAAATAAGTGCACGCATTTTACTCCTTGGACCTCCCTCACACATAATATGTCTGATTTTTTTCATTTCATGTTGGTTATGTTAGTGAAAATGTACCTTTTATACCCAGCAGCAATTGTTGCCGGTGGGATTAAACGGGTTAATTCCTAAAAAGTCATCCCTGTTTATCAAATTTCCATATTTAGAAGAGGTTTTTTTTTACATTCAAACAATCAATTCTGCCTTAAAATGGCTAAGATGTCACTCTACACCATTGCATCCTCTAGAAAGTGCAGATCGAGCACACCAGCTCACCTGCAGCTCTCCTCAAACACTGTAAAACTACTCTGGGCTTTAGTTGTAAAATTGGAATAATTTAGGCATGCATATTTGAACCAGAAAACAATTGGTTCATTATGTATGAAACGCTGCAAATCAGAGGTAGAAATGCCATTTACTGCTTATTTTGCTAGACAATATATCTTCTAGCATATTAAAAAACACCATAAGAACATGTTATCAAGGTAAAACACATCCATTTTTCTTTGTCCTTTGCCTTAATTCATGACTCCTCTCTGACCTCCAAATTCCCCAACCACATCAAGCCTTTCTCCCCTTAAACTTCTGCCCTTTTTAAAGTGAATGGGTTTGTGGGCACCAGGCCGGAGGCACAATGGAAGCTCTTGTGTAATATTTGAGGCTGACTGATGGGATTTGTTCTTAAAGCAATCATGAACTTGGACTCCCTTGAGCAGTGTATAATCAAGATCATACTGATGAGTCTGGAGCCGGTGTGTGGGTGGCGGTACTTGATGGCGACTGGAGCCTCACTCCGAGCCGCTTCTTCCTCTGCTGCTGCTCTTTAACACGGCGGCTCTCATTAATCCAGTCGGCTTCTCATCAAACTGCACGGAACAGCCTTGTAAGGTTGAACCTATCGCCTTCTAGATCATGTTAATCAAGGAAAGCGTATTGCTCACGAGGCTATGCATTATTGATCAAGGTAGACAACCCTCTGTCTGCATGATAAAGTGCAGACTACGAGTGTCTGAGGGAGTCGTCAAGTGTGGTTCTTAAATTAACGGACCACCAGGTTAATTCAAGGCTGATTATGAGGGAAATCCACCTGTAATATACGATACATTACATTCATTTATTCATTCATTCAGCCGTCTGTGGGCTGCATCTTCAGCTGCCAGGCTCCTGAGATATTCACCATCTGATTCACTGTGATACAGCCTCTATAAGTGCCTATTTCCCAGCAATATCAAGCTGTCAGAAGCTCGGGGAGCTGGAGCTTCAGCATCGCTGTCAAGGACACTTTTATTACTTCACAGGCACTTTACACTACGATGCCATCCGTCCAACCTTCAATTGCCTTTTACTAGTTTAACACATTCCCAGACTGTTAAAATGATTAAAAAGTGCTTGGGAGTAATTGCCTGGGCAGCGCTGAGGTGAAAATGCACTTCGCCTGTTGTATGTAGAAAAAGAAACAGCTAAAGGGGACTGTGATTTTTAACAGTGAAGGCATGGAGGGTGTGTTTGTGCAGTGAAGTGTGTAATTTGCTCCAACCTACCTGTTATTCAGGGAGGGGGGTCTGCTTACACAGTCCTAACAGGAAATGGTTTCTTTTGAGTGGAAGTGTGTTGGAGAATAGAAATTCGTCAGTGTACAGAGGCAGGAATTGTTTGTGTGTGTGTGTGTGTTTGTATAGAAGGAATTATAACTCACATTTTTTGCAGATTCTTGCCCGAGAAACGTGATTATCTTACATATTTGGGGGCCACGGTGATGCTTTATTGGCGTCCACTCATGCATTCACATACGGAGAGACAAACGCGTGCAGAGGAGGCAATCATTTAGTGTGGGGTCACAGAGATAGTGGGGGTGTATTATAAATATAGAAGTAGCAGCAGCACAGCCTGTGGCTCTGGTAATATCACCTGTATGTATGCACACACACACTAACCAGTGCACACACACACATTCCCACCTCAGAAACTGATGGAGTGTGAAGCTCAGAGCACAGTTCAGAATGCCAATGTAGCTCTCTATTAAGGTTGGGAATAATTCATGTGAAGAGTCTCCGGGTTTCTGCTGTCGGAGCATTCAATCCGAGTTCACCTTTTTTCTGCTTTGAGAACCTGGTCGGACACAACAGCATGAATACTCGGCCCATATAATTCAAACCAATGCAACAGCTCGACACTACGGCACTGCAGACTTCACTTACAAGGCTGACATGAATTATCCTCAGAGTCTGGATTTTGTATAAGTGAGCGTGTTCTGGCCAATACATGCATTCTCTGCTTTCTGATATTTTAAATGAACATTGCTCCGAGGCTGTGTTTCACTGAATTAATGTGTATGCCTGATACAAAATGAAAGCGCCGTGTGGAATAGCTTCTGCTGAACTGTCAGCCACAATGAGCCGCAGTGCATTTGAATAACAGCGTACCTGACAGATACGAGAATCTTGCCCGAGTCTGCACTTTATTCAGGTCGATGGACACAGATGAAGGAATAATTAAGGTGTATGAACTTTAATCTTGGTGCTTGTGAATGTGTTTGACATAAAACTGCTTTTACTTGCGAGTATAAATGTGGAAAAAAAACACACCCAGAATTAAAATCCACACTTTGTGTCAGAGTTGCTTTAGATCAGGCTTGTGGAAAGTTGCCTCGTCATTGCTGTAAAATTTGCATTATACAGACGGTGCTTTAATGTTTCAGGGTTCTGGGTTTTTCCTCTTGGCAGACAGATTTTAGGATCAAGATGAGGATCTCTGAGAAAAACATTTTAACTTGATGACAGGTTGTAGATGCATCTCTTCTGCTTGTCGCTACTTTATCTTAGTCAATCACTTGCTCCTGACAGCCAGTCTAGATTGAATATGCCAATAACTATAAAATGGACGGCGGTAACATGTTGTACAGACAACCGTGGTCCCCAGAGGATGAATCCTTATAACTTATGGAGGTTGCCTCTAGCACCAGCATAAGGTTAACAGAGAGAGAAAGAGAAATGCTTCAATAAGGATTCCCATCAAGTTTAGTTCATGTTCCCCTCAGACTAAATGATAGCCCTTGGGTTAAAATTGTAACTTCTAAAATGCTTTAATTTGACAAAATACCTGCAAAACCAACATTCTTATTAACCTCAGCATAGCCTGACTCACCGAATGTAGACTATGGGTATAAGCCTGCAAAAATCTTCTCCCCATCCGCTATCTAAGCCCCCTAACTACAAGAAAGAACAACAGCAGCAACCTCTGAGCTAGCAACCTTTACCGAAGATTTTTACAGTGCATTTGGGCAGGCCTGCCAGAATTATCAAATTTAATGACAATATTCACCTCCCTGTGTGCAAATGTTCCACCGAAACACTTCCCACTGACACTGTTTTGCAGTGACACCATCCCGGTCTTAGCAAAGCCCAAAACGATTGTGATGGGTTTAGAGAAATAAAAAGCAATTCAGTGTTTTCTCGCCTGTAGCAGAATGATAATAAAGTGCAGTCAGACCATTCTACAACACAACATGCAAGACTAAGCCTCACCAGCACTTAAATAATTAACAAAATTTTAATGCTTAACTGAGATGGTGAATATGGTACACATTCTACCTGCTAAACATTTGCATGATGTCTGATCCAGACTCGTACATTCAGCTGCAAGTACAACTGTGCCTAAGTGCAGCCTCACTGAGCCCCCAGCATGCCCGGCTCTTAAGGGGTGCTGGGACAAAGGAACATTATTTTCACCGGTTCTCCACCTGTACGCGCGGTAGCTGTGAGCTGGCTGCCCTCAGGCTCTCACTGAACTCTGAACGGTTCTGTCGGTTATTTCCAGCTGTGCTCTCTCATGATTCATTAAACCCCACAAAAGGTTTTTCTCAAGTTGAAACATTTTCAACTTGTGCACGATTTGTGTCACCTTGCACAAATTTGCATCTAAAATTCGGATTCTGTCTTGTCACCCTCAGGTTTTTATAGGCTTTGACAGCATCTGGGAAAAAACTGATTGCTTGATTCAACTGTGGGCTGCACAGTGGCTTGGTGGTTAGCAGCGTCGCCTTACAGCTAGAAGATCCCCGGTTCGCGTCCCGGTTAGGACGCCTGGGATCTTTCTGTGTGGAGTTTGCATGTTCTCCATGTTCTCCATGTTCTCCTGCGTGGGTTCTCACCAGGTACTCCGGCTTCCTCCCACAGTCCAAAAACATGCTCAGGTTAATTGATTATTCTAAATTGTCCATAGGTGTGAATGAGAGTGTGCTTGTTTGTCTCTATGTGTAGCCCTGTGATAGGCTGGCGACCTGTCCAGGGTGTCCCCTGCCTTCGCCCTGAGTTGGCTGGGATAGACTCCAGTCCCCCCGCGACCCTACAGAGGATTAAGCGGTGTATAGATAATGGATGGATGGATGGATGATTCAACTGCAATTGCTCTGGAGCATTTCATCAATGTTATCTTGTGAGACTACAGGGATTTCTGACTTCACTTTTCACCTCTGCAGCCTCTGAAAATGCACTGCAGGACTTGTGCCTTGGTGACCAGCTCGGGCCAGCTGACCGGGAGCAAGAAGGGCGAAGAAATCGACCAGTCTGAGTGCGTCATCCGTATGAACGATGCTCCCAGCGTAGGTTATCAACAGGATGTGGGCCGGCGGACAAGCCTGCGTGTTGTAGCTCACTCCAGCCTGCAGAGGGTGCTGCGCAGCCGACAGGAGCTGCTCAACGCCAGCCAAGACACAGTGTTCATCTTCTGGGGACCAAGCAGCTGCATGAAACGGGACGGAAAAGGCCACGTCTACAACAACCTGAGGCTGTTAAACCAGCTGCTGCCCAAACTCAAAGTCTACATTATTTCCCGGTTCAAGATGCTGAAGTTTGATGAGTTATTCAAGAAGGAAACGGGGATTGATAGGTAAATGTTGTAGTTTCATCTTTGTGGACTTTATATTGTTGGGACTGTCATCAGGTTTAACCCCTTTAAAAGAAAAGAATACATTACACAGACTGCTCTGTACTTGCTGAAAGACTTTACATGTAGCCATAAGAATGACTTCCAGCTCCAGACAGTCACAGTCTTATTAACAGGATTTAGATTAAACATTGTCCGCAATGGGATTTGATACATTCCACAAGCTCACTGTTGTTTCACTAATTTCAGGCTTGGGGAGAGCTTTCCTGTGTAGTGGCTGCATTTACAGACCAAATTTTGATTCCATTTAAACACTTTTACATGTATTACAGTCTTTAAAAGTACCAAACAGCTGATCAGTGAGCATAATCAGCGACAAAACCATCAGTCTTGAATGGTCACATAAATGGCTACTCTCTAAAAGTGATAGAAATAGGGTCTTGTATAGAGTGACTATGAAAGTGTTCACATCTTTGGATGTTTTCCCCTTTTTTTGCTTTTCAACACTGAATCATGGCCTGTTTAATGTGGATTTTTGGACAAACATTTACCAAAAAAAGACTCTTTCCTGTCAAAGTGAATGCAGATTTCTACAAAGTAAAGCCAATTATTAAGAATATAAAATGTAAAATAAGTGCTTGTGTAAGTATTCAGCCTTTACAAGATTGACATGTGCCGTATCCATTGCGTTTCTTGATAATGGATTTAACTGGATGCCAAGGGATATTCAGTGACTTGAAAATTTCCTTTTGCTTGGAGTTTTCTTTTGTCTCTATGGTGTAGTTATATCCACGAGTTCTGATTCACCAGTGACTGGACCTTCCAGATACAGGTGTCTTCATACTACAATCACTTGAGACACGTTCACTGCCTTCGGATGACCTCTATTTCACTATTTATATGGCTTCTAGCACCAACTGGCTGCACTGGTGTTGAATTAAGTGAGTCACTTTAAAAGGTGTAAATAATTATGTAATCACTTTTTGATATTACCTTGTAGAAATCAGTTTTCACTTTGACGTGAAAGAGTCTTTTTTGTAAATTCTCATCAAATTAAAATTAAAAAGCCAAGTTAAATTGGCCATGATAGGCACTTCAATATAATACACTTAGAAACCATTAGAAATGTTATGTTGCATTATATCTTAAAGAGCCCATATTATGCTTTTTGGGTTTTCCCCTTTTCTTTAGTGTGGTATGCAGCTTGTTTGTGCATGTTAAAGGTCCACAACCCCACAAAAGTCAAAGTCTGCAGCAAAGGAAGGTATTCTTTCTTATAGAAAACACTGCTCATTACCTGTCTGAAACACTTCGTTTGAAATCCAGGCTTCTCTTCTGTTTCTTATCTACATCATCATGTAACGCATTTGCATAATTCTTGTCTAGCGCCTAGTTTGGCCACAACCTTCAACAAAAAAAGAGCAGCTTTCTTGTACTCCACCATTATTCCCTCATTTCTGTTATCTGGCTATGACTTTCTGCATATACTCTTAGATCTGAATTTACAGTACATAACCAGTATCACTTCGCTTTTGTGGGATCAGCTGACCAATCAGAGTAGACTGGGCCTTAAAGCAACAGAAGAGTTTTTCAGACAAGGGGGGAGAAGAGGTGCAGCAGCATATACAGTATGCAAAAAAAATGTTTTTTTTTTAACATTATGACATGTAAAGATATTCTAGTAGACCCCTAAAATACAATTAGAAACTTGTAATCATGCATAATATGGGCTCTTTAAGCTTCCATAAAGCTGTGATGATGGAGTGAGACTGGATGTCAGGTCCTAAACTTAAATCTGTACCTAAAACATTCTGCAACTGCTTCATCTTACTTTAGTGAGAGATCACTATAACTACAATGCTTATAAAAAGTATTCACGCAACCTTGGAAGTTTTTCCTTTTATTTCTATTAAACATTAAATTCTGGTCAATTTAATTTTGCTTTTTTGACAAGATTTTACAAAAAAAACACTCAATCATTTTATGTTTTATATTTTTAAATCAATGACATTACCTTGTACAAATCACCTCGACATGAAAGAGCCTTGTTTTGGGAATTTTTGTCAAAAAAGCCAAATTCTACTAACCAGGATTTAATGTTGTAAAGCAATGAAAAGGGAAATTTTCCAAGGTGGGTTAATCTTTGTATGGGCTATTTTTACAGGACAGAATTCAGTTGTGGCACGTGTTTTTGTTTTTAAAGAAGCAGGGGCAGGAGAAAGGGGCTGCTTTTCATATTGTGATAATGTTTTTGTCTGGACATCAGTACCCTATATATATAAAACATAGATACTGCAGAAACTGTGGAAGATGCTCTGGCAAAAAGCAAAGCTTCACCTTTTCAGAGGCAGATGTAGCGCTCAGTTTGGAACAAATGGAACAAATTTGGACTAATCTGGCATACCAAGCAGGTATGTAATACAGGCAAATTTCTTTGCAATTTTCTTGCTTTTAACACGTGATAATTGTCTCTCTGCACATGGAAGATTGTGGAAAAGTGGCTGACTGAATATGAGCTTACAAAAAAAAGCACCAAATAGATAAAAGACATTTCATTGACGTGAATCCAGCTATTCAGACTCATTTGCATGGGAACAATAAGCCCACAGAATGATAAGCGGATGTTGCACTGAATGGAAATCTAGTCACTTCAGCTTTCATGTAACCGCAGTCAGTGTCAGAATGAATGTCTTATTTATGGGTGTTTCCTTTTCTATTCTGCACAGTACGTAGAAAATATTAATGAATTATGTACAAGTGCAGCTTGTTTGCAGAATCCATGTGTCAACTGCTGAAGGTGATTGGTAGGTGGTATCTAAAAATAAGGCTCCACACAATATATTTACACTTTATCAGTCTGATTTTTACTTAAAATGTCAATCCTCTCCTGTCTTCCAGGAAGAGTTCCAACTCCTGGCTGAGCACCGGCTGGTTCACCATGGCCATCGCTCTGGAGCTGTGTGACAGGATCAACGTTTATGGCATGGTGCCCCCTGATTTCTGCAGGTGGAGTCGGATCGTTCTTTTTCCAACAATTTAATTCAGCATTGTGCGCACCTACCATAGAAGCCAAATATGACAAACACCTGTATGTTGCTGCTAAACCACATTCAGATGCTTCTATTTTGCCAAGCTAACCAGTCTTTCATCTCATATCGAAGGAATCAGATAGAATTTTGATCATTTCCTCATGTTTTTGAATGTCTCTTGAACTTTACCTTCAATTTTAAACCTGCAGTACATGACTTCTGGCCACCTGTGACCTAATTACACATCCAGAACAAAATTAGCTTTCATTTGAAGCCACTGGGTGAATGTGAATCATATATTCACTTTCCTTTTATCTCCAGTTTTGCTCCATACCAACTCCTGAGAGAAATGTTTGTATTTTTAGCTGCTAAAGGCTCCACTGTGTTTGCCATCTTCTTACCAACTTGGTCTATTGTTGCTGAGCATGTAGCATACAGGGCATTTAATAGAGCTTTCTTGCTTCAAATAGGTCCCTTCTGCAGCTTAAAACAAGACATGATTTTCCATTTTATATACAATATCATTGCATGTAAACCGATCAGCCACAGCATTATGACCCCTGGTAGGTGAAGTGAATAACATTGATCATATTGGTACTATGTGGTGTTCTCCTGGAAAACCTTGGATTTTGACATCCGTGTTGATGAGACTTAGACACCCAAATAAACATTGTCCCACAACAAGCACACTCCCTCATACAAATGGAAATCCCAAATGTCACTGGCCTACCCACAGCAGGAAAATGCACCCCACCACATGGAAACAACATCAACCAATCAGGGACATGCTGAGGAACATGACAGTGGTCCAACATGTTGATTTGACCTCCAAACTTCCTACACCCCATTGTGATCAAGCATCAACAGGATGCAGTGGAACAAGTTTGATTGACAGAGGCCCCACTGCACAAGCCAGAGTACCCAAAGGATCCAGTGTCAACGTCCTGGTTCCAGACCCCATAGGACACCCTGAGAGGTCCTCTTGTCCATGGCCAATGGTTCAGAGCATTTTTGATCACATAAGGGGGACCAACACAATATCAGGCAGGTGGTCATGATGTTATGCCTGACTGGTGTATTTGTAGTTCATTATAAGGAAACAATATGGCACACTAGGAAAACTCTAACCAAGAATTGCAAAACTGTAAAATAACTTCAAGAGTTATTTCAAAAGGCACCAAAATTTTCCATTATCCATGAGGACTTTAGGTCTCCTCACCATGTGGTGTCATCTTTTAAATTATACATCCGAGACACCATCCGAGTGCTTCCTCCTCAGGACAGGTTCAGTTTGTCACTTGCTGTTTTGAGCAAGCGAGCCAACTAGTGCATGAAGCGGATGCGACGTCGTCTTCTCCTGCAGCTCCACTCTGTGATTTACTGTGTTTCTCCACATGAAATCCTTATCTTGTGCATCTTTAACGACGTCTCCAACTTGTAATGACAATATAGCATTTACTCCCCGCAGTGACAGCTCCACGGCTGGTGAAAGACTGGGATTTCAGCGCCGTTGAAAACATTCATCGTGACATTTTACAGAAACAATACGAAAAAAACATGTCATTGAATAGGTCTGGAGACAAAGTACGGCTGATTTTTCTGCCGATGTAACATTCAGGGTCACTGGATTTCGCAGCTACAAGGATACAAAGGACATTTTGAAATAGACAGATTGAAGTGTCACACCACGTTCTTCCTCTGGTGTAACTGTGAATATCAGGAAAATACAACGGCGCATAATGAACTCATCTTTGAAACCAGATTCTTCTGATCTTTCTGTTTTTCTTTGTTCCCGTCCCTCTTTATTCCCCACTGCCACTCGCTTCCTCTCCCCCCCCTCCACCCCTGCATCACATAATTATCCCCGCACTCTTTCCCTCCCCTCTCGTTTTTGACTTTCATGCCTTTTCATGCTTCACTCCTCTCTCGTCTCCCTTTTTTTCCCCCTTCCTCACGCAGATCCTCCTCCCATCCCACCAAGCCGTATCATTACTACGAGCCCTCGGGGCCCGACGAGTGCTCCATGTATCTCTCCCACGAGAGGAGTCGACGAGGAAGCCACCACCGCTTCATCACCGAGAAGACGGTGTTTGCAAACTGGGCCCGAACCCTCAACATCCACTTCTACCAGCCCGACTGGAAGCCCGCCGCCGTCGTCTCCAACACAAACAGCTCAAACGTTCCAGTTCCAGCTGGATCTTGAGACTCACTCCAGAGAGAGTGGAATATGAGAGTGGACAGTTTCCAGTGTGCAGATTCTCCCCCCTTCTCTGGCCAATGTGGACACAAGAGACAGCAGTGGGACAGAACAAGCTGCTTGTGGCTGTTAGCTGACTGTCTAAGCAGCTTGGCAGAATGGGATCATTGCATAATAGCAGCACAAAAGCCTCAACAATGTTTTGGAAGTGTAACTCTAATAGGATGAATTTCATACTGGAATCAAAGCCATGGAGGTTTGGCTCAAGTGTGTGTGTGATGTTTCTTTTTTTTTTTACACAGTGTAGAGCTGCTTCAATAACTCTCGAGCTGTCAAAGAGGAGACAGACAGACAAAGAAAAAGCACAACTGCAGTATGGATGATCCGTTTTTGTTAATTAGAACTGAACACAGATTCTGTATTAGTGTCGTCTTGGTGACATTTAGGATAATCAGAATAGGAACGTCTGGGTGATTTCTGTCTTGTGAAATGGATATTTGATTTTTTAACAACTAAACAGCTGAATTAATAAAATCACATTTGAATACAGAATGTACAAAACATGTGACTGAACAGTTAAATTAAAAGATTGTGTCTAAAACATGCCAACATGCTCATATTTGTTATGCTAATATGCTGAAGCTACGCAGGTATAATGATAACCTCAGTTTAGCATGTTACCATGACAACATATCAAGGTTGATGGAGATGTAATTTGATTTGCATTCATGATAAGCCTACATATGTGGTATAATTTCACCAAATCTGAGCCAGACTCAAGTGGATTCCACTCAAGATCACAAATGCCAACTTCACAGTGGCGTTGAAGGAATATTCATCCTCTGAGGACATGAATCTGTGCTGGATTTCATGGCAGTTCATTTCACATTTCAGTCTCACCAACCAAAATGCATGGCTGGATTGGATTTTCTGCATAAAAATTCCTACGAAAGGTTGTGCCATCGAGATTTTTGATGTCAGTATTTCATCCCTGTCTGCCTCAGTATGTTCAGTCCAAGAAAAATGCGCATGTAAACATCCAAAGCAGTGAAGTTAGGATCAGAAACACATGGAATAATGTAAAAAATGTAAAGTATGTATAATTTAACTCAAAGTTGTGTGACAGAAGATTGAACAAGGTGAGTACAGCTGCTTTTTGTTGGTCCTTGAGGTGCATTTAAACATCTTGTGCAAATGTAATCCTCATATTTAAACACAATCCAGATTAAAATGACTTATTAATAAGCTCTTAATTTGTTCTCTCTCGCTTCCTGTAACAGATGGAGCCTCAGGAAGGCCCATGTGTCTGACACTCGAGGCCACGATTTGCTCCGTTATTGAAGCCAAATGTCAGAACAAGCCCTCAAAGGCTTTTCTTCTGTTTGCAGGGCGACTCAGCCGCTGAATTACTGATACAAATGATTACATCAAAGTGTCCAGAGCTGCCTCTTCAGTCCTGACCCACAGGCTTCTGTCTCAGCCTCTTTCAGCATACAGGCTGGTGGTGCACAAAGGGATTATATTGAGCTATCCAACCATATCTCTGGTGCGAGAGGAGCAGCACGACTATTGCAGAATTCAGAATCCTGCTGAGGAGGTTGGTGCTGGAGAAAGAGCCTGTTCTTGTGTTCATTCAGATTTTACCAGAAGCTCCTGCACTCAGGTGGAATCTTAATGTTATAAAGCTCTCAGGTGCTCGGAGAAAAAGCCCATGTAGCGTTCGGGTGTCGTGCTAAGCGCGCTGGCTGCTTAGATCTGCTGTGTGCTCTGCACACCAATTACCAGCCCTTCAGGTAGAAAAGGTTGGTTTTTAAAGGCTTCAAAGGACAAGCTGGCTGCAAATGAGCTCGCCATTGCCATCTTAAACACATGCTCCAGGCAATATCATCATTTCCATTGACCTTGGAAACATTCAGAGAAAACAAGGACAGTGATGAGTGATGCAGGCGTTTGGGTCAAACTGAGATCCATGTTGTGATGTGTGTAGCTGTACATTAGCATTATATAAATACGTTTCAGCTCTTACTTTCTGAACTGGTGAAATGTATTTAAGCTTAAACATACCAGCTGAGAAGACAGATACCACTTTTTTTTACAGCTAGTTAGTTCAGTCATGCAGAAGAAGTAGAAAAGAGGGGAAGCAATTAGCCTGAATGTGTTAGAAAGTGATGAAATCCACCCATCAACACCCCTAAAGCTCACTAATTAACACCAGATATCTTGTTTCTGCAAAGACTAAAGTATGAAGAAACTATTTTCATTGTTACTGAGCTACTTTTTGCTGCTATAAAATACAACATGCACGTAACCTCAAGTAAAACAGTGAATTCTTATGAATATGACATTTTACAAGGAGTCATATTCACAGTTTTTAAAATGTCAAACTATTTCTTTAAACTACTTTTACTTCAGCCTATTGATGCAGAAATGATCCTATCACTAAATTCATATCTGAATTCAATTTAAAATTGTGATGCTATTATTCAGCTTGCTCCTGAACAGCAAGAAAATGAAGAATGTGCCTTGGATTTCCAGTTTTAGATTATAACCTATGACAGTCAGAGGTACAGGATCTATTTGAGATTTTCTTTGTAGCTTATAATAAATCTGCAATATCCAGTAAACTATGGTGACACAAAGGATCTAGTGTCGGCACCCACTTGATTGCATTTTTTAATTTTTTTTTCCATGTGTGGTGATTAATTTACATGCATTTGTGCTAAATTGTGAGCCTATAAAGTATGATTTGCTATTAATGCAACTGTCATTAACTAGAAACACCTTTGCACGCAGATTGGGAAGTTTAAATGCAGATTTACAGCAGTTCTAGTGTGAAGTCAGAGGCAGTGCAAACATAATAAACCCTTGTATTTTTTTCTCCAAGAGTAAATCTCAACCAATCCCCAAACTCCTAATTTCCTTCACCGATGTTCCGGTGTAGTCTGTGTGTAATACTCCCTGAGAGTCTGGCTGTAAATAAAGCAGCAGCAGCAGCAGGATAAACTCACAGCTTCATCTCCTTTGGAAGAAGCTTCCATTGTGACACATATCACATATACTGTAACCACACACCTGCTGTTGATAAGCACAGCGTCTGGAACTACTGCTCCAGTTACAGATCTGCCCAGCTCACGGCTTTATCAGCAAACCTGCAAAATACCATCATCCCACAGAGCCAAAACAGTCCTGAGATAAGGGCTCGTGGAAGATTGGTAGCGCATCAGCAAGTCACACAATTTGCAGCAACTTCTGCAAAGTCGAGTCTTTCTTCAGAGCAGGAATCCATTTAGAGAAGTGGTTAAAGTGGACATTTAAATGCAAAACAGTGTGTTCTGAGTCTGCACTGACACCTGGTGGCTTCACCTGATCTCAGCATCTTCTGCTCAGACGCCACGAGCTGTAACAAATGCAAAACCTGTGAAAGCATTTATTGTGTCTCTGATAGAGGTGTAATGTTAGCTCGAGGTGCAGCAGTTTAATAGTGTGCAAAAACAAGATTTTGTGGCTTTAAATCCTGTTTAGAAAACAATTAAGAAGCAGATTGGATGGTCCATATTTTGGCTAGGAGGCCTTCATTCGTGATGTGAATTCTGCTGTTTTATCAATCATTTTAAAAACACACAACTCACCTTAGTGCTTCCTGCATCTAATTTAATTCAATCTAATTAAACACCAGATGGAAATGTTGAGTTGGAGTGTTTCCTCCCCCTTTTTTTAAATGAGGTTTACAAGATTGACTTCATAAATTGAAAGGTTAAACGAGTAATTAATTAGTTGTAGTAACACACCTGATGTCGGTTTTTCTATCTTTAAAAAGCACGTGCCCTTTGTTGCATCTTCTCATGTTGCATTTGCAGCACCGCAGTTGTATTGTGTACAAGACAGAATGGATGGAAGGAGGGAAAAACTGATGACAGAAGCATATGGGTTTTATCTGTACGCTTGGAGGAGGTGTGGGAATAGTTAGAGAAGAGATTGAAAGGAGGTGACAAGCAAAAAATGGCTTGTTGAAATCTTAAACCACAAACCCACTAGAGTACACTCTAAAAACAACAATGTTCGGTTCCTACAAAATCTATTTTTTTGAGTTATGATGACCTCTTGTTAAATTATGTTCAACCAACAAAATATATCAGGTCAGTGGAAATTAGCTTAACCTCTGATCTCATAGGTATTTTTAAATGCCACTTAATGACTGGTAGAGTAACACACCATTCATAGCTGATTACTCAAAGCTTAAGTTGGTTTAAGTAGAATTTCCAATTATTTGAAAGAAATATCTGAATGAACACAAGGTTTTAAGTTGGCAAACTCAAAACAATTAAGTTGCTCCACTGTTAAGTAAATGGGGCAGGAGACATGAAATCCTGAAGTCAAGGAGATGGCAAATGTAGTCATCAAGCCAATTACAGTAAGTTACCTCTACTTGAATTTAATTTAACATCAGACAACGCAGAACTGTTCATTTAAATTAAACACAGTATTAAGTTGGTGCAACACCGACATTATGTACATCAACCCAGCTCATCAAAAGGATGTTTGTACCTGTGATGGAGCCGTCCAACCATGAGTGTCCAGCAACCATTTTAGTTTAAGCTGAAACACTCATATTGCACATACAAAAACACAAATAGTGACACATTTATCATTTCAAAGCCTTTGTGGAAGTACTTAAGTGCAATTTGTAGCACATTTTGTCAACTTTTGTATATTCAGCATTGTTGTTTTTAAAGTTATACCAATCTTTTCTATGTCTTACCGGTGCTGGGGTATCCAGTTTTCTACAGCTTTGGTCATCTGGCTGGTTTCAGGCAAAAGCTGCTTTTATACCAGAGCACCAATCAGACCATACCAAGTGCTGCCACTTTAAGGGGTGCACCAGGTTTGTTTTATTTAAATATTACTTTATTCATTTGATTTGAGTTGGGTAATTAGATATAATTTGGGTTTGTCTATTATGATTCTTGTGTTTAAGTAGAACAGTTGTATTGGTTTCTGCTTTTTGTTGTTAGTTTAGGTGTAGGTGTTTTATGTTTCCCCTATTGTGTATAACTGGTCTGATCAGCCAGTATTATTCATGTCTGCTATGAGTTTGCTCGGTTTCTGGGGTTGTTTTGGTGCTTATAGGCTTAATTAAGTTCTGTGTTTTTGACCTATTTTATGGGCCTGAATTTAGTACTGGGTTTTGTAAGTTGGTTTTCAAGTTTTTGGGGTGGTGAAATAAAATCCCTGTTTTGAATTCACCTGCAAATCCTCGGGGAACTCAGCCCCTGACAGTTCTTTAAAAAGTTTATCTTAATCATTAGATCTTTATTGTTGTTTTCCAGCCATGCATTTAATAAGTGGTGGATGTAAGTCTCTTGAATTACTTTTTAGAGTGCACAACAGGAGGACCAGGAAATCCACATTTGAGACAGAAATAATGATAAAATAAAGGAAAGTAATAAACAGCAAACCTCTACAGACTTGAAGTAATATATCAAGTATCATGTATCATCTTTGTAAATCCACTATTTCAAACTGTTGAAGCTGTTGGGATTTTTTGTTCAACATTTGTGTGAGATCTGAGATCTCATTCACTTATAAAGTCAGGGTGACTTTTACTACAAAAACAAGACCCAGTGGAGGACGGCACAGCGCTGTAATGTTTAATTCAACCCTTTCACATTGAAATTCTGGTCTGAAAACTGATTCTAAAAGTCTTTAAACACTAACAGATGTTTGTGAAGGTTGAGGTGGGAAATGCAGTTTGTATTTAAATCAACCAAGACAACACATGTCAATATGGTTTTAAGCTGTTTCATATCAGAATGAAACATCTAAGCAGCCTGTTGTCTCCCAAAATGAACATCTTGAAATAAAAGACGTGCTTTGACTTAATTTGCTTCTGCTGAAAGTGAGATTGAGGTGATTTTTTATCGCTTCACATTTGGATGGTTGAGACACGCTGAGGCACTTTATTACCCTGTTTTCATCGCACAGAGTCATTTCGCTTTTTGGCCTCTGCTCTGATGAGATCATTCTCACTAACTGCATATTTGCTCTTCTTGAGGCTTCTCGAATTTTGATTATCAATTGATAATTTTCACCGAGCTCATTCAGAAGCCTGGAAACTAAACTACGCCATCATTTCTGTCATCCGAGTTCATCCAAGAATCATTTTTGCGCATCTTTGGGCTCATTTTATGTAAAGGTGTGTGTTGCTTCATAGCTGTTTATGAACTTTATATTACATGTGCACAGTTTAAGGCCATGTAAGATGGTATTATAAGTATTAAGTCATTTAACAGAGGTGGTGAAAAGCTAAAGCAATAAGAATTCATACATTTCTTGAAAATATTAGTTGCACTGGACATCAATAATTCGGTTTGTGTCACTTCCACTACATAATTACAAAACTACATTCTGCAAAATCAGATCATTTGATTGATATGTGGTAATGTGATATGCTCAGCTCTTTGTCAAATTAGTTGCATTTATCGCAGAAATTCCAGATTACAGTGTGTTCAGTGGATTGTACAACGCTGTAAGATGCTGTCAGTCTTTTCGGCCCAAACCCAGCAGATGGAGACTCGATAACAGAGATTTTTTCCTCCTTTGCTCTGGTGCCAAGAGCTGCTTTGCTTATCCAGGTCTGCACTAACTGCAGAACTGTCAGCAGGGGTTTCACTGTGCATCAATAAGCTGAGGTAGCTGACAATATGTGCCGTCGGTCTCCTTCGTTCAGGACGACAGTGATGCTCCTCTCTAATTACAGCTTAAATCTCACGATGAATCAGCGTGTTTGTTTCCCTCAAAGGGCCGTTGTGTTCTCTGCAATTAGCTTTTTACTCCCAAGATGAAATGAGCAATTATTTTGAAGTTTCAGAGGGTTTTTTTTTTTTATTTTTTTTTTTTACTCGAAGCATGAAAACACACACCAGGTGCCAGTTTTCTATCTTCACAAAGCACACACTCTGTCTGCATTTGCCACGCTACGTGTCGGACAGAATGAAAGCAAAGGGGGAGACAAACTGATGACGGCAGCAGATACACTTGGACGAGGTGCAGGATTTGTTAGGTGAGATAGAGAAGAGTCAGCATGTGCCAAAGACCCCAAATGATGGGGTTCTGTTCTGTGAACACTCATTGTCTTGCAGGCTTAATGTCCAAACACCTCGCGGAAACGTACTGTAAGTCTTTTCTTCACAGTGCACTGCTTGTTATGTCAAGATAGCAGACTCAGTGCAAGGCTCATTATAAGTAAACAAGGAAGTATTACACAATAACTTCGCAGGGCAAAGTTCTGAACACACAAAAAAACCCTTTGTCAGATGTTTTACCTTTTGATTTTATTGTTAGATCTATAATTAATAGAACATTGTAAAACTTTTTTGACTAAATTTGCTTAAACTTAACTTAACTCCCCTAAAAACTCATCTACAAGGGTACATCAAAAAGTTTTCACCCAGAAGCAAGGGGCCTAACTCCTATTTAGAGGCAGAACTGTACACTATAAAGCCTCATGTCACTGTCCTCAAAAACCCACTTTCTTGGGTAGGAGATGAAGGCTTTAAGCTGGGTTGCTGTTGCTCCAGGACAATGCAACCGTCCGCACAGCATCAGCAGAAGCAGCCAAATGTGGCTTAGAACTTTGTGCCCCATCAACGGGACCAAGCTGCGCTGTCTAACTTCAATCTGTTTCCTGAACTGAAATCTCATTTACATGGCCGCCATCTTCATAGAGATGATGAAGTCATGCTTATATACAAATAAAGATGTTCGAACTTTGGCGACCTTTTGACATGTGAGACTCCAAACTTACTTTGGTTCGTGCAAAGCTAATGGTGTTCTCATGGCATAGTTGTATATTCTGTAACACAAATATCTGGTTCCAGAATAATCAGAATAATGAAAGAAAGAAAAATCAATGTAACACAAAAAAATGACAATATAATCACTGCAGGTTTATCAGTTGCGGTTAAGACCAGATCAAAGGCAGCAATCCAAGATTAGTTAATTAGTTTCTTTGAAGATCTAAAGAAATAATGCAATAACATCAGATATAGGATTTACACGCCACAAATACCTTCACATACTGTCATAACAGAAGTGATGCCACTACAATTTTTAACTTCGCTGCCCTGATGCTGCCTTTCTGAAAGCTTTTTGTCTCCATAAAGGTCACATCTTCAGTTCAGTCCGACAATCTCACAGTTATGATGAATTACACACATTTACAAAACTCTGCTCCCTCTGGTTTCCCTGACGTCTGTTCTGAGGTGAGATTGTAATGAAGTGTCACGGCCTTATGTCTTGCAAGCTCCACCACTTTGCACCAGTTCTGCTCAATTAACAGTGTCCAAATTGAGGTACATTTTTTGGTCAAGGTTGCAGAGATGGGGTGACACACAGAGATAAAAGTAATGGGTGAGAGACGAGGACGGAGAGTACGTTTCTTACCTGTGAATCTTGGCTCAGGAGTGTTTTTGTGATTACATGGAAATGCAGAGAAGGAAACAACAGTGCTGCTGGCAAAAAGCCAGCATTATGGGTTATTTTCCCATTTTGCCCGATGTGCTCCTGGCTCCATCTAAACCCTACTGAGGCCGTCGGTCTATTATAAAAGCTCCATTTGATGCAGCCAACAAAAGAATGTGATTGCACTCCCATGCCTGTGCTCGCCTTACATTGTGACCGGCCTCCTTCCTTCTCCGTTGTTTGTCGATGCCGAGTGACACCACACTTGAAGGTGTAATGTCACACGAGGCATCAGGACTTATGGTGCCAGATAATTAGCGGCCATTAGGACACACATGACAAAAGCTGAGAGAAAGGTTTCATTAACGCAGGAAGATGACAAGACATCCTGTTCTCACAATCAGAACAGACAGTGAGAAATCAACCGAGAAAAAAAAGGCAAATCCCTGTGAATGACAGAGGAAGGCATATTTCTTCTTTTATTTCTTCCAATCTTTTAGTAGCTGCTCTAGAAATGCGTCTACTGGTAAAGCTGTTGAATAATCTACTGTTTGGAGTCTGGATTAATAGTGTTTATATTGTATTTCTTATATTAAACGTGATGCCATAAATAAAAAAAACATGTAGACAGACTTCCAGTGCTGAGGTCTAAAGGTACTTTTGTTCAATCACACAGTCAAAACATGGTGTTAATCATGGTGATAAGACAGAAAGTTTGCCTTGCTTTGTCAGAAACAAGAATCAATAGCAAAGTGTTGTAAATCTCACCTTGAAAATTATTTGCCAAACAAAGAGATCCCTTGCACAGCCTTCAAGTCCTCCATGGGCCACTTAAAATGATCAGTTATGACCCCACAAACATCTTTTATGGCTAATTCAAGCTAGCAGTAAACAGAAAGAGTGGGGTTTTCCTTCATCCCAGAGGCTGTAACCTTTGTTTTAGCTGAGGTATTGAGGTGGTGTAATGTTTTTAATCACAGTTTGTGTTGTTAGACGCTGTTACTTAGCAAAGGAGCAGCCCTTTCGATTTATTCTCTGCTTTTTATGTTTGTATGTGTAGTCATCCAGGTCATGGTGACCCGAAGAGCTTCTGTAGAAGGAAACTGGACTTCTCTTTTTGATTCTTGAAGACAATCTCCTCTTTTTTAAGAGGCTTGTTCATTTTTATCTGACTGATACAGAGTCCCAGATGTATACATTATCATCCCTAAACCTATGGACGATAAGGGTCACTCATTCGAGGGCAAAAAATGTTCATATTCTGGACAGAAGACAAAATCTACGTTAAACTGGAAGAGCCATCTCTAGACAGAGACACCATTTATCAGCTACTTATTATGCAGTCTTGAGATCCATCCCCTGAAAGTTTTATAACCATTCACATGTCAGGCCATCTGAGTCTTGGGTCATTTAGGAGATGATTAAATAGATCAGGGGCCCCAGATCAGTCACTTAGAACTGAAGAAACCTCTTAGGTGAGAGAGGAAATTAGACAGTATCATTGCTTTAGTTTGACAAGATGCTATAAAAGATATCAGTGGCTCTTATCTGTGCCTATATGTAAAGTATTAGATATAAAATGCTGTACTCATGAGGAAATTATCTGATATTGATTGCACAACAACAGGAAAAGTAAGCAGAAAGGAAATAAATATAAAATTAAATAAATAATATTCCACTCAGTGGCTATTCAGACAGAAAAAAACTCTTTAAAAGCAGTGATTTGCAACATCAAACCTGAAACTCTTAGACATTCCCAGTTAAATTTATTTTATTCCTTTGTACAAACAAACACATTCATCAGATGCCCATTAAAATCACAGGATATGCAGGTATTCTTTTCTAAATCCCACTCCCTGTCACATATTCTTTGCAGATGACTGAACCTCATCTGCAAAGAATACCACTGATGTTTCTTTCCACCGAGCTGCACTCGCTAAAAAGAAAATGCAACAGAGTGAGAAGGATGTTTGACACCGCTTCTGTAGAGCAAGTTTTTTTTTTATAGAGGAAATTAAAGTTTGGAGGACTGAAAGAAGTTGGCATTTCTTCATAACTGAAGCTTGATAGCATTAAACCCCTTCAATGTGCAGCAGTAACTGGGATGTTGAGAGAAGAAATCCAAGTTTAGTTTCAATATATTTAAAAGAAAATGTAATATGAACACCTTTAAGATAATTATGATCAGAAATGGAGTAAAATCACACTAATTAATTAGCTAATTAATAATTATAGTGGTTCCTAGATGAGGAATATTTGGTTTATATTTATGTTTTTTGTTTTAGCCTGAAGTTTAACCCACATGTCATCTGACTCAGTGTCTGGCACCACAGATAGAACTGAGTAACTGCTTGGTTAGACTGCTCCAGGCGCTGATCTGACGTCAATCCCAATACTGACCTCAGAGTCTATTATTAGCTTAAAGGGTGTCCAACTGCAACCTTCTGAGAACGTAATAAAGGAAACTGATGCTCTGTAGTGGGGGTTCATTCTGTCTACTTTTTGAGTCATCCAGTAAATTTATGCTTCCCGTTACAACATTTACTCCTTGTTGTGAGCAAAGAGACGTGGAGTACGAACTCAGCTTGGCTCTGTCGGCTCTCAAACTTTCTATCCTTCCCAGGCAAACAACACTCAGGCATGTCCTGTCTGCATAGTAAACCCTCCTCATAGCCAAGTCTGTGTGAACAGCCGCTGCAGACAGATGGCTGTGTTTTGTCAAAGGAAGGACTGTCCAGAATTGAAATGAATTTGCAGACAAATTAAAAAACTCATCAAGATACAATCCGAGGAGAGGTGTGGACTGGGAAGAGTGGGCAGGCAACAGAAAGTGAAATATATGTTGGAGATGATCTGCTCCACGCTGAGTCAGGAGAAGGAAGTTGTAGATGGCAGAATACAAATGGTCACAGCCTTTGAAAACTCTAGACTTTTCATGAGCCATAAAAACAGCTGCCTTTTTATCTTTGTGACAGCGATTTAGTAGCTACTCCACTGCATTTTAAATGTCATTTTTTTAAGCTTAAACGGTAACACCACCGATTAATATATATATCTAAGTTTGGTTTTAAAGTCTTAGGCTGCTGCATAAGTGCAAAAATGTGTATAAATCCTTTTTGTGGCTTCAGTTCAGAGAAAGCTGCAAGAAATCTCAGTGATGGCACTTCAGTTAAGGTTGAAGAGTCTAAATATTAATAAATCTAAGGGGGTGTAGTTAAAAAGGAATGAGCTTACCATACATCCATAGCCCTATTCTTATCACTGACGGAGGCTGGTGGCTAAAAGCTACATTTTCAGCAATTAGACTGCTGCAGAATTTCTGTAATAAAGTGAATTCTCAAAAAACAAGTGTCTTCCAGTATATTTCTTGCAATATCAACACACACCGATCAGCCACAACATCATGACCACCTGCCTAATATTGTGTTGGTCCCCTTATGTGCTCTAAATGCTCTGAACCATTGGGCATGGACAAGAGGACCTCTCAGGGTGTCCTATGAGGTCTGGAACCAGGATGTTGGCACTGGATCCTTTGGGTGCCTCTGTCAATCAAACTTGTTCCACTGTATCCTGTTGATGCTTGATCAAAATGGGGTGTAGGAAGTTTGGAGGTCAAATCAACATGTTGGGACACTGTCATGTTCCTCAACATGTCCCTGATTGTTTGATGTTGCTGCCATGTGGTAGGGTGTATTTTCCTGCCAGTGACATTTGGGTTTTCCATCTGCATGAGGGAGTGTTCTTGTTGTGGGACAATGTTTATTTGTGTGTCTAAGTCTCATCATCACGGATGTTAAAATCCAAGGTTTTCCATCAGAACACTACATAGTACCAATATGATCAATGTTATTTACTGCACCTATCAGTGGTCAGAATGTTGTAGTTGATCGGTGTATGTCTTCCCTGTATCACCATTAAAGCCTGTAATACACCAACAGGTGTACAAGAGAATACCATGTCATGTTTAGCATCGGCACTAAGACAGCTTCTTTTCGTCACTAACTGTGGATAATGTGAGGAACAGTTAACACAAGATGGCAACTGCTTAACCTGAACTGATACTATCAAATTCTGGTCTGCATAACCAAAACCAAAACCATCATGACTGTAGAGATCTTCTGTAAAATTTGGAATGGAGACATTAAGCAGGAGTCTGGGCATCTACCCCCAGGAAATCTGGAGCTTCAGACACTTCATTTCTGGCATTCTGGTGAATTTTCAGCATCAATTTGTGCCTTTTCAGGGGGGTTCATGTAAAACACAAAATGTATGCCTTCTAAATATCGAGGGGGAAATATTGCCAGCATTCCCCCTTGATTGATAACAAAGAAATCTCTTTTTTGCTGTGAGTGTATTGCATATCCCTGTTGCCTCTGTTTAGTTCGATATATGTTGTCTTTAATTGGTTATACTGACTGTTAGATTTCAGTTTCATTTTTTGTAACTGTGCAATGGTGTCAAATCAGGTTCCCTGTCGTTTATCACATTGCCTTTTTCTGTACATACTTGCTCTTCCAGTGAACTGGATACTCTATTACATGCTTCAGTGTTATCTGACTGCATATGCATATGGATCATCCCCACTGATTGCAATAAAAAACCCTCCGCGGTATTACCAATAGGATTCTCTTAGAACGGTTTGAAGCTCAGCAGAGCATAAGTGGATCTGAGGCGGGCCGTGCAAACATCTCTGGACCACATACTGTTCTTTATGGCTTCTACCTGTCACTTAGAGCAACCTCATCCTTAATTATGCACAACTTTAAGCCTTAATGCAATTTAAACAGGTGAGTTATATAAAAATGAATCGCCCATACAGTACATGAAGAGGAAATTAGCCATAGAGACCAAAGCAGCTTTTTGTACCAGGCTGTAAACATGTTTATTTCTGCGATGAAGTTTTTAACACCAGGAGGGTCTGTGGGATAGACTCGCTTTTGAAGCCAGCCTCAAGTAGCCAGGAAATGTTTTTGGTACTTCAGCGTTGGCTTAGTTTTTCTACCCCACCGGATGCAATTTGGTCTCCCCAGCCTGTGCAAAGGCAAACATTTACAGATCCAGCTTCAAATGACTGTGTTCAGTGGAAATTCATCTGTTCCAGCTGGTTTTCAAAAAAAAAAGTAAAGCTTCAGTCATGAACCAGATCATCCCTTGTGAAATCCAATTTTGCCTGAAGCTAATTTTTTAAAAAAAAACAAAGAGCTTTGGTTGAAGTGGGAAGAAAACTCATATGTAATGACTGTAACAATAATCTTTAGAAATAAAATTTCCAATATTAGAAATAAAATTGTGGCTTCCTCTCCAGGTTTGACCACTTTTCTATCCCTCAGCGCATCAACGCCAGCACTCTTTCCAACTTGGCTCTGATTCAGTCCAGTGAGCTGCAAGATGCTGTGCAGCAGCTCAGTTCTGCAACATGTGCTCTTGACTTAATGTCTACAAAGATGTTTAAAGATGTTGTTAGCCGTCTGGCGGAGGGCGTCCTTGAGACTGTTAATGCCTCTCTACATTCGGGAATCTTCCCCTCATGTCTCAAACATGCTATTATAACACCACTGTTAAAAAAAGAGTAATCTTGACCCACTTGCTTTTGAAAATTATAGACCAATATCAAACCTTCCATTCTTGGGGAAAATTCTGTAGAAAGTTATATATGTATCTGTCACAGAACAATTTGCTTGATGTTTACCAGTCTGGTTTTAGAGTTAACCACAGTACAGAAACTGCCCTGGTCAAAGTTGTTAATGATCTTAAAATAAGACACAGATAATCATAAAGTTTCTGTTCTGGTACTTCTTGACCTCAGTGCAGCGTTCAGCACTGTGGACCATGTAATTCTTCTTCAGCACCTTGAACACTGTATAGGCCTTAAAGGCACAGTTCTAGAGTGGTTCTCTTTATATCTTACTGGAAGATCTTTCTCTGTGTCTATTGGTAGCTGTGAGTCTGATGAGCTTGGCATTTCATATGGAGTCCCTCAGGGGTCAATTCTGGGTGCCTTGCTGTTAGATTTATACGTGCTTCCACTTGGATCCATAATGAAGAAATATAATATTTCATATCGATCATTTGCCAACAACACACAGTTAAACATTTCTGTCTCCAACAATAACCTTACCCCAGTGAATGATCTTATCCAGTGCATTTCAGATTCAGTCTTTGTGGACTCCCCTGACTACACGTGAGCATGTGAAAAACCTGGGTGTGATTTTAGATGCTGAGCTTAACTTCCAGAAGCACATCTCTAATATCTAAGACTGCCTTTTATCATCTTAGAAATACATAAAAAGTTAGAGGCTATTTTTTTTTTATCTCGGTCCGACTCTGTAAAGCTGGTTCATGCTTTTATTTTCCAGCAGATTGGATCACTGTAAGGCACTTTTTGCTGGACTGACAAAGCCGACATTAAATAAAGTCCAGCTGATTCAGAATGGTGCAGCCAGGGTTTTAACAAAAAACAAAAAATCTGAGCACATCATTCCTATTTTATCATCTCTTCACTGGCTCCCAGTAAAACAAAGAATTGATTTTAAAATACGTCTTATTGTTTTTAAGTGTTTAAATGGCCTGTCACCTTTCTATGTTATTGATATGCTCACTGAATACACTCCAGAGGGAGCTCTGGGATCATCAAATAAAGGTCTCCTTACTGTACCCAGAATCAATTCTAAATCAACTTATGGTGATTTCAGTCATTATGGTCTTACTCTCTGGAATTCACTTCCACAGGAACTACATTCTGTTACAACGATGTCATCTTTTAAATGTAAGCTAAAAACACATCTTCTTACCAAGCTTTTAATCAGGTTTAAAGGATGTTTACTACCTTTGTATCTTGTATATATTGTATATTATTTTATTATATGTATTTTATATATGTAATATAATTAATGTAATATTTTCTTCTTTTATATGCCTTTTATGTTGTATGTATCTTTGATTTTATTTGAAGCACACTGAGTTATGTTTGTTGAATGAAATGTGCTCTATAAATAATCCTGACTCGACTTTAGGTGCATGAAAGTAAAATTAGAATAACATCAGAGTAAATATGAAATTTCCACACAAGTCATCTAACTCTTACAGCCAAGTGATTTTAACTTACCTTGGAGGATCACTGGTTGTCAGCTAATGAAGCTCACCTTGCTCCTCAAAGCCGTAAAAGGTCGCATAAGACCCTGTAATTTTATGGACAGCCCTCGGATGTTTTTCCACTTTTATTGCTTTATAACACTGAATCTTGGTCAATATAATTTAAGTTTTTTGACAAGAATTTACCAAAAACAAAGTCTCTTTCATGTCAAAGTGAAAACAGATTTCTACAAAGTCATGTCAAATAATAAAAAATCTAAATCAAAAACACGGCAGCACATTCACCTTGTTGTCTCTGAGCCATTCCTCTGTAGCTTTGACTGCATCCTTCAGGTCATTATCTTGCTGGAAAACAGATCTTCTCCCAAGTCGCAGTTCTCTTGCAACTGCATCAGGGTGTCTTCCTGGATTTCCCTATACTTTGCTGCATTCATTTTACCCTCCAGGGCCTGCTGCCAAGAAGCAACCCCGCATCATGATGCTGCCACCACCATGCTTCACAGTGGGGATGGCGTGATTGTGATGATGATGCAGTGTTTGGTGTAAAAATAGCATCTAGTCTGGTGGCCAAAAAGGTCTTCTTTGGTGTCATCACACCAATGAATTTTCCTTAAGTTGACTTTAGAGTCTTTAAACTCTATTTAAGGCTTTTTTCAACAGTGACTTTCTCTTTGCCACTTACCCATTAAGCTTTGACTAGCGACAAGCAACAGTTGCTGTATGAACAGTCTCTCCCATCTCAGCTGCTGAAGCTTGTAACTCCTTTAGAGGGAGCCATAGCTGTCTTGGTGACCTCCTTCACTCATTTTTTTTGTTGCTCAATCACTCAATTTTTGAGGACGACCTCCTCTATGCAGATTTATTCATGTGCCATATTCTTTCCATTTCAGAATGATGGATTTAACTGTACTCCAAGAGAAATCCAGTGACCTTGAAATTTGCTTGAATCCATCCCGTGATTGATGCTTTACAACAACCTTTTCGCAGAGTTACTTGGAGTGTTCTTTTGTCTTCATGGTGTAGTTATAACCAGGAGTACTGATTCACCAGTGACTGGACCCTCCAGATACAGGTGTCTTTATACTACAGTCACTTGAGATGCACTCAAAGGTTTTCCCTCACTGTTTGACTCCTAGCACCAACTGGCTGCACCTGTGTTAAAAACGTATGCAAGCTCTTATTCTACATTTTATATTTCTGATTAATTGACATTATTTTGTAAAAAATCTCCTTTTACTTTGACATGAAAGAGTCTTTTTTTTTAGAATTTTTGGTAAATGGCCGAATTGAATTGACCATGATTCATGTTTAAAAAATAGTAAAAGAGTAAAACTTTCATGGGAGTTGAATGCTTTTTATGGGCACTGTATGCATTCACTTTGTCTATTTGTTTTTTTTTTTTGTTTGCACCTTTAACAGTCTCATAGCACAAAAAACATACATCCATTCACTGTCATATTGCTGATACTGGTGATTTCCTAACTCCACAGTTGTTTAATGTTAGAGCGGCTTTAATAAATTTCACTCGCATGGACTCCCTACTTGTCACTGTCTTTGAACCACAAATCCCATTGTAAAGAATCCGGGCACCAGGTTGTGAGTAAGAAAAATGTCTGTAGGGATAAAAAATGACATTTCTGTTGGTCTGCTGAATCAATTTTCGAGTCCAATGACGTTATAGGAACGCACTGATGATTTGATTTAGTACCGGTAAGACTGGAAAAATGACTCTGTAATTCATTTGTAAGCTTCAAAGAAATAAAATGCTCTTTTTTGCAGGAAATGAACATGCTGGGATGGACCAAAGCTCCCTAAATAAGAACACAGAGACAAATAATAAACTAATACACTTCATATGACAAGATGGACTCAATAATGTCATTCCTCAGAAGTTTTCTGTTCACTTGAGAACAAATCATCAGATTCCTTCTGGTTTGTAAAGATTGAAGAATTACTGACAGACATACCACGGCCAAAGCCATATCGTCTTGTGGATGCCCGATCCCATTATATCTCGGAAGCTAAGCAAGGTTGGACCTGGTCAGTACCTGGATGGGAAACTATGAGGGAACACCAGGAAGCCTTGGTGAATGCAGAGTGAGAGTGAATGGTCGGAGGGGCCGATAGCACAGACTGACAGCCTTGCCTCCATCAGTCTACCTTAGGGCAGCTTTGGCTACATACATAGCTTAGCACCATGGAGTGTAAAGTGTCTTTGAGTGTCTAGACAAGTGCTCTATAAAATCAATGTATCATTATTATTATTATTATTATTATTACATCCTCGTCCTAAATGCTCTCTGATCCTATGGACTGCCACTCATAGCTCTATATAAGCATAAATTTTATGTATAAGTCTATTGTATGTCTGCATCAAACTCACACATCCTACAACTCCAACAAAAATCTATATTTTACTCTCTGCTACATCAGACACAATGTGGCCTCTGTGCTTCATCCAGTCCAAGAAGACTGCAGCCCCCTCTGTTCGATTTATGTGGTGTTTTTTATACTTAATGCATAGCTGCCTCTAATCTGTCCACAATTCAGCATTTCATGATTTCTTTCTTGCCCAGAGCTGCCTGGAAAATGAGATCTCTTCATGGCAGATGGACAAAAATGATTTCACGAACATCTCTTTGAACGTCAGCGGACAAACTGCTCCCAGTCAAGACAAAGGCAAAAGCCCAGATGATGTCAAAATACTGATGCCTGGGGGGCATTTAAAGCTTTTTGCCATGTTAGACTTGAAACAGAAAGTTCTAGCATATACCCGGGACAAGAAAAACAGACTCACTCAAGGGCAAGAGACCACACTGGCGCACTAGACGGCTTCAATTTTGGAAATCAATACTATCTGCAATGAACTGGAGTAGCAGCATCTGTTATTAGAGTAAAGCACGCCTCTCCTTGTTACACAGTGGGTGGACTTGATGCCTGCAAGCAGTATACCTTATCACTGGAAAAAAACACAAGAGGTGAAAAAGTCTCCCTGCCTGAAACAAAAAGAATATTCCTTCCAACATCTTCTGGTGCAGTCTGAGCCATCAGAATACTGTCTTACAAACAAACAAGCAGCTGTCAGTCTGATGATATTTTGACATGAGGCATCAGCTTTGTGGGGATGTTTGGTGTTGGGGCAATGAATAAGGAAGATGGATGGTAATTATTCCTACTTCAGCACTGAAATATTCAGTAAATAAAGAGAAATAAAAGGACATTTCAGCAGAGTAAGAATATTTTTCTTGTCAAAGCTGATTTTGGTGTCTTTTTGGGAAAATAAAATGTCAGTGGATGCAGCTGATAGTGTGGATAACTAAGCAACAGGACGCTGGAACAGCAGTCAGTGACATTTTTTACACATTGCGAGGAGGCTCAATACAGCAGCGACAGAGAGCTGAAATAAAAAAGAAACCTGGATGATAAATTTGCCCAAACAAGGAGACACATACTTGCCTTAAATCACGCGCGTAAATTACAGTATCTGGCAGCATGCGTATTTTGGCAACGCTTTATCAGGGCATTTTTCCTGCTATTTTCCAGCCAGAGTGTCGACCCACACAAAAATGGGGACACATGCTGATTTTTTTTTTTTTTTAAGAGAATGCGACAAATGCGTCCAGCCTCTGAGGTGCGTAAGAGTTTGGAGCTGATTCCTCGCAGCTCGTTCTGTGCGCTCTCGCCAAGACTTGGCACCTGACGGAACAGGGGACAGGACTACTGAGCTTCAGTGGCGTTTACTGGCGGGCTGACAAGACGCCACTTTCTTTAATTTACCATCAACAAAAGACAGAGCGAGGAGGCTGCTCACTTATGGCGATTGTTCCGAGAAGAGACCAAACTTGAGGTAAGAAATAATACCTTATTTTAAGCAGCAGCTGGAATCTGCAATCAACAGTTTGTGGCATTAAGCAGCAGGATTCACTCTGTTTAAATAATTGTTGGAAATGTTTGATAGATTCATATTTATTGGCAGTATCTGCCATCACAAAAGGAGTTTATCCAAAGTTGTACCCAAAACTAAACGTGGACTTTGTGTTAAAATAATCAAAATCAATAAAATTATATGTTCTGATAAAGAGACTTCCTTCAAGTGAGTCTAAAAAACTCCATATTTCACCTAAAAAGTTTAATTCCAAATCAGCATTTTGGTTTTCATAAAGCATCTATCTTCCTCTTATCGTCTATTTCAGATTCAAAAACAACCATGTCAGCCAATGGGAGCTCAGAAACCGGCTGCAGGTCAGAGGTCACACCCACCAACAACACCTGCAGCCAGAAGGAACTCTCCATCACCGCCTCCGTCATCTCCATGACTGTAGGCATCTTCTCCAACAGCCTGGCTCTCTTCATCCTGGTCAAATCCTACAACCGCGTCCGGATCAAGTCCAAGGCGTCCTTCCTGCTGTTCGCCAGCAGCCTGGTGATCACGGACCTGCTGGGTCACCTCATCAACGGCTCCCTGGTGCTTTTCGTCTACAGCTCCCAGAAGAAATGGGAGACTTTTGACCCTCATCGCATCGTGTGCAGCGTCTTCGGGATGTGCATGGTGTTCTTCGGCCTGAGCCCCTTGTTTCTGGGAAGCGTCATGGCCGTGGAGCGCTGCATCGGGGTCACCAGGCCCATCTTCCACTCCACGGCGCTGGTTTCCCGCCACATGAAGCGGCTGCTGGGGCTCACCTGGCTGCTGGCTTTCCTGGTGGCCGTGCTGCCTGTGCTGCTGTGGAGGCCCTACAAGGTTCAGAGCTCCAGGAGTTGGTGCTTCTTCCACATGGAGAAGCCCAAAGACTGGCTGGATGTGCTCCTGCCCCTGCTGTTCTCTATGCTGGGACTTCTGGCCCTGCTGCTCTCCATTGTGTGCAACACACTGACTAGCTGTGCGCTGCTGCAGGCCAGAATGCGACGCAAACATCACTGCAGAGGACCGTCGTACCACATAGAGATGATCTGGCAGCTGCTGGGCATCATGCTGGTATCCTGCATCTGCTGGGGCCCTATACTGGTAAGAACATCCCCTCAGTGCATGCCTCTTTAATTTAAATGTAGAACTCTAAAGAAATAAAGAATGCAGTGTGACCATGCAGTAAATCATTTTACAGCTTTAGAAATGTGAGTTAACAGCACTCAGATTGATAAATTTGTGTGATAAAGTTGTCTCATGAGCAGTGAAAGTGTAAAACTAACTTAGATTGATTGAAATTTAGAAAACAAATTCAGTAAACTTAAGATACTGAGTAGAATCAAATAGTTACATAGACAAATAAAACTACATGCTTGAACTAAGTCTAGTTTAGTTAGATTAGATGACCTCGAGAAAACAAGTGTGACAAACTTAAGATATTAAGTTAAATCAACTACTTACATAGACAGATAGTAGTAGGTGCAGACAGATTTGCTTTTCTTTTTCATTTTACATGTAAATTTAAAGCGCTTCTTCTTCATCTAACATTAAGAGTTTAAACCCTTAGCTGTTGAAACCAATTTTGACCAGAGTCAGTACAAAGAAAGTCTGTGAGGCTACTCCCGGTTACAGTGGGATTAAATTATAAATCCACAGATGGAGGGATTAACCTTTATTTTGAAAAGAAACAAGCATAGCTTTATTTGACAAAGATGCACAGTAAGTTTCTACAATGTTTGTTTTCTCAAACTACAAAAAACAAGAGTCTCTCTGAAGTTTTAATTCTCTAACAATGCATCCTGGGAATTCTGCTTGATTGCAATTTTCTTTTTCTTATAAACTTAATTTAATGAGTTGAGTTAACTATCAGTTATTCATAAAATGCCTCAAGTTATACGATCTTGTGGTTTTAGACAATTAAGTGGTCTGAAAATAAAAAAATAAGCGTTTTATTTTCAACTAAATGAGCAAAACGCCCATATTTACATTAAATATAAGCTGATTTGACTGAATTCCTTCATGATGTTTTACAGTGTAGAGAATGAGTTGATAGTTTTACCACATACCATGTCTGCCATTGGCCAGAGTGTCTGTGATGGGTTTTCAGCATCACTGAGTACAAAGTGACTGACAGGAAGAGAAAAATGGGATTTGAGAAAAGATCTGGCAGCTCTCACGATCTGTGAAGTGTGAAGAAAAATGACTGAACAAAAGGTTGCTTTTAGGACTCTTAAACTGCAGTATATGTTTGTACCAAATAAAACACACACAGGGAAGCCTGACAAACACGTCACTATTTTTCCCAAAATGTAGTTAACAGCTTGAGCTAACTTTGCAGGGGAGGGAAGCCAATTTGTCATAATGGAAGTCTAAAAAAAACAGAGTGTGCAGTGGTTTTGTAAAGTCCATCTCCAGTCACTGACTTATCATCAGAATAATCCCTTTCTGCCTGAAAAAATGACTCGGATGCAACCGTACACTGTTGATACCTTTAGAATCTATCATTACTTGGTGGCACAACAGGTTAAACCCTGGGCTTCTGGTTGGAAAGTCAGAGGATCGATCCCCCACTGCGGCCACCGTTGGGCCCCTGAGCAAGGCCCTTAACCCATGACTGCTCCCCGCGCACAGGGTGCTGCACCGTGGTAGCCCACTGCTCCTTACCAGGATGGGTCAAAATGCAGAGAGGAATTTCCCCAAGGGGATTAATAAAGGATAAATTATTATGAGTTATTATTTAACCCTCCTGTTGAGTTCGTTTGTCAGGAACAACAATAATGTTCGTGGATCAGTTTGACCCGGGGCATGTTTAATAATCCAAAAGTGTCAGAAAGCAAAAACTTCCCAGTGAACACTGTTTATATCTCATTATTCACTCCATTACTAACATTTCAATCAATATTTAGTGCAGTGGTGGTCTTTACGTCTCACAGATCATGGTTCAATGATGATTCACTCGTTTTTCATGAAAAAACTGCTTCAAACTTTTTTAAAATGTACTTTGGAAAGACCTACATATAAAATACAGTAGTTTAACATGACATTGATTTTTTAAAATGTTATTTTACATTTTGAATTGACCTGCTGACTTAAAATCAAGACAAATGAGTCATGAGGATTTGAATCGAAAGTGAAATTGTCTTTTTTAAATATAGTCCTCCCTGTCTCTGCATCCCACAGCCTGGCTGTTGATCCATCCTTATGACTTATAGACCCCAGCCAGGATGAGGATACCCAAATATGTATGTAAATGCATTTTATCCAGCTCCTTCCACTTCTCCCCCAAAACACGCCTTCCCTCTAGATTGGTCATTTGGAGAATGATTTTCTGTACTGAGTTGGACATAAGCAGCTCAGAAGCTCACTTGGTCTCTCTGCGGATGTCTCTGGATCTGGAGCTACACGTCCCTGATGTGCAGCCGCTGGCCTCCCCACCTGCTGTCCTGCCATCGCCACCCCAACCTCTCCAGCTATCTCTGCCCTTCATCCCCACTCCCAACCCAGCTGGTCAAGGCAGATGGCCGCCTTCCCTGAGCCTGGTTCTGTTGAAGGTTTTATTTTCCCCACTCCCAATCCTAGGGGGTTTTTTGGTTCCTTCCCACCGTCACTGACTGCTTGCTCAGAGGGAATCCAAAAGCAACTTTGGATTGTTGGGTTTTCTGTTTTCTGTTCTTCCTGCTGTGTAAAGCGGTATGTAATGACGTGGTGTAAATATGTGCTGTACAAATAAAACTGAATTGAATGTCTGTCACACAAGTCACTGCCATCCTAGTGGGCCCTGGCACTCTCTTTATTTTGTTTTCTGCAGACGGTTTTGCCTGACGTATATTTGGGGATGGAGACCACTGTATTCCACCAGTTTTTTGATGTGAATGTCTTACTTGGAAGAATATGAATAGCAGTTTCCTCATTTGGTTCATAATTAGAATCATCAAACTCAGATGACCTCAAGGCGGTCTTTCACTGTCATGATCAGAGATGAGCTCCAGAGCCTTTTACTTTTTTTAGATTTTTTAATTTTAAAATGGGTCAATTTGACCAGCAACATAACAGGAGGGTTAATACATAAAGTGTCTTGTAGCATGAAAGAAAGCACCATATGGACATGATGATAATAAAGCTAAGAACTTGATTTTAATCAGAGGGGTTCATTAAAAGGAGTTTTTCAGAATCTGCTGATTTTCACACCTAATTTTTGACTTTAGACAATAACTTTTCTATCTTAAGAGTGCGATCATTATGTAAAAGAACCATTAGATGTTTGTGTAAATGTCTGAGTATGTCGCCCAAGAGAAGCATAAAGCTTCGTGATAGATTAGCCCATTTCCAAATGCATGAGCTGGAGACATAATAACAGCTCTAAAGACTCTTCTGCTTAACTATGACAATGAATTATTATTTAAATGAATCATTTGCATATTTTGTGAGGACGCTGCATGAAAGTGTTTTCAATCAAACTTTAATGTTCTCTCAATAAGCAGAGACTGGCAAGAATTATACAGAATGATAATGGAGTGCTGCTTTCTCTTCAGTGCACTCCAGTGTCTGCAATCAGACCTATAGTCCTTCAGCATTTATTCTATTTGTTTGTCTGTATTGCAACTTAAAACACCATGTTACTTCTGCAGCTGCTGTTTTTTAAGTTATTATTCTGTGAACATCTCCCCCCCTGCAGATTCATGTCATCATCCTGAGCACCAGAGCCAGAGATGAGTCCACGTCCTTCAGCCTGCTGACGGTGGTCCGTATGGCCACGTGGAACCAGATCCTGGACCCGTGGGTCTACATCCTGCTGAGGAAGGCCGTTCTCAGGAAGATCTTCCTGTTGTTCCACAGCTGCTGGGGCTCAAAGTCTCATCACCTGTACCGCTGGCAGCGCAGCGTGCTCTGCAGCTCGGTGGAGAAGAGCAACTCGTCCGCCTGCCGCTGCCTCAGCAGGCTGCCTCTGCAAGACACGGCCATCAAGTCCATCACCTGAACCCCCGTCTGAAGGGTTCAATCTGAAAAACAGGAGGAGGCTGTGAAGGAAGAGGAGTGCGGAGTCTGTTTTCATGTCGTCTTTGCAAATTGATCACCATAAACTCGCAGCATCGTGTAATGTGGTAATTCATGTTATTTTAAAGGTGCCACCCAAAATAAGTACTTTTTATTCCATCCAGATGAGCTTGCAGTCTTTTGGTTAACTGTGTGATGTGGGATCAACTTTGCTCCACTCAAATAGTACTTTCTAACAAGCAAGTTATAGTTTTACAGTTCTACATTACCCAAAATACTACAGTCTGTCCAACACCTTTAATGTAAAAGGTTTATTTCACCCAAGTGGTACTTTTTAACAAACAAAATATGGTTTTAAAAGTCCATACCACCCAAAATACTGTTGTCTGTCCAAGTACTTAGAGTTTTAAAGGTTGATTCCACCCAAATAATACTTTCTAACAAATGAGTTATGGTTTTAAAAGTCTATAACACCTGAAATACTGCTGTCTGTTCAAGTACTTAGAGTTTTAAAGGTTTATTGCAACAAATAATACTTTTCTAATGATCAAATTATGGTTTAAAAGGTTTATTCGCACAAAATAGTACTTTGTAACAAGTAATTTATGGTTTTAAAAGTCTATACTTCCTAAAATACTACTGTCTGTCCAAGTATTTAGAGTTTTAAAGGTTTATTGCAACCAAATAGTACTTTTCTAATAATCAAATTATGATTTTAAAGGTTTGTTCCACCCAGTATACTACTTTCTGTCCAAGTACTTAGAATTTTAAAGGTGTAATCAAATAGTACTTTTTTTTTTAATGTATTACAATTCTATATCAAACAGAAGTACTGCCATCTATCTAAGCACATTTCATTTTAAAGGTTATTCCACCTAAATAATACTTTTTTGATGAACGAATCATGGTTTTAAAAGTCCACACCACCCAAACTACTACTGTCTGTCCAAATACTCAGAGTTTTAAAGGTTTATTGCAACCAAATAGTACTTTTCTACTGATCAAATTATGATTTTAAAGGTTTATTCCACCCAAAGCACTACTTTCTGTGCAAGTCTTTATAGTTTTAAAGGTTTATTCCACCCAAATATTACTTTTTTATAATTGATGAGTTATAGTTTTAAAGATTTATTCCATTCAGATTGTACTTTCTGACATGTAAGTTTGGTTTTAAAGGTTTATTTCATCCAAATACTACTTTTTTAAATAAGTATTTATGGTTTTAAAAGTCCCTTCCACCCAAAATACTACTTTACTTTCCCAAAGTACTTAAAGTTGCAAAGGTTTTTTTTACATTCAAACAGTACTTTCTAATAAGGAAGCTACAGTTTTACCACCCAAAACACTTCTATCTGTCCAAGTACTTTTTATTTCAACCAAATGGCAACAGTTTTGTGGTGCAGTGTTTAATGTGAGATCGACTCTTTGTTCTTTACTTTCTGCATCTGTGGCTTGAAACAAAACCCGTCTGACGTTTTCAAGCTATATTCAGCTTTTCTTTTTGGAAAAGTTACTGTTATTGTTTTGAATACTGCTGACATTTTCACATGTCAGCTCCAGCATCCTTTTGTACTGATATTTATTGCATTTTCACTTCACATGTGAACAGGTGATGTGCTGTGAAGTCTGCTGTGATGATTCATTTCTCTGGATTATAATATGAACACTTTCCAGGTGGGCTAATGCAATTTAGTGCAGTTAGAGTGGGAGGAATTATGTAAAATAACTCAATCTACTTAGATATGTACGTGTAAATGACACATACTGTTTTGAATAACATTAACGTAATGACTGGAGTCCACTGTGGGGCTTTCTTGATGCCAGTATAGTGCTGCATTTCTGTGTAATCATGACAGGGGAGGTTATCTCAGTGGTCTGCTGGTAGCCACATTATTACTTTGTACATGGGACATTTTGCATCAGCGCTTCTGTATCGTGTCGCCTGTTTTTCACGAAATGTTTCCGATGTGGTTGTCTTGACCTGTGTAATAAAAGTGAAAATGGAAAAACAAAAAATGTTCTGTTCTAATAAGTGGCAGTCATGACAACGTGTGTTATCAGGGAGGTTTTTTAGGAGGACGTCTGTCTGGCTTTGGTTCCATAAAGTCGGGCACCAGAATCATCACTGGCTTTCAAGTGTTCAGTGATAAGAATTACAATCATTCTAGTCCTGACGCATTTTAAAAGGTTAATATGAATCAAATGTGCATTTAAATTTTGCATCAAAGTTATTAAAAGAGGCTAAAAGAGTCTTTGGGTTAATGAATAATTTCAAAGAACTGTACTGAAAAATTGAGTTACTGTTTCTTCACCATTGTTGGAAATATCAAAACAATTACTGGCAAATTTAATCATTTTTAAGTCAGTTCTAAGAAAGTTTTTACAATTCTGGTTTAGGGGGAAGCAACACAGGGAGGAAACCAACAATAAACCAAGTTTAATCAACGTTTTTTTATTAGGACAATTATTTTAAAACATAATAATACTGTGTTGTGGGAAGACTGTGGAAGTTTATTCTACCCAGATAGTACTTCTCTGATGGACGAGTTAAGGTTTTCAAAGTCTACACCACCCAAAAATACTTCTGTCTGTCAAAGTACTTAGAATTACAAAGGTTTATTCCACTCAAAATACCTCTTTCTCTCAAGCCCTTATAGTTGTAAGGGTTTATTCCATCCAAATAGTACTTTTCTAACAAGCAAGTTGTGGTTTTAAAAGTATATAATAGCAAAAAATACTGCTCTCTGTCCAAGTACATAGAGTTATTAAGGTTTAATCTGCCCAAAATACCTCTTTCTGTCCAAGCACCGAGAGCTTTAAAAGGTTTATTTCACCCAAATAGTACTTTCTAGCAAGCAAGTCGGGGTTTTACAATTCTGTCACCCAAAATACTACAGTCTGTTCAAGCCCTTTTAGTTTCAAAGGTTTATTCCACCTAAAAAGTACTTTTCTAATGATCACATTGTAATTTTAAAAGTTTTTTCACCCAAAATACTACTTTCTTCTCAAGTACTTACAGTTTTAAAGGTTGATTCCACCCAAATAATACTCTCTAACTAGTGAGTTATGGTTTTAAAAGTCCACAATGCTCAAAATATCACTTTCTGTTCAAGTATTTACAGTTTAAATTATGGCTTTAAAAGTCTTTTCTAGCCAAAATACTATTTTCTGTCCAAATACTTACAGTTTTAAAGGTTCATTGCAACCATGTAGTAGTTTATTAACTACTGATGTTGTTGTGATTTTTAATAGTTTATACCACCCAAAATATTACTTTCTGACCACGTACTTAGAATCTTAAAGGTTTCTCCTACCGAAATACTACTTTTTGTAATGAATTAGTTATAATTTTAAAGGTTAATTCCACTCAAATAGCACTTTCTAACAAGCATCTTATGATTTAAGAAGTTGTTTCCAGCCAGAATAGTGTTTACTGTTCGAGTACTTAGAGTTTTAAAGGTTTGTTCCGCTCAAACAGTATTTCTTAAAGAGGAGTACTTGAGTAAAGGTTTATTCCAGCTGTAGTTCTTTAGTGAGAGTGTCTGTGGGCAAGAACAGCTAGCTCTAGCTTTGAAAAAAGTATTTTTTCCTTGTTATCTGACCCAACAAAAGAGTTGGAGGTTTATGACACCCAAATAGTACTTTCTAACAAGTAAATTATGTTTTAAAAAGTCTAAAGCACTCAAAATACCACTTTTGTTTATTGTTTATTTAGGTTTATTGCAACCAAATAGTCCTTTTCTAACAAATGAGGTATGATTTTAAAGGTTCATGCAACCAAAATAGTACTTTTTAACCAGCAAATTGTGGTTTAAAAGGTTTATTCCACTCCAAAAGTAGTTTCTAAAAGTAAGCTATGGTTTTGAAAGTCTATACCACCCAGAATACTACTGTGTGTCCAAGTACATAGCATTTTAAAGGTTAAGTCTACCCAAAGAGTACTTTCTAACAAGCATGTTATGGGTCTATTGTCTGTCCACCTAGATGGTGCTTGTTTGTTTACTTTTTGCCAGTTGCTGTGGACTAAAAAGTTTTCTCTGTTTGGAGAAAAATTTGTTTTCGCCATGATTCTGCCATCAGAATCCTCAACAGCTGACTGGATTCTACTAAAGACACTTTAAAAATCCATACACTTGAACTGCAATTATCTTCTGTTTACATTTTCTTGCACTACTTTGCACTAAAATACACTTTACTGTTCATATTTACATTGTTTTTTCTAAATACACTTTACTGTTCATATGTACATTGTTTTTTCTTATTTCTATTTTATTCTATTTTATTTGTATATACTATTTTTATACTTGTTGCTGGTTATCTGAGTGGACAGCAAAGTAAGAATTTCATTGTGCAGGGAAACGTGTTTCTTACTGTGCACTTGACAATAAAAACTTTGAATCTTTGAATCTTGAATCTGGCCAAATAAAAAGTTCATAAAAAAACAAGCGTCCTAGGAATGCAGTCCTGGAAATGATTTGTCCTCCTCCACCTATATGTATTTATTAGTGTATTTGTTGATGTATTTGTGTATTTATTAGTGTATTTGTTAGCGTATTTGTTGATGTATTTGTTGCTGTACTTCCTTAAGCCTCCTGCAGGTGGCAGCAGAGCGCCAGACTCCTGCCGCTGTTCGGAACCGAAGAAGAAGAAGATTCCATATGGAGTGTGACGTAACCTCTTCCTCATAGCATCCATCTTTCAGCACCGCATGACTCTGTGGACCTCCGAGCAGGTTTGTACCTGGTAAATGCAAGTGTGTGTGGACAGCTTGTGTGTCTGCGGGCCGTGTGGTTGTCGGTGTGTGTTCGGAGCGGAGCCGCGGCGCCAAGCGGAGCCGTGTTCCGGTGTGTGTGTTCACTGTGTTCGGCCCTGTGTTGTGTTTTCATCTGCAGCTGATGCTAACCGCACGGAGAGCAGACTGTCTGCTCACAAGTCTGAGTTACCAATACAGGAGCCGTTTCTAAATATCTGTTTAACATCTTTATTAACTCGCATTGCTGATAAAAGCTTGTTTTCTGGTGCTGTTTTGCTAAAACGCTGAATTTTGCGGAACTCCTGGTTAGCTTGTTTTGCTGCTAATGTTGCAGCAGTAGCATGCTAGATTTTTTTTGCTAGTTGCACTGAACTTTGGTTTGTTTTTCCTCCTTATCTACATTTTGCTCTGGCAGGTGACAACATGAACCAAGAAAAACTGGCCAAACTTCAAGCCCAGGTGCGGATAGGAGGAAAGGTAAGCTAACATCCACACAGTGTTTTGATTGTGAAGGTGTGGTGTTGGGTTTGCACTGTCAAAACACCAAGAATATAATACCCAAAGGGACTTTTATTGCGGATAATGCTTATTATTTTTTAGTAAGTCTGCTTATTATTATCTGGGTTAACTGTTTTTTCTGTGGTAGAGCTGCAAGTAATGTTTAGATTTGATTCAACTTTAATGTCACTGCACAGATTACAAGTACCATGTCAACAGAATACAGTTTAGCATCCAACCAGAAGTGCAAAAGAAGCAGCAAAGTGCATCATGTATTGTATGTTTTATACACAGTAAGGTACGGCATAAGCAGAATATGTAGATATGTTATTGTTGATTAATCTTGTTGATCTTTTTTTTATTGTCTGGATTAACCGATTAGTTGTTTGGTCTAAAAAAAATCTTAGAAAATGGTGAAAAATGTCAGTAGGTTTCTCAAAATCCAAGGTGACAAATTCAAGATTCAAGCAGTTTATTGTCATATGCTCAGGAAACCAGACAGTTACACTGAAAAAAAACATTCTTACGTTGGTGATCCTCCTTAACTAACAACACAATTGAAGAAAAAAATATAGAAATTAAAAATAAATAAGCATACCTAAACCGTGGTCATTGGTGCACTGTGCATTATTGTAAACCTTTGTTTGAATAAAGTGATTCTGGCAGTGATGAGGTGATTTCAGTCGTAACTGTGAAGTGCATATTGCATTTCATTAAGCACTTATACAGTTGTAAATATAAACAGGTAGCAGCAATGGTCGTTGTGCAGCCACAGTATATATGTGTGTATAAAGATAGTCCAGTTTGGTGTGAGTGTGTACGAAAGTAATCAAATGTCTAGTTTTCTCCACAACCATAACATAATTAATTTACTGTCATAGAAGCATAAAGAGACCAGAAAATATTCACATTTAAAAAGCTGGAATCAGAGAATTTAGACTTAAAATATTGCACAAGCTGATTAACTGATTATGTAAATAGTTAGGGATTCATTTAACAACTAATTGAGTAGTCAGTTAGTCGTTGCAGCTGTAGTCTGTGGAATATCAGTGCATTGATTGGACGATAAATCAGTTTGTTTATGGGGAAAAATTTTAATCAAATGGAATTTTTCAAGCAGAAATTCCCAGCAGTGCGATATCCTCAGGTTCTGATTTATTCCATCTCTGTTCATCAGGGTTGTTCTGCGCCCCCATCTCTGATTTGCCTGGAGGTTTTTCGTTACGAACTGAGCTACATATATTTGAGTCTTTGCCATATGAATGTGTCATCAGACCCGTGTAAAGTCATTATTTAGCAGCGTAACATGAAACAAAAGCAGCCGCAGCATTCCACAAAAACAAGCAATGCCAAGTCACTTAATAGACGGCAGCACTAAGCTGTTAATCAGGCTGCTAACAGAAGTGATAGATTCATAGGAACCTTGTATTAAAGGATTAAAATACAAACGTGCATCTGTTGTCCCTGTGATTTTATTTTTCCTCGAGTGCAGTCGTTTTTGTAAGCTAGCTTCAAGTGCTGCTGCAGGATCTTATGTCCACTTTGGTTTCAGGGCTCTGCGCGCAGGAAGAAGAAGGTGGTGCACAGAACTGCAACCGCTGATGACAAAAAGCTTCAGAGTTCACTAAAGAAGTTGGCTGTGAACAATATTGCTGGAATTGAGGAGGTAAATTGAGTTTATCTGCTCCGATGTGACCGCGTGTGTGTCCATACGTGGCCGTTTTGTCCTGGCACCCAAACATTTATCCATATCCGAAAGACCTGAGTGTTCCTCTCCCCTCAGGTGAACATGATCAAGGACGACGGAAGTGTGATCCACTTCAACAACCCCAAAGTTCAGGCCTCTCTGTCCGCCAACACCTTCGCCATCACGGGACACGCTGAGACCAAGCAGCTGACGGAGATGCTTCCCGGCATCCTCAGTCAGCTGGGAGCCGACAGCCTCAGCAGCCTGCGCAAACTGGCAGAACAGTTTCCCCGACAAGGTGGGTGTTTCTCCAACTATCCGGCCTTTTGGCATTTCAAAATTCATTTGAAAGTATGGGGAGCTGTCGTGTGTCGAAAAGGGACGATGTAACTGATGAAAAATGTGAATTTTATTACTTAGAAGTAATTTGTGCCTGCAGCATTGCCTTGTTTACAAACTCAGCTTGTTTGTGACTGAAGGATAAAAGAGGAAAGCAGAGATTTAAGAATTTGCGTTTTGGTCAACAATCATGTTCAGTCACGTTGTGTGGGCAAGACATGTTTGTACTTAACACCTCAGTTTGATTACACTTTAATTCCTAAGAAAAACTAAACTCTTACAGCAGCCTGTCTGGTTTAGGATGATTATGGTGCTTGTTATTACTTACAGTGAATTTAGAAAGCGCTTTATGTTTTGCACGCTTTATAGGTTTGATTTTAAATCTATAAAAGTGCTGTTTTTCCATCAATAAACACTCAGTAACCTCCAAATTTTCATTAAAGATCTAAAGCTGAGATCTCTTATTTACAAAAGTATTCAGACCCTTGTTCAGTACTTTGTAGATAAAGTCCTTTGGCACATGTTAAAGTTTCAAGCCCTCTAGGGTCAGTTAGTCTTTGCAGACCTGCATTTGGACAGGCTGTTCCATTCTTTCTGGAGGATTCTGCCAAACTCCATCAGACTGGATGGAAGTTCACTGTGAACTGCCATCTTCAACTGGTCCTGTGGTCGTTAAGTCAGAACTTTGGCTGGGTGACTCAAGGACAGCAGGAGATTTGTCCTGAAACAGCTCTGTCCTCTGAGAAATTACGTTCCTCTACAGTTAAACTGCATTCTCAGTTACATTTTAATGGAAACAGATTTCCTCCAAGATTATGTTTGTTTGTGACGCATCACAAATGTGTTTTTAATCAGCATATCTTTGCCATTTATTGCACTGCATAACTGACACTGCTTTTAGCCAAATGATCATATGTTAACCCAGAAAATACACCCTTCAAACACATTGTGAAGGGTGTATTTTAGGCCAAACCATGATGTCTTCATAAACTTAACAAGCTTCAGATGTGTAGTTAACATTGTAGCTGGGTCAGTTCCAACCCAAAGCATTGTGTTTTTGCAAACCTAATCAAACACTGAGCGAAACAGAAAAGTAAACAGCAAGTTAAAACAAAACTCAACCCAAGGAATAATTGCCCCAGATGGGATGTGAACCCTCCACTTCTTGGTGAAAATTCTGTTCCTGATTTATGCCTCCATCCTTCCTCACATAGATTTTCTGGCTGTTTTAGACTTGAAGCCTTTAAGTCCAGTTTCTTGTTGCTGAAAGTCCTGGGATTACCTGAATGATTGAGACTCCACACAGATGTAAATGAGAATGCAGTTTTGTTGTACACTAACGTAATTTTTGAGAGCATTTGAAACCACTCCAGTGTTGTCTTGGTTGTCGGCTTCGAGTTGCTGTTTTGCTAAATAGTGAAACCGTTGCTTCTCTCTCGGGTAGCTGCTCTCTTCTCCTGTGTGTTTGGTCGTTATTCGTACGTAACAAACCCACAAATCCAATTGCAGGGCGGCGCTTTCCGCATGGTTCTTCTTTAGAATTGGTTTCTGGTTCAAACATGTAGCCTGAGTTGCTTTAAAATTACAACTTGCCATTGTGTAGTGTAGTGGTGTAGTACAGTGTTAGAGCAGAGCTGTAGGTGAGCTGGTGTGCTTGAACTGCAGCAACTGAGCAGGAGTGGAGTGAGTAGGAGGATGATTCTGGTGCTTGTTATTACTTACAGTGAATTTAGAAAGCGCTTTATGTTTTGCACACTTTATAGATTTGATTTTAAATCTATAAAAGTGCTGTTTTTCCATCAATAAACACTCAGTAACCTCCAATTTTTCATTAAAGATCTAAAGCTGAGATCTTTTATTTACAAAAGCATTCAGACCCTTGTTCAGTACTTTGTAGATAAACTCCTTTGGCATCTGTTAAAGTTTCAAGCCCTCTAGGGTAAGTTAGTCTTTGCAGACCTGCATTTGGACAGGTTGTTCCATTCTTTCTGGAGGATTCTGCCAAACTCCATCAGACTGGATGGAAGTTCACTGTGAACTGCCATCTTCAACTGGTCCTGTGGTCGTTAAGTCAGAACTTTGGCTGCACGACTCAAGGACAGCAGGAGATTTGTCCTGAAACAGCTCTGTCCTCTGAAAAATTACGTTCCTCTACAGCTAAACTGCATTCTCGGTTACATTCTCAGTAGGAGGGGGGGCAGAAAGAGAGGGAGCCTTCCTAGATCTGCACATGTAATGTGTATTTCGTGTTTATTTTTGCAAATTTTTAACTTTAGCTCTACATTTGTCAGTTTAATCCCCATAATTAATGATGGTATTGCATCTTAGTCTTAATATTTACATTAGTTAGGTTCTGTAATTTATAATAGCGTTGGGTCTTGGCTGCAATATTACATCAATTAGGTTATTTCCCATAATGTATAGCACTGTAGGGCCTCAGGCTTAATATGCATTGTAGTCGACTAAAGCAGTATTTTATAAAATTTTTGTAAGGTTTTAGTGCCTAATATGTGAATTACTCAGGTAAAACAACACTACAGGGTTTTACCCCAATACCTAGACTTCATAGGTTAATTTATACCACCAATAAAAAATCTGCACTTTGGTGCTACGGCTAAAAATTGTGACTTGACTTGATATTCTAGAGGATGCAACCTGTTGAAGTTACATCTAAACCATTTTAGGGCATTAAGGGATTACTTTCAGTACCTTTAAGACACAGATGAGTATTTTGGAGTTGAATCAGTGACCAGAGACGGGCTTTTAGTTGTGTTAGAGTAAACTTTGACATCTAGTTCTCGTCCCTGACAGAGGCCCTTTCTGTTCAGTTACTCTGATAAATGTAATATATGTGTGAAAATGTGTACTGCAACTCAGGATGTTCTTAAGAAGATGGAGCAAGTGATTGAAAGCTAAATGTAAACATACTCACCAGTCACCTAACCAGCCGTTAGTTATTGTGATATCTTCTCCTTCCTTTGCTCTGGTGAAGGATTTTAGCCAAGTGCTTCCATGTTGTACTTTCAAACTGATTCTGATTTTCTTTTAATTGAGATAAAACACACCATGAGAACTGAGAAACGCTGTATTGATCCCTGAGGGGAAATTGCTTACGTTACAGTTGCTTCCAATCCAGGTCTTGAAGAAAAAATATTAGATAAACATGTAGAAAAATATGTCCTAAAAATATAAACATACATTGAAAAGTATAAACATGTAAAAATGTGCATTGTCCTAGGAAAATAAAAACGTAAGTATACAGTGTCCTACATGTATGTGGCTGTGTTGCCTACAGGAAGGTCAGAAAGATCAATATAATGTTGATAATGTGTTTTTCTTTTGTTTGTTCTGTCTCAGCTCTCGACAGCAAGGCTCCAAAGGCAGAGGACATTGAGGAAGAGGATGATGATGTTCCAGGTATGAACTCAGAAGCTGTAAATTGTTAAACTGCACACATTAAAGCAAATTCTCAGAAATGCATCACCGAATTTGGTCCTTTTTTCTAGAATAGTTCTTGAAAAACTTCATTAAATCGAGCACTTTTATTAGAATTATTAGTAAGTACAGCATCATGCTCTGTTTTCCTCAAATGTAACATGCAACTTTGCGCTTTTGTTCTGCAGATCTGGTGGAGAACTTCGATGAGGCGTCGAAGAACGAGGCGAACTGACACACGTGAGGTTCATGATGTGCACACGGACTGGACTGCGAAGGAAGCCAGAAAACCTTCCCCTTGTGTTTTTAAGTCTAGTTATCTCAGACATATCAGACACTATCCCTGAAAATCCCAGAGACTTTTCTATTTTGTGATGACCCACGGATGTCAGACTGACTTGTGCACTAAAAAAGAAACAGAAAAGGTAAACGGTTAAATCCCTTCAGCCACACTGTCAGTCATCATCAGCATCACAGTGGTCATTAAATCAAGTCTTAAGACATTTTTTTTTTGTTTATGAAACAAAATAAAGGTGATTAACATTTTGTAGATGGTGCTGTGGTTATTGAGACATGATGTTGATTTCCCCCCCCTCTACAAAAACAAGAGATTTTGTGCACTTTTGCGTGGAAACGATGCACCGATTCTGCTGAAACGCTTCATGACAGCTTGCGCAGATGGTTGGATTTTCATATCTGGCGTCATAGCTGCCTCGTCTTGGCTTGCGCGCCGTCCTGCGGGGCTTCTGGAGACGGCGAGCTGGGGAGGGACGTTTCTGCACACCTCTTGAGTTTCTTCAAAGAGCTGCAGAGAGACACGGGGGAGGAGGGAGATCACACAGAAAACGGAGAGAGTGAGGAGGGGGAGAGAAGAGAGGCGAAATCATCCCATCATCCGCTCTGTGAGCAAAGGCGCCGCCGCCGCTTGGATCCATTTTCTCCTCGGATGTAACCGGATAAAATGCTGAAGTTCTTCTCTGCGCGGGATGACGAGAACGAAAGCCTTCTGGGAGCAATAACTGAGGGTAAGAAACTGCGTTGATCTCAGCGGGGTGGGGATGATGTCTTTTTTTTAACTCCCCATTCACTGCCTGCGCGTTACAGGATGATGATGATGCGCGTCTGTGTTTGTCACAGAAAAACGCTGATCCAGCATTTGGCTGCGCGCATAGACCCGCATCAGCTCGAATGCGTGTGTTGCGCACATTGACGCGCTGTCCGGAGAGTCCCGAGCAGCCTCCGGTGGAAAAACAAGAGCTCGGCGGAGTGTCCTGCCCGAGCTGATGTAACGGGGGATGCGGGCTGAGTGTCGCATTGCCGCCGGCCTCGGTTGCCTGCGAGCGGATTAAACATTTGCACGTGTGTCGGACTGCGTCACTGTCCCGGGAAGCGAAGCGCTCAGTGAAGCAGATCGGTGCAGCTGCTGAAGCTGTTTCGGGGAAATGTTGCCTGTGTAGCCACGCTGCAGGAACGACACCACCCGCCTTTATTTGTTTTTTTGGGGGGGGATGAAAAGACCTGCAATGCAGTTTCATCAGGAACATTAATTTAACCACATTTTTACGCACGATCCTTTCCATCAAATATTCATTTATGTACCAAAACCACACACACACATCTGTGCAGAAATTGATGAGTCCTCTTGCAGGAGTTATAACTATTCATGAATCACTGGCAGCAGCTCAATGAAACATCAACTCTGCACGCATTAACACCCCTTTGCATTGCCTGCTGCTAATTTACTGGGAAGGGCATTGAAGCAGTAATTGGCTGCAATTACAGGGGACATTTGCTCTCAGCGTAGAATATCATGTAGAAATCATGCGTGGAGTCATTTTAAATGACTTAATTGCACATACTTACACTGGAACACACACACAGAGTGGGCTCAGTTGAACATGTAGTGCCACACATGTTGTCATAACAAAACACAGATTCAAATTAACAATTTTATTGTCCTTCATCACACTTAAAAGTGCATTTTTTGTGTGTGTCCCAGCAAAGGTTTGGATCAGATCACCTGCAAACATACAAGCCTTTAATGCCAGATGCTACACAGAGCCAATTAAACACAGAACCACTATTGAACTTTTGTTCTCCGGGGAACCATTAGTTGTGTGGTATCATCAATCTTATCCGCTGGCTGGGCATCAATACTTGGTCGAAACAAAGCACTTTTTTAAAAAACTGTACTTCCTGTGATGTGATCTGCTCAGACGAACCTCTCAAGGGCGTTCAGGGATGATTGAAAGCTGTGAGGCTCTGTTAGAAGCGCAGAGATGAATTATCACATTGTACTTAATGGCCACTTAGCTCATGTGAACACAGCTTGTCCAGCTAATGAGTCTTTATTCATGAGCACGCATGCATCACGGCTGGTGTAAGTGTGTGCACGCTTGACAGAAAGGAAGATGGAGACACTGATGATATCATAATGCTCCTCTCCTCGATACAGATGAAGGAGACAATCCGTCTCTCCAGGACACCAAGCACCACTGGCTGAACCGGCCCTGCCTCCTGGTGCTTAAAGATGGGGACGTGTCCAAACCAGGACAGATCAGAGCTGAATCTCCGTCCAAAGCCGCCTCAGATGCAACAATCAGAAGCACATGTGAGCAGAAACCGTATGAGTATCCGACCAAAACTGCTTCACACTCCCAGTTGGAGGAAGGCAGCTGCACTGTGACCGCCATCTCCACATGGGGTGAGCGGGAGGCGTCCTCCAGCCCTCTGGTGCTGAGTCCTGCTGAGGCTGCCTGGCCTGAAGATGAAGAGGAGAAGCCTCAGGTTCTCCCATCGAAGGAGGATTCGGTGATTGAGGAGAAGGAGGTGGAGGAAAGTGGGCAGCAAGAGCAAACCTGCAGCTTGGAGGCGACTGCAGCACCTTCACCCGAGGAGGAGCTGCAGAGTCAAGTGAAGATGGCCAGATCTAATGGAGGAGAGGAAGCCAGTGGGGAAGGAGCAACAGGTGAATGTGCAGCCTCCCCTGTGGATCCTGATAATGAGAGCAGCCCTGTTGGCATCCTGTCCAAGGATCGAGGCTCCGTCCTGGGGGAAGTGCCTCCGGTGTGGATCCCTGATGCTGAAGCTCAGGTCTGCATGAAGTGTGGAGTCAAGTTTACATTCACCAAGAGGAGGCACCACTGCCGCGCATGTGGGAAGGTGAGTAAAAATGTAGACGTTTAATTCCAGTGTCATCAATTCTGAGGTGAACTTTAACTTGATGTGTCAATTGTATGTGTCCTTCTGTGGTGTGTGCATGTGCATGTGTGTGTCGTCAGGTTTTTTGTGCACTTTGCTCCAATCTGAAGTTCAGACTTACACATCTGGATGGCAAGGAGGGACGGGTTTGTGTTTCCTGTCATTCAGCCCTCATCAAAAGTGAGCACACATTTTTCACTGTTGTTGCTGTTCAAAGTCACACTTCTTTAAAAGGAGCACTTACGTGTGAGTAATTCTCCCCGTGTCCTCCTCAGGGACGCCTCCGAGGGGGAAAAGGAGGGTTTGGTTTGCAGATGATATCCTCGCCGGGAAGCAGTCCGAGTCTGCTCCGACCACGCCGGTGAGGGGACCCACGTTCTCCCCGCTGATGAGGCGAGCGCTGGGAGGGCCGGGTAGAAGTCCTGCTGGCTCGCCGCAGCTCAGGAGAACCTCGAGGCCACACGGGACGTCCATCAGCGTAGGTTCACCCGAAATAAAACACTCAAAGATAGCTTTGCTGTGATTTAGAGGCTTCTAATCTATTCATCTAATAAATCCTGGGAGTGGAGCTCTCTTCGCCTTTCTGCAGGAATGACAGCTACAACGTTGGACACTTCGATCTAAACAATAATGTTAATATTTTTTGCAGTATTATGCTTTTTATTAGTTCTGTTTTCACATTGTACCTTTCTGTATTTTCCTAATACGCTATTTATTGTGAAAATACCAGCAATTTTTGATCCTTTTTTGTAAATACCACCATCTATCTGTCTGTCTGTCTGTCTGTCTGTCTGTCTGTCTGTCTGTCCGTCCGTCCGTCCGTCCGTCCGTCCGTCCATCCATCCATCCACCAACCCACCCATCCATCCATCCATCCATCGTTTGTGCAATATCAGTTTCTGTTTCATGTGTAGCATTTCATTTTCATGTACAATATGTACTTTCTCAGGTGCAATATTTCACTTTCAATGCTTTTTTAGGAGCAGTATTTCTTATTTCCTCAGTATAATTGCCAGCATTTTTCTATTTTAGCCTTATTCTAACTTATTTATTGTATTTCAGTGATATATTGTGCGTAAATGCTATTGCTTTTCTACTTGTAAGGAATTGCATTTCTTATGTTATGTCTTTTTGTTTTGTCTTGTCTTATCTTATCTTACCTTATCTTACCTTCATCCAGGAGGCCTGCGGTCCTTACGGCTGGGGCACCACGGCTTTAGTGAGCAGCTCTTCCAACCTCATCCCCCTGGACGGCCTCCCACCCATCCTCACCTCCACGGGAGTCAAAGGAGGTAAGACAACCTCCAATTTGCAGCTTGACAGTGAGAGCCAAACGGGTTTTTATTCACGGTAGTGCAGATACAGGTGTTTTTCTGACCTTGAGATGTGTTTCTGCAGTTTTTAAATGGGGTATTTTAATGTCTGGCACAGCGTGCACGATGCAAATACAGACGGAAGTTCACAAGCAAATAAGAGACTTGTGCAAAATCGGGCAGAACAGGGTGGTTTTGGGGCAAAAGATATAGATCAGACTCCTGCAGAAATTCCAGCCAAACTTCCACTCTGTGCACAACAGACTATTCTGCTATAATATAATATAATACATTCAGCTTCATCCACCTTATGCACAAGACCCAGTACTTTGTTCTAGTCTTTGTCACCATATTGTTAAATTAAAACCAGGCAGTCCCCAGATGTGAACACACCATAAATAGGTGTCGAGTTTTCTGACTTACTACTGACTAATGCTGTTACTCTAAGTAATAGCGCGGCTCCCGTCTTGCCTGGTTAAACATGGGCGTCTAAGAATAACAGCATTAATAAAAGCCGCCTGTCCTCGCCTCTTATTTAGTGCCGCACTTAGACAATAGTTATTAATCTTTGCGGAGCTATGAATTCATTTTCAGACATGAATCTTTAATGAAGCTAGTTTTTTGTGTGTAGCAGCAGATTAGGAAAGAGTTCAAAGGAGAGTGGCTCATTTCAGCAACTGTGATTCACCTAATGACTGTGTAACTGTATTTATATATCTTTGTCTTCCTCAGATTACACTGTGGAGGAGCAGCCCTCTGAGATGCTGCTAATTCAGGAGTTGGAGAGCGGCAGACCCAAACCTCTGGTGTTTGTCCTCAACGCTAATCTACTTGCTATGGTCAAACTGGTCAACTGTATGTGTCTTCTTTCTTTCTCTTTACTGTGCATGATAAAAATGCATAGAGCGCATACACCGATCTGCCACAACATTAAAACCACTGACAGGTGACGTGAATAACATTGATCATATTGGTTCTATGTGGTGTTCTGATGGAAAACCTTGGATTTTAGCATCTGTGTTGATGAGACTTAGACACCCAAATAAATATTATCCCACAACAAGAACACTCCCTCATGCAAATGGAAATCCCAAATGTCACTGACCTACCCCTGCAGGAAAATGCACCCCACCACATGGAAAAAAAATCAATCGGGAACATGTTGAGGAACATGACAGTCACCCAAGATGTATGTTTGACCTCCAAACGTCCTACACCACATTCTGATCAAGCATCAACAGGATCCAGTGGAACAAGTTTGATTGACAGAGGCCCCACTGGACAAGACAGAGTACCCAAAGGATCCAGTGCCAACGTCCTGGTTCCAGACCCAATAAGACACCGAGGGAGGTCCTCTTGTCCATGTCCAATGGTTCAGAGCATTTTTGAGCACATAAGGGGACCAACACAATATTAGTCAGGTGGTCGTAATGTTATGCCCGATCGGTGTATGTATACATCACTGAAATGAATCTTCTTAGAGTAATTCTTTTCACAAAACACCCTTGCAGACCCCTTAAGTTGTTCCTTCATTGTGTGTTAGATGTTAACAGGAAGTGCTGGTGCGTGACAACAAAGGGGATGCACGCCGTGGGGCAGGTGGAGGTGGTGGTGCTGCTGCAGTGCCTCCCTGAAGAGAAAAGCTTCCCCAAAGACATCTTCAGCCACTTCATCCAGCTGTACAGGGACACTCTGACAGGTCAGAGCCACACACACTTACTGAAGCCTCCGAACAGGCAAAGATTAAGTATCTCCTGTCTCCGTTCACCGACTGTTATCTCTCTCCAAGTGTTTTTTTTCTCCACTCTTATCTCTACACATCTGTCCTTCTGGTCTGCAGGGAAGGTTGTGAAACACCTGTCGCTGTCTCTGTTCGGCAGCAGATTCTTAGGCAGCGAGGAGCATGCAGGCTTCCTGTATGTTCGCTCCACTCTGCAGTCGCTTCAAGGTCTACCTCTGCCCAACCAGCCCTACCTCTTCGGCCTGCTGGTGCACAGAGCGGAGGTGTCCTGGGCCAAAGCTTTTCCCCTGCGCCTCATGCTGCGACTCGGGGCTGAGTACAGATGTAAGCCAGGCAATTTGAGGAAATCTTCCACCTTAATGCCACAAATTTCCTCTTCAGTTACCCACTTTATGCCTCTTTTTCCAGTCTACCCGTGTCCTCTGTACAGTGTGCGCTTTAGGAAGCCCTTGTTTGGGGAGATAGGTCACACCATCATGAGACTACTAGTGGTGAGTGCAGCATCTTTGGTGGTATTATGACACCACATTTCCCATCATCAGTAGACGTTTGGTGTTGTAACTTTTGCCAACCTTCCCATAACAGGATTTTAGGAACTACCGCTACAGCCTTCCAATGGTGCCGGGGCTCACTGTGGATCTAGAGGCTCAGAGAACCCTCATAAAGATACCGACCAGCGGGTACAACGAGGTAAGTCTCACACAGTTCATGCCAATGGACTGTATGTGTCCTTATAATCATAAACAATCCCTCATACTCTACCCATTTGTTTCCCTTTAGCTAATGAAGGCTCTGAATAAGTCCAACGAGCATGTTCTGGCCATCGGGGCGTGTTTCAATGAGACTGCGGACTCCCACCTCATCTGTGTGCAGGCAGACGATGGCCAGTATCAGACGCAAGCCATCAGCATCCACAATCAGCCACGCAAAGGTAACGTCAGGAGACTGTGGCGGACATCAAGATAGCAGAAACTGGAACTGATGCCACGTGATCTGCACATCCATGACCGACTGACAAGATCTACAAATGTTAAGCTTTTATTTAACGTTAATGCCAGTATACATATACAGTATTAATATTTAGCCAAGCATCTACAATTTTAAGCCCTTAAAAATAAAATAAATAAATAAAAACAGAATAAAATAAAATGCATTTCCAAATATTTTTAAATAGTTGGAAATAAATAATATTGCCGAATATTCAACTTGAAAAATAAAAGTCATTTTAAATTAGATTTTTATTTTATGTTTAAATATAAATTAAAAAAAAAATATGTAAAATTTATATAGAGAAATATGGATAAAAATGTTATATGGAATATTATCTGAAATATATATATATATATATAATGTATTTATACTATACATATATATTTATTGTATGCTTTTTAAGTAGTTAGATTTTAAATTGGAATATATAAAATAAAAAGGTATACAATTAACTTTGCTGCACAAATTGCATAGGTGCAGTGCAACATCATGTAAACCCAGAAAATTGTGTTCTAAACCTAGATTAATCTAGATGTGCCCAAACCTATTAAACATAGTATAATGTTTTCATGGAATTAGATTTAAAGTAATGCTCAAGATGTCCAGATGTTTCTATTTTGCACAGCCATACACGAGGGAATTATAAATGTAAGTTAAGTGAATTTAATTCATGCAGTGAGACAAGGAGATTAAAAAGAAAGCTGAGTAGAGTAAAGTATTTTATTTGAAAGCTGACTGTCAGGGGACATTAAAGAGAATCAAAGAGCCACTTTCAGTGACATAACACTAGGTGGCACTAGGTGTCAGTTCTTGTCTTGTCACTGTAAAGACTGATTCTGTCAAAAGTGACACCCCGACTTTCTTTCTTGTCTCTTTTGCACAGTGACAGGATCCTGCTTTTTTATATTCAGCAGTGCACTGAAAGCCTCTGCAGGATACCTGGCCAAGTCCAGCATCGTAGAAGGTAGGAGATCCACTCAGAGGAGACGCCAGGTCGACCTTTACTGTCACCTTCCTGCTCACAGGAAGATTCACTGTTTGCATTTCTTTAAGTAGAGCATCGCTGCTTCCAAACCGGTTCATTCAGAGCGTGTTGATCTTTGTATGTGTGTGTCTGTGTACATTTTAACAGCCTGTTCGTCTAGGCGTGTGTACGTGTCGATGCATGTGGGCGAGTGAGTGTGTGTGTCCGTTTGTGTGTTCCTCCTGTATCGCTGTCCCCTCTCCGCAGACGGCCTCATGGTGCAGATCACCGTGGAGACCATGGCGGAGCTCCGCCGGTCGCTACGGGAGATGAAAGACTACACCGTCACCTGCGGGCGGCTCGACCAATCGGACAGCCAGGAGCTTGTTTGTGTGCAGTGGGTGGAGGAGAAATGCAGCGTGAATAAAGGGTGAGTGTGTTTGAAGTTCAGGCAGCTCTTGTGTTCAGAACAATGTAACGTTCAAAGGATAGATGCTGAAAATCCACATGTCCTATTATTAGTATATGAAGGCTAGAACACTAGAAAAATGTGCAAATAAAAATTACAAAATGTTTAGGAGGTGATCAGAATTCCTGCCAGACCTCTATAGCTAAGAATGCAGGTTTTAAATTCTCTTTTTGTGCATTTTTAGTGTCATAAGTCCCATCGATGGGAAATCCATGGAGTCTATCAACAGCACCAAGATGTTCCAGAAATCAGAATACAAAGAAAATGGGAAGATCATCCGCTGGACAGAAGTACGTACAATGATCTGCTCAAGTTTTTCACTGCAAGTCCATCTGAATGTGTCTTAACCAAGCATTTAGCACCATTATACATGCTGGATAGCTGGGTTATTTAGCTAACGTTTGAATCCTGAATATATATAAAGAAAAGAGTCACTCCATCTCAGATCATCACATTTTCAGAACAGTTTCTGCTCGATAAAGATATTTTAGCTTGATGTATAACATACTTTGAGGTAAATCTTTCGATAAATTGCCCGTCAGCCCACTTTTTCCACAATACATGTGAGGTTTGAACAGCAGTATCTCAGGAACTGCAATATTGTACATAATCTCAGATGTAGGTGAGTTGAAATATGAAAAACAGTCTTCAAAAGTTTCATTTTCGAGCTCACATTAACAAAAAATTGATAATATTGAAGTCAGCTAAGTCATGTGGTACATACAATGATCTGCTCGAATATTTTCATTGTAAGTCCATGTGAATTATTCTAGTCAGTGTTTTAACCAAGCATTTAGCACCATTATGGGGAGGCTGTGGTTCAGGTGGTAGAGCAGGTTGTCCACTGATTGCAAGGTTGGTGGTTTGATCCCTGGCCCCTCCACATGCTGAAGTGTCCTTGGGCAGGACACTGAAGCCCAAGTTGCTCCCAATAGCACCTTGCCTCACTGCTCAGTTGCCATGGGTGTGTGCGAAACACATTGTAAAGCACTTTGGATACCACTAAGGTGGAAAAAGGTGCTATATAAGTGCAGATCTTTTACCATTTATATATAGTGGATAGCTGGATTATTTAGCTTACATTTGCAGCCTGACTATATATAAAGAAAAGAGTCACTCCATCTCAAATTATCACATCTTTTTTGAAAAATTCTGCTCGATCATCACCTAAAAGTTTTATAGCATAAAATATGGATTTTTATAAAGACATTTTATCTTGATCTATCACATACTTTGAGATAAATCTTTTTGATAAATTGGCCATCAGCCCACTTTTTCCACTTTAAAATGTGTAGTTTGAGCAGCAATATCTCAGGAACTATTAAAGATTAAAGCCTGAAAATGTCACTGTTATTTCTCATCATGATACTGATTCAGAATCTGTAATATTGAACAAGTGCAGGAAATAATCTCAGATTTAGATGAGTTGAAATATGAAAAATAATGGAAACACTCAAGAAAAGTTCCATCTTTGAACTCAGATTAACCCCCCAAAAAATGATAATAAAGAAGTTGACTTATAATATTGCTAAAACGTTTCATTTTAATGTCAATGTTTGGTGCAGGTGTTCTTCCTGCAGAGGGCCGACCATCCCAAAGGACCGGCGACTGACTCTGCTGAACACAACCGGCTGACGGAGCGCATCGCCCGGGCGTTTTGCTTGGCGCTGTGTCCTCACCTGAAGCTGCTGAAAGAGGACGGGATGGCCAAACTGGGGCTGCGCGTCACCTTCGACTCTCAAGAGGTCAGAAAAGAAAAACAAAACTTTGAAGTCAGCGAGATCTGTTGTCGCAAAAATGCTGCTACTAATACATCAAGCTGGAATTAGCCTTCAGATTTCATGCATTCCATCTCCTCTCTTACATCAAGAGTATTTTCCAAGTAGACCCAAAATTCAGCAGCTACACATTTGTCAGTGTTGACTTCTGGCTTTTTCTCACATCTCTTCTGGCACGTTAAATAATTTAAGTGCTACAAAAATGTGTAACTTCTGTGACAACAGCATGAAAAAGTTAGTAGATGGACACACAGACACAAAGCAAAACAGAGCTTAAGTTAATCCCTATGAACTACATTGTGTAAAGAATCAAATTGTAGTTTCTTTGCTTAAAGACATCTCCAGCTGGCTGGACGACTTTCATGGCATTCTGTGCAGATTATTCAAAGGCAGAGTGTGATTTCTGCAATTTTATGTCTGATTATTATGTAGATTCTATAGAAACTAGTTCTGAGGTAGAAATTTTATGCATTGAAGGCATAAAATGGCATTACGACCTTTCCTTCTGTTACAGTTTGATCGTAAGCCTTTAAAATTTAAACCCCTTCTCTCAACTTTACTACTCAGTGCAGTTGCTGCCCTCTGCTCCTTTTTCATTCTTTTCCATTAATATTTTATCTTTTTTATTGAGCAGTGAAGTGAGAAGTTGTTATGCCAAGGAATAATGTTAGTATAAGTGTAAATCCACTAAAACTTTTTAAAAATTCATTAGCATTGTTAATGGTTTTCTCCAGGGAGTTCTCAGATGTTGGTGACGAGAAGGTGGAACAAATGGCTCCCATAGTGCTTAGTAGTAGAGTTTACATTACAGTCTCCATGTGTGCAATTGGAATTACACTTACTAGCGGTTCATTTTGTAATTCCAGGTGGGATTTGTGGCCGGCAGCAACGGGCAGCCGCTCCCTGCTCAGTACCTCAACGCCCTGGACAGCGTGCTGATCCCCGTCGTCCACAGCAGGGGGCGCAAGAGGGGCGACGAGTCCATAGTGATGGAGCTCATCTTCTACATCCTGGAGAACATCACTTAGAGAACCCAAGCTCCAGTTTCATCCCGACCACAGCTCCGTCTCCAGCACTCCTCATTCAGTGCGGTTTCAGGCCAATAAAAGCATTCCAAGGGCAAACCGGATCCCATTGGAGGTCTGCGTCCATCTCATCCATCCACCACTAGAGTGAAACGATCAGACTCTTACTGGCTTTCTGATCTACACGGCTGCAGACAATCTGCATGAAACCCACGACGGAACCACGAGATCAGCGTGCAGCTCTTTGCACTGTAGTAGCAACTTCATAGCTTGATTATCACCCATGTCACAATGTTCAATACCTGTTCCTATACAGAGAATACCTTTAAAGTGGGAGCTGGCTTCAGCCCCACGACCTGCAAGCAAAGAGAAAAAGAGAATGACTTGAAGTACTGTATGTAGTAGATCTGTAGCGATTTGATGCACACCGAATGAATGCCTGAAGAATGTTTTCATACTGGATGTATTTTAATCGACTGCTCATGAAATGTAATGTCAGCTTGGAATTAAACTTGCAACAATGACCGAGTTACCGCCTGTTTACCAGAAACCTTCTGCTAAACTCTCAACACTACCTTAAACTTACACATAATTACATTTCAGAGGGAAGTAGTTCGACTTCTTGCTCTTTCACTCAGATCTGATGCATTCCGAGAAATCAGTGGGTTTGGAACCACTGACTTGTGACCCAAATATGTCTACTTGTGACCTCTTGTCATGAGTTTATTTTGGCTACAAAGGATTCTCTCAGTGTGCACAAATTAAGAACGACTTTAAGAAGCCTGTTGGCACAAAAACATCCAGCATTTTGCAGGAAAATTGCACTGCTTATAGCAAAAGTCTTGGTGTTATTCATGAATCAGTACCGTAACTCATTTTGGAGGACCTGATCGCCACGTTGGGAACCACAGCTATAAACTACCGTCTTCCACTGGTTAAAGGTGATTTGAAATAGCCACTTCCTTCATATGTCAAAAAGTGAATTTAAAAGATGGTTTTAGATGTGTAAAAAAAAGGAAAAGATATTACTGCACATATATTAATTTACATGTTGGACAGCTAGATTATTTAGCTTACAGTTGCAGCCGATGGATGGATGGATAAAGATAGAGATAGAGATAGATAGATAGACGGGTCATTCCTTCACAAATCAGCCCATTTTTAAGAACAATTTCTGCTCGACCATCTCGGAGTTGCCCGAAAGTTTTATAGCTTAAAATAAAAGTTTTTGGAAAAATTGCCCGTCAACCCACTTTCAGCACATTTTTCCACACGTTAGAATTTGAGGCTATGTTTGAACAACAATATTTGAGGAACTATTTAAAGCCTGAAATTTCCAAGTAAGTCAATATTGTACATGTAGAGCAAATAATCTCCAATTTAGACAAGTTGAAATAAGAAATAAAAGGAAACCGTCAAGAAAAGCGCCATCTTCAAGCACGTTACCGAAAAAATTAATAATGCAAAGTCAACTATTGATATTTTCTGAATCATATGTAGCTGCATGTCACAAGAACACAAAACATCCAGAATACTTTCAAATATTAAGTATTTTATTATAAAAATAAATAATTTCTTTTAACTCCGAAACTAATGGAGCAGGTTTGACGAATTGAACCACGAAAACAAAACTATGGGAAGATAGCTGAATCCAAGTGGAACAGGGTTCTGGAGTTTTAAAAATGGATCTCAGAATACAACTAAGAAAATCTTTTCTTTCCCCCCCAAATATGGGCATATTTTTTTCTTCGGACAAAGAAAATATGATCCAGTTTCTGAGCCTGATGGAGCAGCTGATGGTTGAGTAGATCCGGTGTGCAGCTTCTCTCCGCCTCGTGCCATGAATCTTTTTGAAACAACGAAGAATGGATCTTTTGTTTACATCCTACTTGGTGCACATACTTGGGATAGCCAAGACAAGAGGCACAAGCAAGCAATGCAAATGCTGTACTTCTTTGTTGCAAGATCTGAACCCGAAGACCCAAACAACGCAAACTGAAAACGTGTTCAGTAAGCTACAGTAACAATTTACTCTGTGAGAAAGTGAAAATAAAGACACAAAATGTAAAATGAGATCATTTAAAATGGAATTTATTGGCATTTTTAATTTTAAATACAGAATGTAACAAAATTTAGAAAGTCTAAAGCATACCAATACAATTAGTTTTTTTGTGTTTGCTGTAAAACTATTTACAAAATGTATTTTCAAGTTTGATAGAAACTGTACAGTCATCTGTCCACAGGGGGGGTCAGGAGGACACGGGGTCAAAACAAACAGTGAAGGCAAGTGGGGAGATAAGGCCACTGGAGTGATACTCAACTAGGAGGTTGTTTGCAACATCAGTGAAGATAACATTTAGGTCAAAACATCTTCCCTTCATACATTGTGTTCCATAAATGGCTCCCCAATGCAAAGAAACAAACAAAACCAACCAACCAAATGTGGGACCCCCAGCTGTGGAAATCATTGACCACATCACTCTCCCATGTTTTACATATAAAACTAAAGACAGGACAAGAAACAGCCAAAATTATCTTTGGAATCTGTACTAGTTTCAGGTCATACTTCTTGGGCGTTTCCTTCCAGAGTTCCTAGGCCTTCTTCATCTTCCCCATGTGCGTGCTGCCATTCTCGTGGTGGGCCGAACCGTTACTGGTTCCGTTGGTGGTTCCGTGGCCGACGCCATTGCTGGTGCCGTTCTCGTGGTGTTTGCCATTCGTGTATACAGCTTTGCCATTGTGGCACGGCTTAATGTCCTGCTTGGGCAACCGCTTACCTTTCACGTAAGCCTGGATCCAGAAGTTGGAGAAGAGCACGAAGAAGAAGGTTCCGTACATCCAAATAAGGTGGAGGATCATGGGGAACTGGTAGTCGCAGCTGTCCATGAAGTAATACTGGGTGGCGTGGAGAGATACCAGAACAAACTGGGTCTGTTGCAGACAGAAAAATCCAGAGTCAGCCAAGTGCACAATGAAAATAAATGGAGAGGAATTAGTCTTAGTTAGTTTTTATAATCCCTTTCCATTGTTGCCAATTGGTTGCTCAAAGGGACTTTGGTTCTGTTGGGTTTCTTTGTATACCTTACTATGTGAAGTGCCTTGAGATGACCTATGCTGTGAGTTGGCGCTACATGAATACAATTTTAAAAATTAAACTTGATTAATTCAGCATTTAGAATAAACATGTTGACAGAACCAGAGTAGTTCAAGACTTGAATACTGTGCTCACATTCAAGCTACAACATACTGTCTTGGAGTTGATGAATTGAGTAAAGGGTATACATACTACTTGCATAAAGGGTATACGTACCAGCTGAATGGCAGTCATATATTTCTTCCACCACAAAAACTTCTGGAACCTTGGTCCAGCAGCAGCGAGACCATAGTAGAAATACATGATGACGTGGACGGAGGAGTTCACCATGGCGTGGAAAGATCCCATTCCACCTAGAGCAATAATCACATGCGTCATTAGACCAACACCTATCGCCAAATAAAAGAACGTCTGACCTTGTGTCAAAATCACAAAGTGCCAAAGCCATTACACTTTTACACAGACATTCTTGGTTAATCATTTTCCTATGACTAAACAGAAATCTCTACTTTACAGTTGCCCTGCACAAGATTTCTCAAAGGGCTTTTAACAAGACCAATGAAACCATAAGAAACAAACTGTGGCAAAGTGCTTAGGTCAATGTGTCCAAGGTTGGTATGAAGAATGACGTAACTCTACTAGACCTCCTGGCTGCTTCATCCCCCTGTTGATCATTTAAAACCCTTGACAAGTCCGGATTTTGTTAATGAGTACTCACCGGGAGCGTAGCTGACTCCCCACCACCAGGTCCAGGGCATGAATGAGTGGTGGAAGATGTGCAGAAATGTAATCTGTCCGTGTTTTTTCCTCAACACGAAGAAGACCTAACAGAAAGGGGATACTGATTAGTGAAAGCTCAGCTGTGTTGACCGAAAAAGCTACAACTAATGCACAACAGCATAAAGTGACTTAGACTGGACTTACTGTGTCCATCAGCTCGATAATCTTGGAGAACCAGAAGAGCCAAGCCACTTGGACCATCTAGAGAGGACAACAGACTTCAATTAACAAAAGTCTCAATTGCAAATGAATGCAAAGCCACTAAATAATCACTTCATTAGATGACAGTCACTGCAGAGTTTGAGGAACTTACTCGTAGAGCTTGAGGACTGTTTGAGGTATCGATTGCGTCACATCTCCAGGTATATGTTGTGGCCCACCCGGACATCAGGAACTGACAAAAAATTTAATTAATATAGAGTTTTATCACTATATTTACTTTAGTAACTTTTTCCAAGAATAACGATTCATACTAGAAGTTGACCAATGCGTTTTTTTTCCAAGACCGATTCCGATTATTAGGAATTAAGGAGAGTGATAACCGATATTTGGAGCCTGCATACATTCAGGACAGAATTTTAATTCTTGATGACAAAATTTAAAATAACACAAATGCCAACACAAAAGATTTATAAATGTTTAACATTTATTTAATTTGAAAGTTAACTTTTAGTATTGATAAACTGCATACATTTGCACTGTTATGCAGATGATACCCAGTTATATTTATCTATAAAGCCAAACGAAAGCAGTCAGTTAGTCAAACTCCAAGCATGTCTTAAGGACATAAAGGCCCGGATGACTTTTAATTTTCCTTTTCCAAGTTCAGACAAACTGAAGTCATGGCAATTGGCCCTAAGGACCTCAGAAACACACTATCTAACCAGATAGCTACAGCAATATAATAAAAACAGGCTACTTGTAGTAATGTGTAATCAATCAGATAGTGCTGTGGGTGGGATGTTGCTCGTGTCCACAGAGTGACTACAGATAGAAACAACTGCATCAGAGCCCAAGTAGCATGTTTTTTAATTCTAATAAAGAATTGTTTAAAAAAAAAAACGAATGAGAAGAAAAATGCCAAATATAGGATCCGGTAATCAGCCAAGCTGATACCTCGTCAACTCCTTGTGTTACACATATAAATACAAATTAAATCCACATTAATTTAGCAAGATCCATGGAGAAAAGAAGTCTTGTATAAAATGCACAGTTGATTTATTTCATAATTTGATCTGTGGCGACAGATTCTTACCTCATACACGATGAATATCGACAGTGCCACTAGCAGAAAGTTGTAGACTATCATGGCCTCCTTAAGCTGGAAGGGCTTCCGATTGGCCATGATGCAAGGTCCCAGGTACAGTACAAAGAAAAGGTAGCACAGCAATATCGCCGTCATGGGAATAGGACTCTGCATGAGCGGATAACCTTTCAGCCGTGGATCTAGAAGGCGCAAGTGGATGAAATTACACTTAACGAACAAGAGGGAAAACATACAAAACAATCTTTTTGTATTCTTTGGATACGTACCGATTCCTGCCAAGAGGAAGTCATAGATATCCATGGCATGTGAGCCCAACTCCTGAATCTCCTGAAGCATGTTGACCGTCTAATTGGAGTGACCCAATTATCTGCAAAACACAGCAAACAATAAAAAAAATCCAACAAGCTCATTGTTAGTTTTATCTCAAAGTCAAACACTGTCAGAACCTTTCCACCTTCCCATGACAATCATTGAAAAACAATATTTTGACAAGTGCTGAATGTAAAAAACAAAAAAACAATGCATTTAAAGGCTTTTTTGGATGCATTTGTGAAATTAAAATGTACCAGTCTCGTTCTCCATCTGTTCTTATTCATTTTCTGTGGAAACATTATTGTGTGACAGAACAAACAGGCAGTTAATTTTTATTTCCTAGACAGCAACATTTCCAGAGACATCAAATAAAGTAAAAATTCAGTGTTCTCCTTCCAGACAAGAGTGAATTACATCACATGCAAAGAATAAAAATCACATGTCCTTCATTTTATGCCTCACTGGTGTTCACCCATGACCAATAAATGCCTTCAAGGAGGAGCATTTTGTGACATTTAATGATTCAGCAGGACTGAAATACAATTACTGGGACACAGCAGCTCATCCTTTTCCAAACAAACACTCCCAAGAAGGAAAAAAAAAAAAATCCCAGGATGCTTTGCCCCCAGCTCGAACCACTCATCAGACATGGCCTGATGTCAGAGAGGAGGTGCTTCAGGGAACTGGGAGGGCATCCCTCGTCCCACAGTGAGGCTGGCTGTTTGTGTGCAGGAAAGAAGTTAAGACACAATAACCCAAACTGCTCCTTCAAATAAACCAAACAGAGAACAAAAGAAAAAGTTTCTGATCACTGAAGGAACAGAACAAACGCAGGAACCTCAAAATCAAAGCTCATGAAACTATGTTCCTTCATGGTATGTGGTAACCGAATTTGTTGGAAGACTGCCCTTAAGTATGCAAATGGAAAGTGTCACGACATGCAGCCTGCACACGGGAATGCTGCAATGGGTTTTTAGATGTGTGTAATTTCTGTTGACTGAAGGCTTATCATATCAAGTGTAAACTGCAAAGTGTATTCACAAAAGTCGAGGACATGCAGGGCGTGGTCTGGCCTCGCCACAGTGGACCCAGAGGGAGTCATTGTTTGATGTACAATCTACAATGCTCGGAGTTTTCGCTGCCCAAAGGCTAAAGAGCAGCCAGTACTTGAACAAATATCATTAAAAGCTAATAATTTCAGCCTGCAGAATGAAGGTCAAAGCTCACACAGGTGGTGCTTAGAAAAAATAAAGGGATACAGCACAGGAAATGTTTAATGTAACTAATGCTATGGGTTTTCCCCGACAATAAGATGGATTAACTTTGGTTTTGGTATTAGTTTTGAAAAAAAAAAAGACTCACTGGCTACTTTAAGGTCAATGAACGTGAAATGCGTTGCATTTTAAACTCACACTGAATGCAAAGAAATAGCAGTTGCAGCCATTTTTGCACAATCCCAAATCAGCTGTCTCAAACCTTCTTTGTGACTCCAAAAAGTACAATTCCTAAAGACCTCCACCTTAAAAGGCCAGATTGTTTTGCGTGACCTTTGTGGCAAAGTTAAAACTGATTACGAACAGTACAGGCCAACAAGAAAACCTGATTATATCTCACTAACTGGATATTCCTCCTTTTGTAGATGCCTCACACAGTTTCAGTTTTTCAGCTGTTAACCACAGGCCTTCTGTCAACACGACAGTATCTCTCCTGTTGATGTTCTTGTTAAGTGTCCAGGTGAGCGAGTCCTGCATTCCAGACCAATTTGCGACAACCCCACTATCTATGACTGAACTTCCTCCTGTGGACATGACGGAGCCACTAGTCTTGTGTGCTTGCATGCCTCGCTGCTGTCACCCACAAGTGCAAAAAAAAAAAAACCCTGCTGCTGTTGTATGATAGATCAGATACATGGCATTTCAGAAAACTCTTACACATAAAGCTGTGGTTGTTTTTGAATCGACGATGAGACATTTGGTCAGTCACCTCACATTTCCACAACAGTGGAAATCGTGTCTGTCTGGTAGAGCCTGTCTTGTTCTGAGGAAAAATGCTGAACAGTTAAATTGATCAGATCATAAATCTGGTCGGTTAGTGACAATACCCAGGTTGGTTATAGGCAGAGTGAACAAGAATTGTGAAGTGGCAGTTTGACCACAGCACATTGCTTAAATTTGAGTGTTTGATGTGGAAATTTAAAGCCAACACTCTCTCTTTATTACATTTTGATGCTTAGGTGTTGGTATGTATATGTGAGAAAAGATAGTTTGTTGGGATCAAATGCAACTTCTTAGCCAAATCATGTTGCAGACACTGTAAAAGTGCATGAGTTCACTGAACAATCCTATGAACATGCAACATGTGACTCCCTTTACAGTGCTTTTTTTTCTTATTTTTACAAACACTGACTAATAAAACTGATGTGCAAGTCAGGAGGACAGTCTTGTGATCATGACAACACTGAACAAGCAAACAAAAAGGCAATATTTCTGAATCCTGAAACCCAGATGAAGACAGAAGATCAAAGAAAATGACGCCCCTTCCATTACAGCTCAGTGAAACCACAAAACCATTTCACAGGACCCAGCAGCAGCTACTGAACCTCGCTGCCTTGACACTATTGTACCATTTATTGTAGCTGGTTGTAAATGAACTCACACACACACACACACAATGACACCACTGCTTCTAATCTCCACCAATTAAAGGCTTATGCATCACCTCAGAATTTGAACCAGCAGTGTACACTGTAAACTGATGCTTAAGATCATTAATTTGCCATTGCTCGGATGTTTTTAGACACTTTTCCCTATTACAGAGATGCAGATCAGTTGTAGATGCATGACCAGTTAAGCACCAGTTTAGAAAAATGACTTCTGTAGCTCCTCAGCGGAAAAAGTTTACAGCCCTTAACAACATTTAATCTGTGTGTTCAGCCAAACTCAAAGAAAAGTTGTGTAAAACTCCAGTTCTGCCTGCCCCAACACAACCATCCATTCATTATTAGGCAACACTGACATCTAAAGTGGCTGGTTAACGTCTACTAAGGTGACATACAGTGGAAACAGACGGGGGAGCATTTCCTTAGAGAGCCATGTCAATGAATCATAGAGATGGAAAAAAGGGAGCTCACACTCACGAGTTAGGAGTTAATTATGAACAACCTAGGCCAGAGATGGAGGAGGGGAGGGGGAAAAATTAGCAACCAGGAAGCCATTTGTAATACGAATCATCTGCTATGAAAGCGATTTTATAGAAAACAAAAAAACAAAACACCAAAAGAACAGGAAAGAAGCTCGACTTGAGCACACAAGTTGGTTCACCCTCTACGTTACATTGAGCAACTTACCTTGTTGGGACAAGAGTTTTTCCTCTTTTCAAAGTCAGCAAAAAGTGGATTCTTCTTTCGCAGCTCCTCCGTAAACTATAAAAGGGCAGGCGGGCAGCAGCAGCAGCAGCAGCAGCAAAAAAAAAAAGTGGAAAAGCCACAGCCAGCAAAGGAAGAGAAAGACAGAAAGAGAGGGAGAGAGGGAGAGAGAGAGAGAGATGGGGGAATGAGAAAGTAAACTGACAAAGTGTGACTGGTACAGCAGTCTTCCAAATCCCCACCCTCCCTGACTCACACAGTGGATGAATAACCAGCTCACAGAAGGAGAGGGAGGGAAGGAGGCCGGGCCAGAGACTTACAGTCGTGTATGTCCAGGAGGGAGTTTGGCCTCTATTTAAACCCACGCTACCAAATACCACCGAGTCAAATGCGACTGGTTGCTTATTCGACCGCCGCCCTCAACTTCCATGCACCACGGTTCACCCAAAGTCACACCCTCCAACTCGCCGAAACACTCCGGAGTCGCCCTGTAAAGTTTTCTCTCAGGGGTGGGCTGATGATATTATTCACTGGGAGCAGGGCGAGAAATCAGTGGCCACTCTGTTATCATGAAGGGGGCCATTGTTGCGCCTGTACTGGCCCTCTACCCGACCAACACCCATACAGCAAAACTGGCTTCCATTTTCTTTTTTCTCTCTGTGTTGTGGGAAAATCTGCAAACAGCTGCAAATATTTCCAATTAATATCTTATTTCCTGGTTCGTCCACTCCAAATCTAAGCATACATGCCCAGAATGCAACACATGATGATCTCCCACAGACTAAAATCTAAATACATGAGCGTCATAAACAGGCGCCATCGAACTCTGATGTTTACTAAGGGTTGGATGGTGAAGCTGATTGCAGACTGAAAGAAAAGCGATTGCTGCAGAAGGGAAGACATGAGTCATACGATAATGCTTAAAATTCTTCCGAGCGAGCTTGTGCAAGGAGGTTTCGCGGTCCCTGATAGGAAATCACTTACTCTGATCTCACTGCCACGCCCTGCTGCTCTAAGGAGGAACAAAACATTACAACAATGCTAATAGGTGCTGGATACATTTCTGCTCATGAAAGTCTGGGCAGCAGTGAAACGGCTGCTGTGAGGGGGAAATGCATGAGGAAACCCTGTCGTTGTGTTTGCAGTTTCCTCTTTTTTCCTAACTAGAAATTAGTGTGGTCTAGTGAAAACTACCCGCAATGGTTTAAACATCTAGTATCTAAGACCAAGTGACACATCTGTCATCTTTCTGCAAGAGAACATTCACTTAATACTCTTGCTCATTTTCTTTAAATTCAGTTTTAGGAGGCTGATAAGTGAAATCAATGCAGCAACAGCAGGTCCCACAATCAGTGCTGATAAAAATTAATCTCCGATAACCACTAGTTGAACTTGACTGATCATATCAGACCTCCGAATGTCTTCCACAACTGATATTTTCATGTAAATGCCTGCTGTATCTGACTGGGCAGGTTTTACCTGTAGCTCAGGCCCCGTGGAGGGCATAGAGGGGTTGTAGGCGGTGCTGGTGGTAGAACTCCAGAGCATTTCAGCCCCTCCTCTAAATACCAAAACACACCTGACAACAAAATCCATCAGCTGCGGCTACAATCGCTGACAGAGCCATTTCAAATATGATAGTAATCTTGTTCCGTGAAACCAAAACTCCTTTACCGCTGTGACAGAGGGAAGACGGAAGGATGTGGAAATGCCATTTATGGCGGTTTACTGAAGTAGTTTCTTCTGCCACCGGCTACTGATACGGTCGATAATCATCAATAGTGACCTCATCCACTTATAAATTGAGGAAATTAAATCAAATCAAAATAAACTAAAAGCAGTTACGCATGACAAAAATAATAAGCTCTTGAAATAAGCCCTATTTTTAATCATTAACTGTGTAAATGATAAAAAAGAAGCTTATACGGTTTAGATTTGGTCATGCTTTAGGATAGAATGAGCAGATCTCTACAACTTCATCTTAAAATGCATTAAAGATTAGTTCAGCTCTCAAGTTTAATTCGATACAATCCCAATAAATGATTTGTTGACTGGAAACTGTACATTCAAGAACCTGTGTGCGGCGAAAACATTATATAAGCGGCACACGAGTCTTCTAGAATTTCCACCAGCATGTCACACACAGGTGTGACAAGTCTGACTTTGCTGCCAAGGCTCTGTCAAAGCACAAATACCAGGTGAAGCTATGCAGAGTGAAAATCTTCCATTGTTGTGTGCAAAGATGGGTAACCAATTACTTAACTCTGAAAAGGTCATGTAGTCGAGACCTTCCTTTAAAGGTTCATTTTAGAATTCAAGTGTAAAGTTGGTGCCGATTATGTATTTCAAGCATGTAACATTTGACTTACAACAAACAGAACTGTGAACAGTTTCACATCTGTCAATATTGGGATTTGATCTGAAAATGAGTTCTTTTCATGGCCCTGAGCTGCCCCACTACCCTTACAACTGTGTACATACCTTCTACATTTAGACAAGGGTACACAGTAAATCCTAAAATCGCCACAAGGCAACCACCTGCTTTGAAATATTAGTGCAACAAGGTTTGAGTTAACTAGCAGAGCCGGTCCTCACCTGTCCGAGAGCAAAATTCTGCCAAGGGGCTTTCTACCTGACCTGAGTAAACCATTTTTCACGGCCTCACAGTCACACTTCACACCCTAGTGCTCCCACTATAACCCTTCCTCCTTTAGAACTCCATCACTTGGACTGAGAATGAGTGCACCTGTAACGTCAACCCATAGTTTCGGTCTTGCATTACTCCACATCTCCTAAAGTTTGACTATCGTGTTTTAAAGGCATGTGAACCTGTGTGGAGTGCCATCAGGCCTATGTATCATGTGTCCCTACATAGGTAGCTGCTGGAAAGGTTTCAGTTCGTACACGCTCATATGAATGCAGTTTCACTCGCGATGTGGTTAAATTTTCTGAGCTGCAGTTTGTAAACACAGCTGGAATTTTTCATACATGATTGATGGCTTCATTTCACTCTCACTTTTGTCAGGATTGAAGTCATAGAACAGCAATGGGTTTGGCTACCAAGCAAATAAGAGATAAACAAAGTTGTGTACTGGCTTTGAGACCAAAACCAAAACAGATTAGAGCAGGACGCAATGCAAGCTGGCACTGCAGCTTAAAGGTATGGTTGTTTGCCGACATTAAAAACACTAGAACACAGCTTTACATGACCGCTGTTCATGCAATTCACTGTCATTTGGACTTTTTTCAAATTAAAAATATAAAAAAAATTAAATAAGTGGCTTCATAAGTATTGACCCCCTTTAAGTTAGTAGATGCACCTTACTAACCTAATTCAACACAGATGCAGCCAATTGGGGCTAAAAGTCACACAATTAGTGAATAACTGAATGCAGTTATTGAGTCTCAACTGACTGTAGTACAAAGACACCTGTATCTGGAAGCTCGAGCCACTAGTGAATCGGTACTAATGGCTATGATTAAACCATGAAGACAAAAGAACACTCCAAGAAACTTTGTGAAGGGGTCGTTGAAAACATACCATCAGGGGATGGATGCAAGAAAATTTCCAAGTCACTGAATATCCCTTGGAGTACAGTTAAATCCATCACTAAGAAATCGAAAGAATGTGGCACACATGTAAACCTGCCGAGAGCAGACCAATAACCGAATGTGCATGCAAGAAAAAGACTAGTGAGGGAAGCCACCAAGACACCTATGACTAACCGAAAGGAGTTACAAGCTTCAGCAGCTGAGATGAGAGAGACGATGCATAAAACCGCTATCTGAGTTCTTCATCAGTCAAAGCTCTGTGGGAGCATGGCAAAGAGAAAGCCAGTGTTAAAAAACTAGAGTTCACCAGAGGGCATGTGGGAGACCCTGAAGTCAACTGGATGAAGGTTTCTTGGTCTGATGACACCAAAATGGAGCTTTTGACCATCAAACTAGACGCTATGTTTGGCAAACACCAAACACTTCACATCACGACAAACACAGCATTCCCACTGTGAAGCATGGTGGTGGCAGCATCATGATGTGGGGAGGCTTCTTAGCAGCACGTCCTGAAAGTCGTATTAAGCTAGAAGGTCAAATGAATGCAGCAAAGTACAGTACAACCAGTTTGTGAGAGAACTGCAAGTTGGGAGGAGATTTGTTTTCCAGTAAGACAGTGACCCAAAGCACACAGCCATGGCTACACAAAAATGGTTTAAAGGCAACACGGTGAATGTTTTGGAATGGTTGAGTCACAGTGCAGACCTCAATCCAACGAAAAATTTATGCCTGAACTTGATCCCTGTGCAACCCGACAAGTTTAAACTCAATGCTGTAATTGCAGCCTCAGGTGTAGCCACTACATACTGACTTGAAGTGGGTGAATACTTATGCACTTATTTTACATTTTAGATTTTGAACTAATTGACTTACTTCACAGAAAACTGCTTTGATTCTTGTCCAAAAGGCCAAACAAATTGATTCAATGCTGAAAAGCAATAAAAGGGAAAAACTTCCAAAGGGGGGTGAATACTTTGTTTTATATTTGAGACATGACAGCATGCCAAGTTGCTACATAAAATCAGCTCAATGAATGAAAGTCTCGCATGGGAAAAACAATAACACACATTCCAGCCAAGCCTCCTGGATGACAAGCTACCTAGGAAACAAAGACATCTTAGTACTCTGCTCTTCCTGTCCCCCCGGGGGGCAGAATCGTCACCTGGGGCCCAGGTTCTCCGTCCAGTTACGTCCAACACAACTAACTGTGTTGCAAGATAACACCGAAGATTAAAAAAAAAAGTGCCCGTAAAAAACATGCAGGTTTCATTCCACACAGGTTACAACTCCGTCTCAACTCGCTTGGCTGCTCTGTCATCCAAAAAAAAAAACAAAAAATACCAAACCAGATCATTAACTCATTCAAAGCATGCCCAGGTTATAGACAGGTATGCTTAATGACATATTTGCCAAAGCAGCAGGAAAAGTCATACAAGGACTACTACAGCCACTATTGCACAGTAAGGAGGATTCAGTTCTACCTTTATTAAAGAACACTGCACATCTGGGAAATAAAATACATGTCCAATGTCCAACTATGTAAGATCTTCTACAGGGTTGTGGCTGACACTGTGTGATTTAGATCAACTTTTTAGATTTCATAGATTTTTAAAAAAAAAATATATATATGAGCTTAAACCTTTGCTTTGCATTTAGTCCCTATATTTAAAGTGTTATTTGCCTTTGTGATCAGATGTATGTTCTGAGATGTTACTGCACCACTTCCAAACCTCAAAACTCAATAAACACACGCTTTATTGCGCACATACATTGAATTGTTCAAACACTGTATAAAAAAGTAAAACGCTTCATCTCTTCAGCAACTTTCCCTCCACTTCTAGATGACAATTCGACAAGTTTAATCAATGTTATCTTCAGCAAACATCATGGCAAGCCGCCTTTATTATAAATAATAAACCTGAATGAATGACCTTTGCTCTGCAGTCTTGTCTCCTGCTGCAGAAATAAAAATGCATGGGCTTGCACAATCACATTAAGGGGTTTATGCTTATGACTGTATTTATAATAACTCTCACAGACTTGAATGCTAAGCGGTTTCCAGGTATGCATGGCAGATGTTGGGAATGATGAAAATGAATACCGGAGACTTTATGATAAACAAAATGAGCACAATGCACCCATTTAAAACAAATCTAAGAAAACAAACTTTCGGAACCAAACGCTTAACTCGTAGTAACAGTTACCCCCACTGGGACTGGAATGTTGCTGAACTTGCCCCAGGACTGACAGGTTTACACCACCTTCATTGTGTCTGGGTGTGTGTGTGTTGGTGGTGTTGGGGGAGTAGTATCAGCCCTACCTGCCGCTATTCAAGCGGCTGATCAACACTGGTCTCATTCTCCTCACGCCCCTCCCTCCCTCTCTATCCCATCTGCAGGTCTCACCCACCAGCGACTCGGATTTCTGGAACTTTCCACAGACAACAATGGTGCACCGGGTCCTCACGAATATGCTTAGTTGACGCAGTTTACGGAGAAGCAACTGCAGCTGAGCAGGTGCAGCAGGCATGACGGAAAGTAAATATGCATGCATATCGTCGTACTAAAGAACAACGGGGGCTGAAACTTTGCAAAACTGCCGAAAACGTCAGCCAGTAAAGCCAGTCCAGTTTGAGGCTGCTCTGATTATGCTTGAAAACTGTATTAATTTAGATCTGAGCGGGTGCAAACAACACCTAAGTGTAATTAATAGCATAAAGATTGGGTGTTTTCTGATTTTGAGAAAATTTGCACATCAATAATCATAAAAATAAAAGGTTTTCCAAAGGTTTTTAAAGGACAAGTGCTCTGTATGGAATTTGCAAGGCTTGACAGCTGAGTGCCTCCCTGCCAGTCATACTGTTTTTTCCTACTTGGCAGCAAAGCGTGTACAGGTGTCCTCACAAACTCCTGAGGGTTAAACCGGGATAACCAATCATCTATAAATGGCCCGAAACCGCTCGATAAATCAAATCAAACAAGCAACATTAAGGCTACTGGCAAACACTGAAAAGCAATACTGGAACAACTAATTGGCGGGCTCCTGTTTTATTCATGCCAATACAGTGTCCTCTTCTCTTATATAGTCCCTCTGCTCATTTGGTTTAGACAATGTGCCTAAGTCTTGAAATAGCAGGGAAACCCCTGTTACAGTATTTAACCAAACTGCAACCGAATTTAATGGTTTAGGTAGTAAGCACTTAACTGTGCTACTCCCAAACTGGAATGAAGCACGCGTGGAAGAAATGTAGGTCAATATGTGGTTACTGGTTTTCTATCTGTGCTATGAAACTGAGTCCAGTTGTTAGTTGGTCTCCATCAGCGCCCCTCAATGTTTCCCCCGGTAATTTTCCGCCACTCTTGCCCATTGAAGATGCCCTTTCAGATACCTAATGTGAGAATATGCAAAAAACTCCTACGTAACAACTCTAGATTTAACAGAGCAACACGTGCAAACATACCTGGCAGACAGGTTGGGATTATGCAAGACTGTGACATGACTGGAATGACACTCACCATGCCTGTCAAAATACCTGAGAGGCTACTATGACATGAACTTGACTTAACTTACATGTATTTAAAGCTTTAAAACTGTTACGAATATCAGCAGTAATTTTCTGACATGACTCTTTTACACCAGAGAAAGTGAGAGTCAATTTTAACTGTTTTCCGTCATACAGATGTTAAATCACAGCATTCCTGCAATTTGACCTTTGGTCTAATTTTCCAAATGCTGTTCAAAACAACAACAAAGAAGGAAACTGACCTTACTTGTGGAGAATTTCCTTCGTGGTGATGTACACAAGGATGAAGAAGATAAAAAATACAGTGTCAATAAAAAGCATTCACCCCCCTTGGATGGTCTCCTCTTCCCATTGCTTTTCAACACTGAATCATGGTTAATTTAGATGGAAGTCAATTGGAAGAAGGCTTTTTGGTATGATGATACCAAAATTGAGCCATCACAACCACACCATCCCCACTATGAGGCACGGTGGTGGCAGCATCATGATGCGGGGATGCTTCTCGGCAGCAGGCCCTGGAGGGTCAAATGAATGCAGCAAAGTATAGGGAAATCCTTGGAGAGAACCTGATGCAGTCAGCAAGGGAACTGCCACTTGGGAGAAGATTTGTTTTTCATCAAGAAAACAAAAGCACACAACTAAAGCTACACAGAAATGGTTTAAAGACATCAGGGTGAAGGTTCCTGTAGTGGCCTGGTCAGAGACTAGACTTCAAATCAATTGAGAATTTATGGCTGGACTTGAAAACAACAGTTTTCTCACAATCCAGAAGCAACCTGGCAAAGTTTGAGAAGTTTTTCAAAGAAGAACCGGGTAAAATTGCAGTGTCCAGATCTACAAGGTTGACTAAGACCTACCTACACAGGTTCAATACTGTAACTGCAGCCAGAGATGCATCTACTAAATATTGACTTGAAGAAGGTCAAACTTATGCAAGCACCTATTTTACATTTTATTTTTTAAATTAACTGACATTACTTTTTAGAAATCTGTTTAAACTTTGACATGAAAGACTCTTTATTTTGTAAATTCCATGGGAGGTGAACACTTTATATGGGCATTGTCAACTAGCAGAGTAATAATTTGGGGTCAAATCCTACCAAAACAATGCAGTCGTTAGTTTTACTAGTGACAGCAGAAACTGACTTAACTTTCTATTCTTGCACTGTTCATACTACATATTAAAGTATGTTACAGTTTTTTAGATGTTATTTTAAGGTCATGTATAGACTTGCCACTATCTACAACTAAACAATGAGTTTTGGAAGAAACTTTGAACCAAATCTGTCATGTTTTGATCCCTGAGAAGTGGGCAGAGAGCCAAAAATGGCAGTTTAATGAACTGACTAGCTAGATGTGTATTTAAGTCTGTACAAAGACTACAGTGGCATTAGGTTATGCAAGTTCAAACTTAAGTATGATGAAAACTAGAGCCGCACCTACAACAAAAACATTACAGCAGATGTTTTTACCCAGACAGCATGCAGGGCATGTGTCAGGCTTTAATGAACAGTTTCACAAAGCAGGTGATACCTTAACTGACACTCATAACATCCGACCAAATGAAATGCTGAATGTCAGGTATGGTGGCTCTCCACCTGTGATGCAAAGAGTATGAAACAAACTCCTTCCTGCAACATTAGCAATCCAGCACTTTGTTCAGCTAGAACCAAATGTCACTTAAAACTGTGTAAACAGTAACCTTCAACTGCCACTGGAGCATTTAGCATGACGACTTGTTGCCTTAAGCCAATTCAGTAGAATTCATGCATTTGCTACAACAAAAAGTGACTTCTAAGTTTTTTGGTAGATAATCTTTTACCAAGTTAACAAAGAATACTCAGATCCAGATCCACATTACACTGGAGACACTCTTGTCACTGCAGGATCATAAAATCTCAAATGCATCCCTTAGTGCTCCAGTGAACTAAGTAACTATGCAGAGGCATGGTGTTCTGATAAGTATCCCTTAAAGAGAAAATGTGTCTGGGAATATGCGGTAAGGGAAAATGAAAGACTAACATTTTCCTCTACCTTGCAAAGCACTTTACTACAGATGCTGGGTGACGAACAGGAGAAGACTGTGGTTAAGTGCAGCATAAACACATCCGGCCCGGCCTGCAGGGAGACTTCTAGAGAAAGCCTTGGTTTAAAAAGAGCCGATGCCATTTCTACTGGCCGAAGATGATACTTTCAATAATGGGCTCTGCTCTCGGCCTACATTGAGGCCTTTGGAGAGGGTGTTGACACTGCAAGTCGATGAAGCGATAACAGAATGTGACGTTGGGGGCGTAAACAGTCACCAAGTGTTTACATTACTATCAGAGATCCACCTGAGCTGGGTGACCTTCAGGTTCTTTGTCTCCAGCGCCTGATTGTTAGTTACGGTCAATGTTTGCATTGTCAACAGTCAGTTAGTGATCCACAGGCTACTTCAGCGGACAGTAACCTAGAAACACAAGCTTCAATATGGGGCAGGTGGTCAACAAAGAGGAAACATTTTCAAGTAGAAAGAGCATTGGGTCGGCTAGAACATGCAGCATTTTCACTTTTTGTGAAACCACTGCAAGTTAATTAAATGTCTTAACTTTGTGCAACTTTAAAGATGCATTTAACAAAGTATATTAGATTTAATTTAACTAACGTTTATTGTCACCAATTAGGTAATTAACAGAAAATCCAAGATGATGTCATTTAAAAATGTGTCTAAGCAACAGCACAGCCCAAAATCTAAAAGATACTCACTAAGAAAAAGAATCAGACTCTTGCATTTGAGAAACAAGAACTGGGTAATGTTCACCAATTCTGCTTAATAAATAACATATCTTCAATCAATACTGCAATCGCAATAAGTGAGCAGCTCTAAAGTTAACATGCATCAGTTCCACATTTTAAGTGTGAAAGACCACAAATCATGCTGAGCTGTTAAAAACTTAGAAATGCAACCACAACAGTTTTTTTTCCCTCCCATTATTTATTGCGTAATCGAGGCGTGGTTCCCCGTCTTCCTCCAAGAAGGAATAAAATCCTAATGCAAATGGCGCCACAACTATTATTTTTATAGCTGTTTCAACTGTCGATTTTTCTCAACTAATCAATCAGCTGTCTGATCTATAAAATGTCAGTAAACAATAAAAAATGTCCATCAGTGGTTCCCAATGCCCAAGATGACGTCCAAAAATATCTTGTTTATCCAAAGATATTGACATTGCCGCCATTAAAGAGGCAAAAAAATCTTAAATAATTACTTCAACTGATTATTTGATTGTCAAAATGGTTGGGGATTAATTTAGAAGCTGACAGCTAATTGATTCATCGTTGCAGCATATGGCATTTACCCATGTATTGAGCAGCCCATCGGACAGCAGCTCAGTGCTTGAAATGTTAAAATATATGCATTTACAGAAGATTTAGGTTAAAAGATGACTTGAGAATTTTTGTCAATACTATAAAAAAGAACTAAACTTGTCACCTAGTCTTGATCTCCAGTATCTCTTGTAGCATTATATAATGTAGGTTCTCTGCATGATGGAGAAAACATGTTCCTCGTAAAGCTTCTCCGAAAGGTCAGCTCAACTTTCCCTTTGTTACCGCACTTAACTGATATTTAATTTACAAGTCAAGTCAAGTTCAAGGTGGGTTACAACTAAGACTAGCCGGACGATGCACCGTAGTTCTAGCTACATGACCTCAGACACAGAAATACAATTAAGTATGTTCAACCAACAAAACTACAATAAGTTCGGGGAACTAGCTTTTCCAATACAATCAAAAGGTATTTCTAATGACCGGTCTTAACCACCAGAAACTCTCCAGGTATGACAGAGGAGGGGATCTGAACTCCTGAAGAAAAATAAAGTTATCAAGCAAATTTAATGAAGTCACCTCAACCTGAATTTAGTTATAAACCAACTAAAGTGAACATTTGAGTTCAAATTACTCATCATACTAAACTGATGCAATTACTAACATTACTGCCCATCAAAATAAGGTTAAAAAGGTTTGATTTTATATCTTGCAACCATGCATTTATGCAATTAAAAGGTGGGAATCAGGCCCTTGAATTAACTTTTAGACACTGGAATGATTCCGTAAACTTCTGCAAAATACTAATTTTCAGGGTCCCGTTTTAACATCACTCACCCTGTCGGTCTATAAGGGCACAAATGCCAGCAAAAGCTAGAAAGGTATGTACAGAAAACGTGTGCTGACCTCTGTTTTAGAGATAAACAAGACATGCATCTGCACATGAGGGCGGCAACCCAACCAGTTCCTGACAGGTACAGTTATAGCGGTTCACCAGCAGGTGAGTTTCACTTTTGATCAGCTCCTCTGCAGCCACATGTTCCAATCCACAGCCTAACCTGCACACACACACGCCTGTGCGACCTCTTTATCCTTTTTTTTATTCACATGTATGACCGCTGCAAACAACTCAAGCGTGACACCCAACATCTTCTTCCGCCTTCACGGCAGACACAGTGACGGTGGAGGGAATCCGGCTGTCAGAGAGGTCTGTGTGCAAACAGGATGCCACCAGCAGCCCACACAATTAAGTAAAACAACTAAATCGATTATGATACTAATAGAACCGACGGGGCGCAATTTGTCAACGGATGCGCATTTTGGCACAGCAGCGAACATGAGGTCAGGGGGTGACGCCTAACTTTGATGCGATTTATTTTAATAAAATGCACCAGCTGGTCTTAAATTACAACTAAAATCTCAGTATTTCCGTGTAATATACTGTAGTTGTAAAGACAATCCACTAGTTTAGCCAGTAAAGTGAATAACTTGGATGTGACGCGGATGATTCGGCACGGAGCGCGCCCCACTACTTCCCCTCCCCAAAAATTTACGCACCTGAAAGTAACCCGCACCTCATGAAAATCAGCGTTCAATAACGTGTTAGAAGGTGTGAAAACAGTGTCAGAGGCTTCTACTCACTTTTTTTTTGCCGTGATAAATCTGCGGAGTCTGTCGCCAAAAGCGGCCTGATAATGTGCGCCGACGCGTGCGTGGAGTTCGCTCTGCTTCCTCTTCCTTTCGGCTCTTAAATCTCGCTCACGACCCAGCCCTTTGATGGAGCTGGAAAAAGGTGGAGTCATCTCAGCTCGCCTCTGCTCTGACTTGATGTGGCTCGATGTGGACGTAATCAGCTGACTGCATCAAGTGTCAGCCGTCACCAATCCGAAATCGAAGAGTCTCAGAGGCAGGAACTGTTTGCACGGCAGCCCTCATGTGCAGATGTTTGTCCTGCCCTGCTCTCAAACTGATGTCAAAGTCAGATTTAAAGACATGTACTTTGAAGTTTTTGGTGCTCTTACTGAACTAAGGTGAGAATTGTCTAAAGAAATATATCTGAAAATGTGTATTCTGTAACAATCATTGGAATGCCTTGCACTGGTAAAGTAATTCAAGGGCCCAATTCCCTCCACTCCATTATTTGCAAGCTATAAAATCAGGTTTACTGATTTAGATAAACCTGTAAAACATTATTTTTGATAGATTGGGTTGGCATACTGTTACTAATCGCATCAACTTAACTCAGTTTTGTATGCAACTTAAGCTTTTTTGCATTAGCTGATATAAAACTAAGCTTAAGTTGAGCCAACTTAATAAAATTAGCTTGATAACTTTATTTTTTTCACATGGGGTTCAATGTTTCAAGTCCCTTTCTCTAATTAATGTGCGTGGACAATTTCAGATGGTTAAGACTGGCAGTTAAAAATACCTTTTAAATGTAGTGGATGATGTGTTTTCACTGACTCAATGTTCTTTAGTTGGTTGAACATAATTTCAATTGTAGTTTTCACAACTCAAAAAGATTGATGCAAACTGTTATGTTATTTTTTTGTTGAACTCAAACATAATTTTTTAGAGTGCAGTCACCCCCATGACCACAAAACACCAAAACAGTATGCAAAAGAAAAAATAATTAAACATAGAGTTGATGTCCTGAGAACACTTTTTAAGACGCTACTGGCAAAATCGGACCCCATATATTTTGATATAAAAAATTAAAGAAGGTAAGTTAATGTCCATGTTTTATTATTTTTGAAATGGTAAATGCTCTGCACTTATATAGTGCTTTTTTTCTACCTTAGTGTTATCCAAAGCACTTTACAATGTGTTTCACATTCACACACCAATGGTGACAGAGCTGCCATGCAAGACACTAATCTGTCATTGGGAGCAACTTCAGGTTCAGTGTCTTGCCCAAGGACACTTTGGCATGCGGAGGGGCCGGGGATTGAACTGCATACCTTGCGATCAGTGGACAACCTGCTCTACCACCTGAGCCACAGCTGCCCGCAGTAACTTTACAATCAAAATACAACAACACAGCTGAAATACTTCATGTTACTAAATTATCAAAAATATTTCGTATGTTGTTAAACTTCAAATTTTCTAAAAGAAAAATATATAATCTTAACAATTCAAGCAGGCATTTTAATTCACTCTGTTACAAACACCATATCCTCCACGTAAAGATATGTGGTGGTGCAGTGAAGCGAACTAGTAACCGGTGGGTCGTCGGTTCAAGTCCCCGGACTGAGGTTGAGGTGGGAAAGTGACCCATCACCATCACTGTGGGCCCTTGAGCAAGGCCCTTAACCCCTGACTGCTCCCCGGGCGCTGCACTGCGGCAGCCCACTGCTGCCTAACCTTAAGGTTAAGGTTTAAAGAGAAACAGAGAAGGAATTTCCCCAAGGGGATCAATAAAGGTTAGATGATGATGATGATGATCCATCCATCCATCCGTTATCTATACACCGCTTGATTATTATATTTTATATTTACCTAAATGATTATACACATTAGAAAAAGAAGTAAAATAGCTACAAGCAGTTATCTGGAGTGTTTGTTGTGTGGAAATATTCTAATGTTAATCAAAAATGTGCAATTGGCAAAAAGACAGTAACAAAATTTTCAATTTTTCAAAAGATGGTGGGGACTTGAGGGAATTCTCATTCAGTTTGTCTGCCGTTTGGAGCATATGTTTTGGGTATTTTCTCTACATTAAAGCTCAAGCAACTGCAAAAAGTCAAGAAAAATGTACAGAATTATTTGCATTTTCTAGCACACAGATATTTAGAATTGAACCCATTAACCTCACCAGTTTCAAGTTCTGTCAGAGCAGAATGAATGTAAAATGTGACACACTGTTATTTAGGCCAAGTGAGGTCATTCCACTATCTCTCTATGCTCAGCCCATCTGCCATGTTAAGATCACAGTGAGATCAGAACAGTTGTTCTCACACTATGTGCCCTTGACGTACTCTTATCGGTAATGATTTACACAGATAGAATCATATAAAGGTGCGCCTGGAGACGAAAACATTTAGGAACCACTGAGTCAAATCTGGACATCAACTTTTACCGACCGGCTCAGTGAAACACCAGCCAGAGGACAAAGTTGCACAACTACATATTTTGCACACCTTGACCTTTTGACAGTTCACTTTGCACATGCCCTTTTAACACTGTTTTTTTTAAAAGTGAAACTCTTCTTAGAGTAGATGTGATTGATGACTGCACTTACATGAGTATATTCTTTAAATAGGGTTAATCACCAGGTGGAGACACACTGAGCCCCGAACTTCATTGCACTGGTAGCTTGTTTATTGTTGCATATGACAGTAAAATAACTTGAATCCTTTGAGTTGTATAGGTTATTAAGGCTAATTTAATTATTTAATTTATTTGTTATTGTTTTTTAATTCATTTAATGCAATTATTATTACTTGTTAATGCTCTTGAAATTTAATTTAATACTAATGTAGGCAAAGGAGCCTTTAAATACCATTTAAAGATCCTTAAAATACACTGAATTTTTTTTATTTTTTTAAATCCAGTTTAAAAAAATGGTGAAAATCTGACATAACAAAAAAGTTTTTTTTTTAAAAATTGTGTATTGTTCAAAAACTGTAAAAGAAAGAAAGAAAGAAAAAAGATTAAATAAATTAAATAAGTGATTTAGGTAATGATAACTGATTTAAATACAGGCAGAGGGTGTAATCTTTTGATCACACATTGAGAAAGAGCTAATTATTATTTGTAAAAATACAATTTCTTGATGTTGATCTATTTTAGAATACAGTACAATACAATACAATATAATACAATACAGCGAATGTATTGTCATTCCAGATTTGCAAGCATCTTACTTTTGCACAGTCAGTATGTAAATGAATGCCTTCCCCTCCTGTGATTTTACTAAATATGATCTGTAATTTAACAAAACAGGGAAAATCTATACAATAACAGTAAATTGTAAAAGATATATGCATTTATAATGTAGTCTAGGAGACAAAATAGATCCAACAGACCCTCCAAAAGACGTCAGTATCATCTAAAAACTCTAAAAGCTCAAAGGCATTTGGTAGTTTTCTTTTGGATCTCATCTTATTTTTATTGTTAATTTTTAACTTATATTGCACTTGTCTTCTGCTTCCTCCTTTAGTGCTGATAAATGCATCAGGTTTATGATCATGGCAGGAATTGATATTTATATATCTAAGGATAGCGTTGTAAAACAAAACGCTTCTCTACTGCCAGAATTTCTGTACGGAGCAGTAATGAGACGTGACTGTTTTCTAAGGAAAAACAGCTCTGGGGCTTTTCATTAAACATTCAGGACCTAACAACCTTGCTGGTTATGTTTCACTATATAAATACTATAATACATTCCTAAATCATCACACTAAAAGCTATTAAAAACACTTTAAAATAGCTGGTTAGAAGCTGTGTTGAGCAACCAGCTTCCACCTTTTACTGCTCCTACAGTGTTGAACTCCCAACAGGTGAACCGCAGGACGGTAAAGTGACATCATTTACACTTTGTTATTCTCATCCAACAGAATGCGATGCTGAGAGAAGATAAAGGTCTGTTTGTACACGTCTGTGAAGCAGCAGCATGTTTTACATACATCTGCCGTAAACCATTCCTCCAGTCAGGCATGTGTCAGTTTATGCAACACAGCTTAAAATTCAAAATAGGGGATCTGATGCTGGTACAGCTAATCCAACACTCACTGGCTTTTAAATTAAAGGAAGTGGACAGATATGAAAATCTCGTGGCTGGGAGTTTTTTAAAGAGGCATTACAGAGAGAGAATTGAGGATGTGTAATGACCCTGCAGCAGAGTTGTAGCACAATGTGTCAAACGCCTGCTCCGCTTGTGCGGTTGTAAATCATGCACCTGTAAAACACCAAAGTGCCGCCTTAATTGCGTGGACCTCTCTGTAGCTGAGGCCTCGAGGTGAACTTCCAAACCAGAGAGGAAGACACCTCCTCTGACTAGTTTGGTTGCACAAGACACTTATTTTGCACAACAAATCTCTTTATAGTGACGCAAAGGAAGCTTAAATGGAGCGTAAATGCTTGAAAAGTGACAGATTCTTATCTTATATTCTGAGAACTGGTGCATTAAACTTATTTATTTTAGCACAGAAATGCACACAACAGTCACTGCTTAAACTTCAGGCTTCAACAGTTACAGGACAGATGTTTTTGCAGGTGTTTTGTTGACTCTACCGGTTTGGCTGTCCTGGTTTTGGTGAATAATGACAGAGTACTACGCTGAGTGACAAGCGGAGGTGAAAAAAAAAGAAGCCCTGACTGGTTCCACTTCCTCTCGTGTCACATTTCTGGGTGATGACAGTAGCACTCGATGAAAAAAAAACTAGAGCAGAGGGCAGCAGCAGGAGTTATCTGTCGCACATGTGCCTCTCGGTGAATCAGCCATTGTTTCCTGTGTGTGTCACACTGTTGGAATTTTCCTTTTTAACAATTGTGAACAGCGTAGTAAACACACCGTGAAGCATCAGGTAGGAATTTAATGGAGTCAGTGAGTGCTTTTTAATTCGCTCAAGGTAAATCTAATGCCCTGTAATTATTAATTGAGGTTATTTTAACTTGAATTTTGTAGTTTTTATTTTCAGGCCACACATACATATGAGCTGTTCTAGCATTAACATGATGTGTTAAATGAATGAATCTATCATATTAGCAGGCTTTCAAGCATTTTTTTTTGTGTTATTGAGATGAGACATGGTGGAAACACACATTAAATCAAGTCATGGCTGTTTCTTTTGATTATATCGGAAACAATAAATAACCAAAATGACGGTTACTGTTGGATTCTGTTCCTTCCTTGTATATTTAAGTCAATGGGAGCCACTTAACGGGTTGTCTGTAAATTAAATCAATAATTTATGGTTTATTTTCCAACTCAGTAAATGAATCAGGACACTATTTAGTTAACAGGTCACATTAGTTCTATTGAAGATGATGTTGACTTTCTTAACTCCTGTTTAAATTGAGCTGTGAAAGCTAACAGATTTCTGCTAGCAAGTGGTGTAATAGTGCAGCAGCAGTAGTGGTGTAATATGACCACTTCCACTAACCGCTAAACTACTTTCTTCATACACCAACAACATTAAACCTGCTTAATATTGCATAAGTCCTCCTTGTGCTGTCAAAACAGTGCTAAACTGATGGGTCATTGACACAGCACCTCTGGGGATGTCTTGTTCTGTCTGGCACCGGGACGTTAGCAGTGGATTAATTGGGTCCTGTAGGTTGCAGAAGGGGACCTCTGGGGGTCAGGTTCGGGCCTGTGCTTCCCACAGATGCTTGATAAGTTTGGCATCTGTGGTTTTTGGATGCCGGATCAACACTTTGAACTCTTGGTCATGTTCCTCATGTTCCTAAGCAGTTCTTGCAGTGTTGTAAGGTGGTACTGGGGGAAGATGCTGCCATGTTGGGTGTGTTTAGTCTTCAGCAATGTTCAGTTAGGTGGTGTGTGTGTAAATGTAACATTAGCAGACATGCCAGAACCCAAGGTTTCCCAGCAGAATATTGCACTGTAACTAGAAAATCAACATTTTTCACTTCATCTAACAGTGGTTTTATTGTTGTGGCTGTATATTATTGACAACTTATGCTAACTTGATTAGCACAAAGTCATATTTAATCAGCATTTACACCAAAACCACAACCAGCACCAACAGTTACCAACATACATCAAAGATTTCTCATCGTCTCACAGCGTAAATAATTTGGAAATGTGCAGTTATTACTATGTTTATATATATATATATATATATTTTTTTTTTTTTTCGAAATAAAATGAGGATATTTTCCACACTTGCAATTGACCAATAGCTCAGACGGTCTGAGGTGTCACAAAACAGCATAACAAAAGTTGTTATTATTGTGACCCCTAGTGGGCATGTTGGGCTACTGCAACTCAGAGCCACTATTTAGTCCAATTTCTTTTTTCTTTTTTTCAAATCAAAGTTTCCAGGCATCACTAAATGATACAGAGGGAAACACAGAATTAAACTAAGATTAAACTTAACAACATGCACGTACGTTATTAATAATAACTTCATGCCTCTTAGGCCTTGTTTGTGTGATTCTTCTGCAGAAACATGACCGGCTATGTGAAACTCAAGGTGTTATTTTGTCCTATAGGCTTCATATGGCTCCTGTCCCTCCCAAACTGGAGGGGATCATTTTACAAAGAGTCTAGACGGCTTCTTTTTGCAGTCTGGGTGTCATTATACGGCACAGGAGCACACAGCCTCTGGACTTTAGTGGCGCCCATTCACTAAAAGACAAAGGGAACAGTGAGGGCATCCATCCTAAGAACAGTGAGCCCCTGAGGGCGGCGAGGGAGCAGAGAGTTTCAGCCAAACATGTCCTGTTTGCTCGCGATTTAAATGCAGATTCAGTGTTTTGGAGAGACGTTGTGGTGAGTCGCAGTTTTTTTCTATTTAAGGCCGTGCTCCGAGTTCATCTTTAAAAGGCCAAGAATTTAAATCATATGTTATTGAGACTCGATGAAAAAAGAAAAAAGGTTTCAAGGGCTGCCAAGCATCCAGAAATGTTTGTGGCGATCGCTCTGTCTTATATGTGGCTTAAGGGAAGGGGTTGTTTTCTCAGGACCTTTACCAGAGGGCTGGGCTTTGGTGGGACAAGTGGGCTGGCTGCTCTGCCTACAGGATGACAAGGAAGGGAGAAAAAAAGTGGAAAAGAGGGAGGGCAGAGTCAGGGGGTTTGGGAAGGCCTTTCTGAGCCCCTCTTCTTTCAATTTATAGGTCCTCCACACACACACCCACATCCAGACACACATAGACAAAGTCAGGATGTGACATCATCCACAGGAAGAGAAGCCAAACAGTTTTTTCTGTCTTTCTTTTTTTTTTACTGTGTTGTCTGAAAGCTGGAGCCTCCCGGATTGTTTGTGAGCAACACAGAGGGAAGAAGACTGAGAGGAGCTGGAGGGGGGCTGGAAGCTGACCTCCTCAAGGAGTTTAAAGTCAAGCGATCCGGACGCCTGGATCCTCTCTGAACTCCCCACAACTTTCCACCACATTCCAGACACTCCACTGTAGGATCTCAGCCAGGTACAGTGCAGCAGAAAGCTTTTTTTCCATTCTCTAATCGCTTCCTTTTTTTTAAATCTCTCTGCTTTGTTTCTGGTTTGTTCATCCCTTTCTGACTTTCTGTGTCTGGACTTTTGTGGTGTCAGATGCAGAAAACCATAATAAGCAGTAAAAGTATGCGTGGAGGGTCTGCCAGCCTCAGTACGTGATCAGACATGCTTCACTGTGAGGCTGTTGAGGCTTGCAGCGAGGCACAAAGTGATCAACAAAGTCATTTCTTCCCACATGCTGTCACCTTTTGTTTACTACGCTCTTCAAGGCTCTTCATGTTTTACGTTCGACTGGAACAGTTTCTTCCCGAGCCGAGGAGCGAATGAAACTCCCATCAGAAGCCCTTTTGTTATGGACCCATTTATAGCTATCTCATGACCACGTATTCATGCTCCCCCAGTGGTGAATTTTTAGCTCAAATCAGGCAGAAAAAGCAGATGATCACTGCTGCTTCCCTTTTAAACCATCACCATTTCCCAGAATTAACACCAAATAGAGTCTAGTCAACAAAAAGTCTGTTGAATGTCAGTTTTGACAGTGAAAAGTTCACAACAAACACCCAGACTGGTGCTTAGTTTACAGTATAATGGGATGATTTTGGAGAGACAGAAACTTCTGCTAATTTGAGTGGAGAAAAACAACCACAGGAAATGGTGAGACCAGTTCGAAATGAGACTCAGGACACAAACGCGGATATAGTATCACGTTGCAACCGCAGTCGCTTGAATGCGACTTCAGTGTCAGATCTGCAGAGGCGACACATGCAGTGATCAGGATTTATCACATGCTCATACATTATGGGCAGGGAAATGCAAAGTGGCTGCTCCTCGTGGCTGTGCAGGAACAATGTGACATTATAAAAGAGCATTCCTCAAAAACAATTGAAAATGAGAAAAAAAAGGGTCATAAATAAGGAGGAGGTGGAGATTTTGATGCTAATCCTACAAAGTTCTGACAGAACAAAATAAAACCTCCTGTGAATCAGTCACATATGGAGATGTTTCCTTATACGCTGCCATCTTATTGTCCTATAATAATCTGCCCAGTTAATATTCATTATTGCTTTACTGCCATAACAAAAACAATGACTCACATTTCCATTTAGTGAGGTGATGCTCCCAATAAGAGCATATTACCTGCCAGATGGTTAACAGCTTGGCAACAAAAACTAAATCTATTTTTAATATCCACTACAACAAGGAGGAATTTAGAGTTTTTATTCCAAATTCAAAGGTTTTCTGTAACACACTGCTGCTTCTGGCTAATAAGACCATTTCACTGGGGACCTCTCACTGTGTCTTTTAGTATTTAGGGAGTCACAGCGTGCCATTCATCTTCTCAATTAAGTCTGACTCCACTGGCCTGACTTTTTCACAGGCCGACTGAAGACTGTTGCTATTTTTATTGATGAACATCTTGTGATAAGGTCAGTTTGGTCCCACAGAGCAGCCGAGGCAATAAAGCCACATATTGTTTTGCTCTCTGTTGGGGGTGATTCAGGTTTCTATTCGTAGCGCTTACAGAGATGCATTTATTTAGTTTTTTATGACAGACATGCCACATTGTCATTAGATTTACCTTTACATCCAAATTTTCAAAGGTATCACTAAATTATACAAAGGGTACTACAGAATTAAACTAGGATTAAAAATGTGTATTTAGAAATGCATGGATATACAAACATACATATATAGAATACAGTTCCATCTAAGGCCTTGTTTGCTTGATTCTGCTGCAGAAAAATGACAATCTGAAAGCTGAGATGTTATTTCAGACAAGCCACAGTATCATAAAGACAAAAGAGAAGAATAAAAAACACAAAACAAAAACAACCGAACCAAATGCAAAACCTATAATAATGTCTGAAAACAAGTAGGATGAAGTTTAACTTGCTAACTTCTACCCGCTACATGTCTGTACATCTCATATTCCACTGTTTCCTGTTTGCATCTAACCTTATACCTCTTTAGAAACCCCAAGAGCACCTTCACTGTTCCACATTATTATATATTTCAAGCACTGTTTTGTTTTTGGTATATTTCCTTGAATTGTTTTATAGTTGTACTCACTTTGAGATCATCATCCAGACTATCCAGTAAGAAAAATGTCTTTTTAAAATTAAAATTTCTCCTTAATTAATAGTTTCCAGTGTTGTTTCTGAACAGTTGTTATCAAGGAGTAACTTGTTGGTGGCTTTGACCATTATTGTGGAGTTCTAAATTTAACTAAATCCATATATTTCCATGTATTTGTTTTAGAAAACAATATTTTAATGCACTTATTATATCCCACATTATGTACTATCCTTATAGCCTTTTTTGAGTCATATTTTTATTACATATAATGTTGTGTTAAGCTGTCCCCCACCCTCTTCATCCCCACTCTCACCCCAACTGGTCAAGGCAGACGGCCGCCTTCCCTGCGCCATCCCATCGTCACTGACTGCTTCCTCATTGGGAATTGAAAGGCAACTTTGGATTGTTGGGGTTCTCTGTTTAAAATATGTGAAGTGCTACAAGATGACATATGTTGTATATTGGTGCTATTTAAATTGAAAAATTATAAGGTTTGTTTCCTTGCACTACTGCACAGCAGGTCAAGTATGATGAAAACAGTGAGCAGTATAATGTATATGAGTCTCTTGAATTCAGAATATGTAGTAAAAAGAGAGTTTTTGCCAACTAACCCTAACCCTTATACATGTTATATGAGGTTTCCAACTGAGCTTGTTTAAATCATATTACACAGCAAAAGTAATGTGCAGTTTGTACTACACTGTAAATACTATAGAAGTTGGATTTTGAAAGTTTTATGACAGATTTTCGTGGGTTTTTTTGTACTTTTACCCTTGATATTGTGGTCGCCCAGTGAGCAAGTAAAACAATAGATTTACAGGGAAGGAAAAAGCCTGATTTCTGTTGTTGTTGTTTTCTTTCGCAGAGAACAACTGAAACAAAGAAGTGCAATCTTTTCATGACAGACGTTGACCCCTGTGACCCCCTGATTTCAGCCCCTCTTCTCCAAAAGGTCACACTTCTTTTATCAAACTCTTATTCTGGAGAGCCCGTTCTCCCCCTTATCTGAAGGGAAACGTCTGAGTCGATGGCGTTGTGTCTCGGACAAGTGTTCAGCAAAGACAAAACCTTCAGGCCGAGGAAGCGTTTTGAGCCGGGCACGCAGCGCTTCGAGCTCTACAAGAAGGCCCAGGCCTCACTCAAGTCGGGCCTAGACCTAAGGAAAGTGGTGCAGTTGCCGGAGGGGGAGAACCTCAACGATTGGATCGCGGTTCATGTGGTGGATTTCTTCAACAGGATCAACCTGATCTATGGCACCGTGAGCGAGTACTGCACCGAGCGCACGTGTCCCATCATGTCAGGGGGACTGAGGTACGAGTACAGGTGGCAGGACGGCGATGACTACAAGAAGCCCACCAAGCTGCCGGCGCTCAAGTACATGAACCTGATGATGGACTGGATCGAGTCGCTCATCAACAATGAGGACATCTTCCCCACCAGAGTAGGTGTGTGTGAGGAGTCTCCAAATGAAGCCATCAGACTGTTATCGTAACCGAATACATGACTGAGTGCTGATTTTGTAGTGCCAACCTGGAGAGCAGCGTTGTTCTCCTTCATTAAGCTCTCAGATGAGATGATTAAATGCAGTCAGAGGTTAATTAGACAATAAGGCTGGCATTTAAAGGAGATTGAGTAGGTGACAGTGGCGTTATTCTACCTCAGCGACAGATCTGATAGCCCTCCTTTATTAGAGGTGAGAGTTTCATGCATAATGGAGGAGAGAGCTCAGTGTTTGATCCCATTGAGAGCCACTTTTTACATGAATTTTTTAAAAGGAGCTCTAGTTTCACTTCATCATGTAGAGACACGCAGGCCAGGTGAGACAAAATGTCAGAGTTTCCCACAGGTGTCAGAGAGTTTCGTCATTTTGTTAGTCACTTGCAATTTGTCAATAGTGTTTCTCTCCCTTTGACAAGTGGGTTCACATCCCCCATGGCCCTGAGGAAGAATAAGACCCGCAGCAATGTGCTCGAGAACAGTGATTGTTAACCCTTTGTAGAGAGATGCACATAATTTTGAGCTACTCCACAATCTTTCCATGAATGCCCCTGGTTAGTGTAGAGGCAAAGGCTATACATTTTCAGAAATAAATACATAAAATTACAGAAAAGAGTACTGACAGCTCATTACCAGGACTTTGTTCTGGAATTTAAAGCAAAAAACAGAAGTTTTCCATTAAAAACTACAACATTTTCTGTATTTTAATGATAAATCTATAGTAAAACAACAATGAAAACATGATATTTTAGGTATATTAATCATGAGTCTATAGTAAAAGAACAAAAAAGAAAAAGAAAAAAAAAGACATGAGACTCACTGAGTATCATTGATTTGCTGCACATTTACTTGAGAAAATGAAAAACAGGGTATTTGTACTCAGAACACATAGAGATATTTATTCGCTGAGGCCTTTTGCAGCTATAACATTGAGTTTTGCAAGTATAATCCATTAAAGTGTAGCATTATTTTATAGGTCTTAAATTTTCTCTTTTGTGTCCACTATTAGGTTAGTAAGTAAGTTAGGAATTACTTTTTCTCACTTAAGTCTCGATAGTGTTGATGAGAAGTGACAATATTCATTAACTGGAATGCACTCAAGCGAAATGCAGACCCACGCTGGACGCCTTCCTAAACACGGCAGGTAGCCCTGCGATCTTGACCTGTGACCTTTTGACCCCAAAAATACTGGGTGACCGGGGTAGGTCAAGATCAACATCTGTGCCGAGTTTGATTATCCTATCTGTATTTGTTATTGAGTTATGGTGCGGACATACACACTCACACACCCACATACATACAGACAGATGACAGTAAGTTTAAGGTCAAAGGTCAAGTTTAAGGCCAAGAGGTGCAGTGTGGTAGTCCTACCCTTAGATACCTAAGTTCATCATTGCAAGCTTCTATAGCAGATTATAAGAGGATTTTGCACTAAGTAGCCCTGCGACCTTGACCTTTGACCTTTTGGCACCAAAATTAATGGCTGACCAGAGTAGGTCAAGATCAACATCTGTGCTGAGTTTTATTATCCTATCTGTTTTTGTTATCGAGTTATGGTGCAGACATACACACCCACCCACACACCCACATACAGACAGAAGGCTGTGACCGCCCTATTTCGCCTGATAAATTCTGGTTTTGATTTTCAAGCATGTTGCTGTTGTAGATCTGCTAGTAGTAGTAATTCTTTTTGTACAAGCCCGTTCATTTTTTTTTATCCATCCTTCACTCTAGGTGTACCTTTCCCCAAGAACTTCCAGCAGGTGTGCAAGAAGATCCTGAGCCGCCTCTTCAGAGTGTTTGTGCACGTTTACATCCATCACTTCGACAGCATCTGCAGCATGGGCGCCGAGGCCCACATCAACACCTGCTACAAGCACTACTACTACTTCATCTCAGAATTCAACCTCATCGATCACTCCGAACTAGAGCCCCTGGTGAGGCATCAGAGACCTCAGATGTGTGAAAAACACAATCAGATGGGTGTTTTTATGCCGGTATTACTCTCAAAACTGTCAGTCAAAACAGAGGAAATCAGCCCTAACCTTGTTCTGTGCATGCTTGGGTGGGTTAAGCTTCATCTTCAAGTCGGTGTTTGTTTTCCCTGCCCTGAGAAAATGAATGCAATTTTCAGCACAGACTCCACAATCGCTCTGCCTCACTCTGGGGACATGAACTGTGTTCCTCCTAAGATAATCATTTTCCGCACCACTCTGAGAATGGAATTAGTGTTCACTTGTTCCCCTCAATTTTCCATGATGAAAGAAGCTCGTTAATGGCTTTTGGGGGAAAATGATTTCAAGCGACAAACCTCATAAGAGAATTTGCTGACTTTGTGCAGTCGTGTAATAAGGAAGAGTTTGTGTAGTTGTTGCTATTTTTTCAACAAAGGGACCTCGATCATGTGGGAGCAGATGGAAAATGGTGCTCCTAGCATCAATAAAAGGCTCCAGTTATCATCATTACGAAGACTGGGTTATGTAATTCAAAATAGGGATGAGACATTTATGTCAGCACACCGCATAAAAGGATAAATCGTACAAGCAGACCCCGTTTTATTGTCCCACCTTCACTTCCCAAGGCAGTTCTTTTTGTTGTTGGTCTTAGAGGAACAACAGCTTGCTTAGAAATAATGTTCTTTATATTGAAAGTGTAATTGCATTTCATCTCCTCACACTGTGTGGATTTGATGTGTTAACTTCTTCTTTGTTTTCTTTTTCCTGCAGAAAGAGATGACAGAGAAGATATGCCATTAAACAAAACCCACATGGACAAAGGAGTTTACATTCTGAAGTTATCTGAGCCCCAAGAGAAAACAGAAAAAGAACAATTTAATACACATTTGTATGAACGGTCTTCTGAGTCCATTAGCTCAACACAGTTCTTCCAGTGATGGAGCTGCACCTTCACAGAAGTTTTACAGCCATTATGTGCTGTGCTGCCATCTTTTTAGTTTCTTGTGTTGTTTTTATAAAACTACGTCATCCTTTTTTCTTCTTCTTTGTGCATGTATATTTGTGTGATCTCAGTGTTATGATATGCAGTGCTGATTGTGATGACTGTGAGTTTGTGTTTGATATGTTTTTTCTAGTTTTTTTCTAAGGGCATAAAAAGTTAAAAATATGGACATTAGGTCATGTCTGTTTTCATTTTCTGTTAAAACACTGCGCCAGAAGTGAGAAGAAGTGAATAAAGCTGACACCTTCCAGAAGATGAGGCTGGATGAAGTACAGAAAAACACAATAATACTGAGAAGAATGATGAAATATTGCAAGTATGTGGCGTGAGCTGTAACTAATGTCAGTACCGACCTGTCAGACCTCTCTTATGAATGTGTGTGTGTAAATAAAGGCCATGATCATGCACAAAAAATCCCCTCTACGTGGATTGAGGCGTGGTGGCGAGTCGAGCCAAGTGACGTGTCATTCTTTGCCTCACTCTGGACCAATGGGAGAAGGAAGAACGCCGAAAGGGGCGGAGCCAAGGTCTGTTTATCTATTTTCCCGCTCGCGACGTCACCGGCTGTCTGCCTGGTCTCGGCGAGCAATGGGAGCTTATATCAGCTGTCAGGGGCTTTGACAGAAGGGATTTGGCTGGTTTGAAGTCCAGGTTTGATGAATTTATTGCATTTATGTTTTCATTTTAGCACCACTTGATAGAGTCTTGATATATAAACTCGCAAATGGACGTTAATCGGTAGAACAAGCTAGCTACGGGTTGTTGCTAGCTGGATGGCTAACTAGCTAGCTGAGGCTAACGACAATAACATTAGGTCGGTTTGTACAACACAGCCGTTAACGCTAACTGTAGCTTTTTTTAATGCTCTACTTATCTTTTTATGAAATCTTTCTTTTTCAGTGATGGTGGATTATTACTACTAATGTCAAGTAACTACGTGGTTATAGGGTTTGCTTGCGTTTGGTAACAGACATAACGCTAGATGTTATAGCTAAATGCTAGCTTATTTAACACAATTCTAATGTTTTTTCTAGTCGTAGCATACCCAACACTAACACTGACTAATTTACAACAAGCTGTACTGTGCTTGAACGTTCTGCGGACATTCAGTCACTCACTAACCACATCCAAACAGAATGAGAGTGACAAAAAGAGGAAGCCTCTTATAGAAACTGTTCTGGATGATTTGTAGACTCCATGACTCAAATTCCTTCATTCACCGCTGCTTTGAGCTGCCTTGTTATTATGTTTATTTATGTCTCTGCAGTCTGTTGCTGACTAACTGGGTGTATTTGTGATGTGCTGTCAGTTGGCAGATATGGTGAGGCACATCATGATGACGGAGCTGCAAGCCTTCCAGCCCTCTCTCCAGGTACGATCTGCTCTGTTATTACTGCTGGCTTCAAAACCATCAACTTCCTGAAGCATATCAGATAAGATCAGACTGCCAGAAAGTAGCCACCCCCCTGTCAAGGTTATTTACACGGAAACATGGAAGTTTCATCATCCTCCATGAGTCATGCACTAGCGCTGGTTGTGTAAATGCTTCTGGTAATGTCCAGGGTGAGATAAGGCCTGTCGCTTTGTTTCCTGTATTCTCATCAGGCCACCGGTTTGGCAGGTTGCCACAGGGGAAGATAATCACTAGTTGTCAAAGTAGTAATACAGTCTTGTAATTACACAGGCTCATTTTTCTCAGAACAAGTTTTTAAAAATTTATTTACAGAAATCTACTTTATCTATGTATTTTCTTTGTTTTACATAAGTTGACTAATTTTTATTTTTCAGGAGTTAATATGACAAAAGTTGTAGAATTTTACATTGTTTCTAGTGTTTTCTCTACTCTCTACAAGCACCTGATCTCTGTGGCTACTCTGGCACTTTCCCTCCCATGCGGCCTCCTTCTCTCTGTTACAGGGTAACTCCCTGGCTGTGGGCCAAGTAGGGCAAAAGTGTGGGGGAATTCAGGAGAATGGGGTCAGCACAGAGGAAAGACAGCACCTTTCCCAAGGCCCAGCAGGTACTACAGTTGTCATATTTCAGCTCTAGTGCTATATAAACGTGTGGTGTGTACTGTTTTAAACTAATTTACCTGCATATTATCTGTCCTGCAGAGATCGAGAAAAGCCAGCCAGTGAACATCCCTGATGCAGCTAAAAGAAAGAAGAAGAAAAGGACCAGAGCGACAGACAGTTCCACAGGCACTTTTGATGGTAATGAAGCTGAAATTATGACACACACATGCAGCGTCTATAAAAGCAGGAAAATAATGTTTTTAGTCTCTACTCGGTGAACAAATACTGCAGTTTAATATGTTGCATTTTTCTTCAGATCTCTACAAACTAACAGATGAGGTGCTTGGTCAGGGGGCATATGCTAAAGTGCAAGGATGTGTCAGCCTGCAGAATGGACAAGAGTTTGCTGTGAAGGTGAGTAACTAGATTTTTAAACTAAATTTAAAAAGAGTTGGACATGCATGCTCTTATGCAGCAACACTGTACAACACTTTACAGTTGTATTAAAGGATGAAGAAAATGTTGAGAAAACACTCTGAAATCTAAAGGTTTGTTTTTATTTCAGCAACAATCATGGTTTCTGTTTTTTGTCTTACAAAGATCATAGAAAAGAGTGCAGGGCATAGTCGCAGCAGAGTCTTTCGGGAAGTGGAGACTCTCTACCAGTGCCAAGGAAACAAGTGAGTACATTTAATCTGAGGTTTTTTTATTCATCAAACTTAAAACCAGCGCAGAATGAAACGGGTTCTAATCAGCTCAAAATATTTTCGTCCAGGAACATTTTGGAATTGATTCAATTCTTTGAGGACAACTCCTGCTTTTATTTGGTTTTTGAAAAGCTGCGAGGAGGTAAGTACGAATGAATGACACAACAGATGGAACATTTGCATACAGACATGTAGCTGTTTCAGGTGACTCATTCTAAACACACAAAGATGGCTACAAGAGATTGTTCTTCTCCTCCTACAGGCTCCATTCTTACACATATCCAGAACAGAAAGCACTTTGATGAACTTGAGGCCAGTAAGGTAGTCAAGGACATTGCCCAAGCTCTTGACTTCCTGCACACAAAAGGTAAGTCAACATGCAAACAGATATTATGCTAGTCCAACAAGAATAGCTGTGGATTTTTAAAAACTTCTTTGTCATGGTGACAATGTGCTTTTCTACAGGCATTGCCCATAGAGACCTTAAGCTGGAGAACATACTGTGTGAATACACTGATCGGGTAAGTCGCTCTCAAAGCTTTAGAAAGACCTATTTTCTCTAAAGGTATATAATAATAATAATAATAATATGCTATGTCGAAATAAAATAATATAAATTTTCTTCTTCTTTTTGTTCAGGTGTCGCCAGTGAAAATCTGTGACTTTGATCTGGGAAGTGGAGTGAAGCTCAGCAGTGCATGTACACCCATAACAACTCCAGAGCTCACTACACCCGTAAGCATCAAATCCTCAATTCATACAGACTTCTATCATTTCAAACAGAACTAGTTTAACTGACTCAGCTTCTCTGTTTCCAATCGTCTTCCTCTCTTAGTGTGGCTCAGCAGAATACATGGCACCAGAAGTAGTGGAAGTGTTCACTGATGAGGCTTCCTTCTACGACAAGCGCTGTGACCTGTGGAGTCTTGGGGTCATCCTCTACATCCTGCTGAGCGGCAGCCCCCCATTCACTGGTCACTGCGGCACCGACTGTGGCTGGGACCGAGGAGAAACTTGCAGGACGTGCCAGGTAACCTCACCCAAACACCCTCTGCGTTCATTCAGTGTCCATCTCATCTGACTCATTCCTAAGTGTTCACTCCTTCATGTTTGTAGCACAGACGTACATAGTATTTTCCCGAACACCACTCTGTAACAAAGGTACAATTCAAAGCTACAGCTTGGAAATGTTAGAACAAAAGCTTCTTCTATTCCTTGCTTTCAGTGTAACTATTGCTGCCTTCTTGAGTGGATACTTAAGACCCAGCTCTTTAATGTTCACACTCCACAGTCAATGGTTCAAACAGTAAAGGACTTGAAATTGTTAGTTTGCAGATGCTTTGAAAATCCATTTGTTCTAACTTCTCCACTATGAATATTTTCATAATCTTCTGCTAAGGGAAGCTAAACGTCAGTGGGCTTTGGATGGTTTGTTGGACAAAATCAGAGATTTAAAGATTTCAAGGCTTTTTTTTTTTTGCTGTTTTCTGACTTAATCAGGAAATAGTGGGTAGATTAGTTAACAATCAAACTGATCTTTAGTTGTAGCCTTGCGTTAATCATAATAACAGAATCAGAAAAGACTAACAGCGTAAACTGTATTTGTACACAGACAAAAATAGACTGTAACCAAGGCATGTCTAATGTTTAAAAAGGAATTAATGGAATAGAGAGTTTGATTAAATATTTAAACTTCCCTTTAAGCAGTATAGCTCAGTATTGCTAAGAAGAATGTATAATGCATCACTCATTTCGATCAAATGAACCAACTTAAAGGGAAAAATTAAGCAGTATCAACGTTGTTAATCAAGACGTCAAGGTGGATCAGGGCCAAGCATGTGGCATGCATGCGATATATTTATTAACAAGATAGTGTGTCAGCTATAAATACTGTCCTGCCTGCTACACACAGCCTGAGTTGCTCAGCAGTAATCGTAGTAGGCGGACATATGTTTTGTGTTTTTTTTTTGCTTGTTCTTATCTAATCCAAATGTGTCAGCATGCAGTCATCAGCAGCTTTCATTTTGGATGACGGTGACCTACTGGCACTCTAACTGTGATTCAAATGTTTGCGTGGAGGATGTCACCTCGGGGGCAAATCCAACTGCTTAAAGCTGTTGTTTGTTTCAGCCTCCATCAAGCTGCTGAACTACAAAGCATTAATGCAATACGACAATCTGTGGAGATTCTTTTCTGTGCAGTTTCATGTCTTGTTATGTTTTTAACCAAGAAGTTTTTGTATTGCACCATTACAAAGATACAGACTATGATGAAATTGAGCATGACAGTAACATACATGCGACAAAAGTAAAGCAGGTTCATACACTCCATCGTTTGAATAGTAATGTCACTCTTTAGTTACACGTCTTTTAATAAGAGCTTTAAATTCACCCAGGAAGGGAAAATCATTACGCCATAGAGTGTTCTGAAGGTTATACCATGACCAGGGTGCACAATAGGAGACGGCTGTTTGACCAGCTTCAGAGCAAATCTTGGTTCCCTGTAGAGCCATTTAGATTATAGCAAAAATACAGCAGCTGTTGATAAGTAAGTAACGGCTAGTAAGAAGGTTGTTTACTCAATATTGCTTTGTAAATAAATATACCAATGCTGCTGCCGTCTTAGGCTTAGTGAAGGCCAGGAGACCACATTAAATACAACATACAAAAGCATACAGAGCTATAATGGACAGAGTCTAATAATGTAATGGTGGCAGTATACATATAGATAATGTCTATATGTCTATAAAATGTACCCTGTGCAAGCGCTTTCATTACTGCTAATTAAAGCAGGCCCTGTTTTCATCTTAAAATGCAGCCTAGCTTTCCGTTTTTTTCACCTTGTTCTCAATATAATATAATAAAAGAGATCCTATCATTAATGCTGGTACAATTAAATCACCAATTAAAGTTTGAATGTTCGCAATATCTGGCCACAAGCCTCGTAAAAGATCGTAATCATGTTTTTGGTGTTTCTTTAGTGTTTTGTTGTTTGTTTTTTTTAGTTTTGTAAAGTTAAATGTGTCCCTGTGTTTTTGTGATGTTGCTTCTATGTCTGTATGTGCAGCAACAAACTGCTCAAGACAAATTTACCCTCAGGGATCATAAACTTCACTCTGCTCTGCCTCTCTGCTTCACTGCAGTTGCCTTACAAAGATGACACAGAGAGCTGAACAGTTTTACAGGATGTTCAACAGAGTGTGATCGTCTCTCCTCAGAGTCACCTGTTTGAGAGCATCCAGCAGGGCAAGTACGAGTTTCCAGACAAGGACTGGGCGCACATCACAGAGGGAGCCAAGGATCTCATATCCAAGCTGTTGGTTCGAGACTCCACTCTGCGCCTCAGTGCTGCTCAGGTCCTCAAGCATCCCTGGGTGCAGGGGGTGGGTATCATTAGATCTGTGCACTAGTTTACTACACCTACACCTACTATACTATCCTGCTGTAATTTAACTAATGCTTTTTATTTTTATTAAAGTTGCGAGTAAATTATTCCCTCTTTGTTGACAGAATGCCCCAGAGAGAGGTCTTCCAACTCCTCATGTTCTACAGAGGTTTGTATTACAGCTGCAAAAATCATGGCAGATGTATTTATGAAGTTTATATGGTGCTTTAAATAACATTAGAATATTTTAAACAGAAGAGTTAAAGTCAATTTATTATTTGCATTGGTTAATGAGAGATTAGAGCTTCTGTATACATCTTTACTTATCAGCAGCTGTTTTATTCATTGTTGTTTTTCCGACCAAAGACACCAAAGAATATTCGAGATCTGCTTCTGCAATGTGAGGATTTTAGAAGATTTGCTGCTTTTGTTTGTAGTTTGACATGGTTAGACAGCTGAAATAGAATATATTTGGGTTTTGTACTGTGGTTTGAAAGACAGAAGTCAAGACAAGTTATTTAAAAACATCACCGTTGGGGGCATTTTAACCTGTTTTTTAGGCCTAATGAATAATAGATCAACTGAAAGAGTGATTGCCAGTAAGTGCATAAGTGAAAATGGGGCAGGATTGAGACAGTTAGCCACTGAAATGTGTATATATGTCTGAGTTCTTCATCTTCTGCCTCCTTTCTTGTAGGAACAGCAGCACCAAAGACCTAACCCAGTTTGCAGCAGAAGCCATCGCCTTCAACCGGCAGCTATCGCAGCACGACGAGCAGCAGGAGGACGTCGGTGCCATCGTCTGCTCCATGAGGCTTTCTCCTCCCTCCAACTCGCGGCTGGCTCGGAGACGGGCTCAGTCCAACGCCCTGCGCACCAGGGACTTCACGCCGGTTTCGGACGACCTCGCGGCCTGAAGCTCCAGCGCAGCTTCCCTCGTCGTGTTTTCTGACTGATTTTAACCTCTGCCAGCTCCTCGCGTGTGTTTTTGGTTTCACAGGGAGGCTTGTAGGATCAGACGCAGTATCAGGAGCTGTTTCTGGTGTTGAAGCTCTTCTCCACGGCCAGTAATCTTATCTTATCGACTAGACAGAGTTTCAGCACCAGGTGGGCAGTTTATCCTGTTCCCTCTTAACTGAAAACAGTGAAAAATGTGGTGATTTGACAGGTGTCATTTTAAGCTGCAGGAGTTTTAACAAACCTTAGAATTTACATGTAATTCTCACAGATTTATTTATGGAATATGAGGACCTAAAACAACAGAAATGGCTTTTAATGCAAGCAGTTTCTAGTGCAGTACATATCATTATCAAAACAGCATTTCAGAGGTTCAGGCAGCTTCTGCTGTCTTAATGCAATATCATCTAATCTCATGTAGATTTTATTTTTCTTATTGTCCAGCTGTGAATTGGGAATTTTATTTAATAGCTCTTAAGTCACGGGGAAAAGGGATGAATATTTAATTTTTAAATTTTTGGCTTTTTTATAAGCCCGTATGTGTAAGTGACTTAATGTGTGTGGATGTATGTTGTTTAAGTGATAAAAATGAATGAAACTTAAAGGAGACTCATTCTCGAGAGCGTAGGTGGAACTTAGGGAAAGTTATGGAGTGAGAATGGATCCGGAAGCTCTTATTATTTCTCACATTCACTTCAAACACAACCTACCTGCAGCACTGATGTACTTTACAATAAGTGTCTCATTTAGTTTACCTCAAGGGAAGACTATTTTATGGTGAAGCATGAGTTTTATTCAACAATAGCTAATTTAATTTGACATCTACAGCAGTATTTATCTTCTATAAGACATTCTAAAAATCCTCACTGGATTCCAGAAAAACTCGATAAGGTTCTTATTGTCTTTGTGATTTGGTATCTCGGAGGGTTTTGAGACTGAATGACTTGAAATGTGAGAATAGCATATGTTTCAGGTTGTATGTAGTTAAAGAGACTTAAAGGGATTTGTGAATAGTTGTTACACTTGATAGTGAGATAAAGGATTCTCTACTGTGATTGGAGGGGTTTATTTTTATAACAGTATTTGTATATGGTTCGGTTTTTGTATGTTTTTGGTTCTGTGAATGTGCCAATGGGAAGAAACGATGGACTCTTCAAACCATGAAGATTGTGGTATTTACTTTTTTCGATTTAGACTTTTTTTTAAAGAAACATTTTTTTTACTTTTTAAATTTTTTTATTTTATTTCACTGAGGTCCCAGTTTGTGCTTGAATGGGGTCCACTTCCGTACCCCCCCCCCCCTTTACCCCGTTAACTTTATGTGTTGCCCGCCTTAACGGCCCAGCCCCTCATTTCACACTGTTGCCATGGACACCCCATCCCTATAGCAACTAAGGGCCTTCATCGGCTGGCAGGAATCGGCAGAGGTTTGCTCGGAGCGAACACACACGCGTTAGGAAACAACCACTTGCAATGTAAAAGCCCTCCCACTCCCATTATGAATCATAAAAGAACTTGTTTGTTTCATCCCATCTACTTGTAATGGCATCAGATGAGATGCAGTAATTGGTGTGCAATTATGGAGTCCCACTGAAATTTGTCAAAGCTCTTATGGGGTCCTATGCACAAAGCTCTTATGTGTGTGTGTGTGTGTGAGGAGGGGGGGGGGGCATATTTCCACTGGCATGCTGTGTTCTCAATAAAAAAAGATGTTTAATATCTTCTCCTGGGACAATTTTTTCCTTGTCTTTTAATGCAAGCTCTCATTCTTCATTCAGTCCTTACACAACAGCATCCTTGTGACAGACGGTTTGTCCTTGTTTAGATTTTCTTTGAAAGCAGACAAGTGTGTGAAGAATCTTTCCTAACATCATAAAAAGGACCAAACTTTTATCATAAAGAATTAAGCAGCAGCAGCAGTGAGACCAAGGTCACCCATCCTGTGTCTCTGTGTTTGCGCCGATTATCTCAGAGCATCCTTGGTGCGCTGGATGAGTTCGGCTTAGTTACTCCACAGCCCTGCTACGATTGGACGGCTTGTTTGAGCGAGCTCTGCAGCGCAACCAGCGGCCGATGTTCAGCAGAGCAGCAGTTCACTCTGCTGTTCACCTGCTGGAGGAACAGACCAGACAACTCAGAGGCTCCGGAGCAACATGGTGGACGGACAGAACACTGCAGATCTCCCAGCAGGATTATGGATCTGATCTAAGGTAGGAGAAACTCAGAGCAGAGCATGACACACTTGATGCATGCTGTTTTTTTTCTGTGTAAGTTTGAAAGCAGTGAGGAAACGGTGACTTGGTGAATTTAGAGCTACTTATGTTTTATTACTTTGCATTGTCAGTGCTGTTCACCCTTTACTTTTATGTGCTTTGTTGTTATTTGGTTGCAAAATCTTTTAACTGACTTGTTGAAATAAGAGAAAATGTTTATACACTAAAAAAAAAAAAAGATGTTATCAAGATGCAGGAAGAATACCTTTTAAAAATGGATGAATACTGCTGTAAGCCTCATAAACAGTAAATATCTGGAAAATGATTATATTTTTGGCTGATTTAAATACAGTAGAAGTGTAATTTACGGTCACATAGTGTAAAAGAGCAAATTTTTGTAGAAATTCAGACTTTTAATGGACAATTTTGGCTTTTTACAGTGAATCTTTTTCTTTTCTTTTACTCATTTTTTTTCTGTCTGTTAACAAAACTGGAAAAGAATAGTTTAAAAATAGCAATACCATTTTTCAGGCCTTCGTATCCATAATTTTTTATCTGAAATAACTGCAAATAACTGTGAATAAATACAGTCAAAAGTGGCCTAATTTTGTGGTCAAATGTGGGAAAAGATATAGAAAAATACAGATTTTTGATGTGGATGTTATTTATAGTTTTGGCCAGTTTTTATTTTATTTTATTTTATTTTTCTTTACATTAATACCTATTTCCTGTAATTTTTGTAGTTATTTTCTGCAACAGGCAAAATATTCAAAATAATAGTTGAAAAGATAATTATAAAATTCTAATTTAATATAAGATTATTTACAGTTTTTCCACCCTACACAAAGTTTCTCTTTCAAATAATCTGCAAATAACTGTAAAACAGGAATATATTTTGCTGACATAAATACAGTAAATTTTATGGTCGCACATCGTAAAAAAGACAAATTACTATTTATAAAAATGCACATTTTGTATTGTATGAACAGTTTTGTCTGTTTTTCATCTTTGTTTTACAGTCAATATGCAAATTAATACTTTTCCCTGCAACTGTACTAGTTATTTTCTGAAATTCAGGAAAACAGGAATAATCTGTAAAATAACAGTTTTTAAAAAACTATCATTTAAAAAAAATGATTTATATTCTTTTAATCCTTAATATACTTTTTTCAAAAACAGGAAACAAAATAACAATATATTTGATGATAGTATAAATACGATATTTCAACAGTTCAATTTTATGGTTACATATCGTAAGAGAGCAAATCACTTTTAGTAAAAATAATGAGTTTTGATGTGAACATTTCATTTTACATTCATACTTTTTTCCTGTAATTTTAATCGTAATTGTTTTCTAACAAAACAGGCAAAATATATAAAATAGTTTACAACAGCCAGCCTGTATATTAATGCTTTTTTTCCTGTGACTTCAGTAGATATTTTATCTGTATTTAACAAAACAGGGAAACTGAATAATAAATACGGTACACAGTAAACTGTTGAATGTTAAACTAAAGTTCATTTTTTACAGTGTAATTCTTCAGATCTTTGAGACACTAAGAAATGTTGCCAGATTTTAATGTCAGAAACAGTAAAAGAATTAAACAAAAATCAGTGCAGCTTCTATGTCAGGTTTGCTCTTCCTCTCCAGCTTCCTCTTCATCATCTCTCTTCGGTCTCTCTGAGCTCTCCATCAGCCATGGTTCTACCAGAAAAACCCTCCAGAACTTCTGCTCCTAAGAAGATGAAGGAGCAGCGAGCCCTGCGGCACCAGAACCTTCCCTCCCCGGCCCTCTGCTGCGCCTGCGGACTTTGCATCATGCTGGCCGGCATCAACATCACCCTGGTGGGAGCTTTCGCCTTCAGCACCTTCATCCCCACCGCCAACCCCCCCATCATCATCGGGCCTCTGCTCCTGCTGGTGGCGCTGGCCTTCTTCTCGGCCTGCTGCATGGTCAGCAGGAGGCCCCCGGCCCACATGGCCAGCCAGGCCAAAGGAGGAGAGAAGTGGGGTCTGATGAGGATGGGGACGGCGACGTTCGAGATGGAGACGAGCGAACACACCCTGCAGGACACGACCGCCGTCCAGCTCAGCCCCACCAACTCCCCCAGCTCCTCCCACAAGTCCAGCTCCAGCCACGGAGACCCTGCTGCTGCTGCTCTGCCTTCCTGCCAGGACGGAGCCGGAGAGCTGCTCATATCAGACATTGGGGTCACTGCAGATAAACCAACCCTGACCTCTGACACCAACCTGACCTCCTCCACACAGAACACTTCTGCTACGTAACATGACTTCTACTGCTCCTGTCAGAGTGTCTGATCACAGCTGGTCTGTTAATGTTTCAGTTTGTTGTCTGTTACAGCATCGACTGACCGAGTGGAGCTGCAGGGATGAGTTGATGAAGCAGTAACTATTTCCATAATTGTTCCTGTCAAATACTTGTCCATTCTGACTCCTCAGAGGTAAAGTTTTTTCGCTTTTCTTTGTCAAACTCGATGCTACAGTGAATAAGGCGTCATAATGTGAAATTAGAATCTGCATTTTTCTCTATTTGCTGCCGTTTTACAAACAAAATGATGAACCAATTAATAGAAATCTCTTTGAGCTGCGGATTTGGTGCTTTTCTTTGTCACACATGACTGTAAAGTGAATATTTTTGGCTTTTTTTTAACAAAACAAGACTTACTGTGAAATTATATCAGCATGTTTTGCAATTTTCCAACATTTTTCTGGGAAAATGATGGATTATTTAACAGACATCTGAAGCAGCTGGCAGATTTAATGCTTTTCTTTGTCACACATGACCTTAAAGTGAATGTTTTTTGGCAAAGCAAAGCCTATTGAGACTGTTAAGTGTTTTTTGTTTGTTTTTTTGGCAAAAAAGTCCTACTGTGAAACTATAATCTGCATTTTTTTTTACTATTTTCTGCCATTTTGCAGACAAAATGGTGAATCATTTAATAGAAATCTCACAGAGCTGCACATCTGATGCTTGTCTTTGTTGCATATGACCATAAAATGAATATTTTTGGCTTTTTTTTTAACAAAACAAGACTTCCTGTGAAATCATATGAGCTGGTTTTGCTATTTTCAAACATTTTTTCTGGCAAAACTATGAATTATTTAATAGAAATCTGAAGGAGCTTGCAGATTTGATGGTTTTCTGTTACACATTTGGGGATTTTGTTAGACAAATCAAGACTTACTGTGAAATTACGACTTGCATTTTTTTACTATTTTCTGCCATTTTTCTGATAAAATAACGAAACATTTACTAGAAATCTCACGGAGCTGCACATTTAAAGCTTTTCTTTGTTACTCGTGACCGTAAAGTGAATATTTGGGGTGTTTTTTTGACAAAATAAAACTCACTGTTACTATTATCTGCCATTTGTAGGGTGTGCAGGTGCCCTGTTCTGTTCTCTGTTTTCAGAGTGGATATATTTGGTGCGACTGACTGGATTGATAGGTGTTTTTAAAATATGAGACTACAGGTAAAATATGCTGTTGAATAGCCAGCCTGTGGATTGAAATACATTGTGCAGAACCTTCAGTGTGATGTTATTATGTGTTCATTGCTCTGTTCCAGGACTCACATCACCTTGCCAGGGAACAGAAACAGGGAACGGAGATGACACCTTAATCCAAGTGCCTGTTTGTGTGTTTGTTGTTGTATAAAATATCCAGTTAAGGCAGATTATCCTGTATTCACGTCCTATGGATTGACTCACTGCGGTTAGCGCTTGCCACCTTCTACATGGAGACAGCAGGATGATGTGTGTCCAGCCGAGCTTCTCCGAGTCCTAAAAGCTGTAAGCTGCTAAATCTCAGCCACAGTTTCCTCACAGCTATTATTCTTCTTCCTGCTTGCATCAGCTGCTGTGAAAACTGGTGTAACCTTGAGCTGTGTTAACAAATTAGTGCTTTTCTGTGCTTGTGTTGTAGCGCCATGATTATAAGAGTCGCTATGGATGTTTTTATAAATAAAGGTGAAAGTCTGCTTGAATGTAGTGTGATTCTGGTGAGAGGCTGCACTAAATTAGAGGATTTCTTTGTGACCAGCTATCAGAAACAAACAGTGGAGCATGCACAAGCCATAAAAACGCAGCACTAGCTCACGCATGTGAGGCTGCAGAAGAAAAAGCACAGGTGCACAGGTTGTGAAGATAATTCATTTGTTATCGGAGTAACGCCAGCAGCGACAGTGCAAACAGCCCCTTCCTGACATGCTGCCCATCACTTGGCATCTGACCCAACAGCTGTCGACAAAAGGCGAGAGCCCTGTTTACCCACCATTATACATCTGCTGTCCACAAACACAGCAAGACACACAACATGATCCCCCCTCGCAAAACTCAAACCGCTGGAAGAGATAAGCGCCTGCAGGGATCAGGCCGTGTGAATGGGAAACCAGCAGGCTCAGTGGGTGTCTGTAGTTACCTGCATGTCAGAAATACAACTGATAGCGTGTTTATAACGAGGATGACAGGTCTAGGCAACCTGAACTTATTTTTACTAAACTGTTAATGAGGTCATGTTGCTCTGAAATGATTCATTCACTGCAGATTTGCCTTTTAACTGTGTGTTGCAGCTATTTTCACTCCAAAAATATTCTGTTTACTGTGTGTGACTTGTGTTTTTGATCATTTTCCTCCACTTTGAGTCTAAATTTGACTTCAATACATACATAGGAGGCATGATAGTAACACTGTGATTGCATTTCAAGCCTTTGCCTTCGATATCAACACTGCCTTGTTCAGAGTGAGCAAAAGAAACAATTTTTTAAGTCCTGTATCAGATTTAGGTGCCAGTAATGCTTAGTTTTCAGTATGATACTTGAGTGTAATGTTTTATTGTGACCATTGGTCGACAGAAGGAAATCCAACTCCAGATAGGTTTGCAGAAAATCAGTGTGGAAAACAAACATCAGTTCATAATTGTTCTCCAGCTCCTTGTTTACGTTGCAAGAAAAGGATGCAAGATGGATTTATGAACTCTTTGTTGTCCCTCTTACTGACTGTTTATAGCTGCTGCTGCAAGAAATTACAATTCACAGAGTTTGACCCTTCATCACCCCTTTGTTTTTGTTTAGGAGGACGTCAATATCCAATGTACAGCTCCACTAATCCCAGTTTGGTGTTCTGGTTTTTGTTTTCTGACTCTGAGCTCTTTGTTGGCTCCATCTAAAGCACATAGCAGGTGGTTTTCTGATGCAGACTGCTGGGACATGAGGCAGCTTCTGGGGCTGAACAAGGACCAGAAACCCTCTTCAGGATCAGTCTCAGGGCCTGTAGGATCACCAGGGTTCACATAGATGAAGGATTCCCACAGAAAGTGAGTTGGTGAAGAATCAGTGAAGTTTATCTTATCATATCTGAAAGCCTACAGCATCAGGGATAACCTCTATCAAGAAGAAGCAGCGATTGCCATTGTTAAATCGTCTTCCTTATTATGTCAGTGCAGCCCTTTTAAAGTGACCTCCCGACTTTCAAATTTCAAATTATTCTTTGCAGCCTCCTCTCAAAACCTTTGATGGTGAAAGTTTAATACTTACAGATTACGTTGTGTGGTCTGGAAACTACTAAATGGATGAAATGTTACCTTTTTGTGCAGCTACAACAATAAAATGCTACTTATTCTATGCACTGATGCATCAGCATTAACTCATATTGACATTTAAAATAATAGATCAGTTACATGAGTCATTTTGTTTCTACTTGTGATGCTTTATATGCAGTTTGCTGATGATACTTGTTTTTAAAATGATAATAATAATAATAATTTTATTTGTATACCACTTTTTAAAAGCAGAAATTACAAGGTGCTTTCTAGACAGGGCAAAAAAGGATACTCAGGAAAACCATTGAAGTAAAAAAGAAAAAGAAGGAAAAGGCAAAATTGGAGAAATAGGGTTAAAAATGATAAAAACAACAACAACAAATAAATCAATACAACACCATATAAAACAATAAAAGCATAATAAAAGCTATATCCAGTTAAAGAACAAGTGGTAAAACCATAAAGACAAGGCAAAAGTAATAATAATAGTAATAATAATAATAATAATAATAATAATAATAATAATAATAATAGCATATAAATAGAAGAAATATGTAAATGAGTAAATAAATAAAGGGCAAAAGAGAACAAAACCAACAAAATAAAATAAAATAAAAACAAAATAAAATGAAAAATAAAATAAAAACAAATAAAATGAAAAATAAATTAAAAACAAAATAAAATGAAAAATAAAATAAAATAAAATAGAAACAGATTACACCTGGTCTCTCATTTTCTATGGACTGTCAGTTTTAATAGTGTCTTCATTTTGGTGCTGCACTTCTGCATAAACATCTCTGACAGTATTTGAGGGATTTCCAAGAAAAAAGAGAACTCACATGTTCAGTAATAAAAAGGAAACTGACAATAGTCTCATGAGGAAAGCAGAACAAGTCCAAGGTCTTGACCTGCGTCTCTGCCAGACTCATGCTCCTTTAGACTCTCAGTGGAGTTCTCACTGACAAATACACCGCTGTTAGAATAACACTGCACAAGGTTTCTGCGCTCTGCAACACCAACACAACCAACAGAACAGACACTACAAGTGGGTTATGAAGGCAAACAGCCTTAGCAACATGAATTCATTTCCCCAAGAGAGCAACAAACCACATTATTCTGTCTCAGTGCAAATCCAGTTTTAATAAACAGAAAATAAAGACATGCTGGAGCCACACCAGCCTCTGGTTCTTCAGATTAATCCTACTTATATCATCATATATCAAATATTACTGGGAAAAAATGTCTTTAATAATTGATAGATACATGAAATTGCTGTAATTTCTGACTCCGTCTTTATTTCATTCCAGCCCACTCATTAAAGTAATGATTTGTGAATTTAATAATGTTGATGCCCAGGCTGACGGATCATAATCACATAAGTGTCAGTGAGAGCTGAATGATTCACAAAAGGCCGCGGCTCAGACTATTACTTTTATGCAAATGGCTCCCATTAGAAGTGAGAGTTTCGTGTTGGCTGAGCGGACAATGAAGTGGAACAATGTGCAGCAGTTCAATAAATGGTTATTCGTGGAGCTTCATCATTCGATTCAAAGATTTAAAAAAACCCAAAGAATCTAACACCACTGACTTTAGATATCTGATCTAATGTCTCCATCTTGTGGGGGGAAAACAGTACAAACAAGAAACGTCACTGCTTAAGAAGACAAACCAACTAGTTTCTCCTAGTTGTCGTGAATATATCAGTTATAAGGCTTGATCATTTCTATACGATTCATCAGAGTTACATTCAGTGTCATGCTTTGTGTTCTATAGATGAAAATACACTATTAAACTAACAATCCATCCAAGTTTAAACAAGATATTTGAGTTTGCAATACTGTGTTTTGGCACTAGAGGGCAGTGTCGTCGTTTGCACTGTGTTTCTGATTCAGGTGGAGCCGCTTCATGATGCTAAGAGGTAAGAAAGTATGCTTGGGTTGTTTTGATCTGGGCTTCAGCTTTGATATTGTGATGAATAACCATTTATCTTAATTTAAAATTAGACCCAAGAGTGCTGAAATGTCAGAATTTGACACCTTTGTGCACCTTTTGAATGTTGGACCCTTGAAACCTCTGAAAGTCCAGTACTTTATCTCTTTATAGCTGCATTTACAAGATCAGTGCAACCATTTGTTAAAGCTATGTATAGCACCCTCGCTGATATAAATGAGACGGGTGAATATTTGCAAATTAAGAATCCAAGAAACTGGATTTGTTGAGTTTCTCCGGATAAATTTAACCTTACTTATTGCCTGAAATGACATACGTCATAAACTGCCGCTATAGAAATAAAACTGAATTGAATTAAATATATTTTTCAAACGTGGGAGCATGCAGCGGTTTAAAGTCGGTTAAGGTGCCAATGAAATATAAAGTGTGGATTTAAAGTCCCAATCTCTTGCATGCTCACTCTGCAAAGTGATGGATGTGCAGGGTTTGTTTTTTTCATAGAGATAGATAGAGTAGATGTAATTTTGAATAAAATGACTTCTATTGCGGAAAAAAATCAATCAGACAGCACATTTTAGATATATCTTAAGGCCTAACTTTTAAAAGTCTATAATGGGGCACTGTTAAACACATAATACAGGTCAAAATGGGAAAATACAACAAATCAAACACCCTTTAGAAACAGTAAATAAATCATTTTGGGATTATTGAGAACTGTACTCTAGTATGTTATTGATTTCATTATCAAGCTGCTTTCTACTTTTAGGCACTGCATCTTATATGTTCTGTAATTATTTTTCCTTCGCTCAATATGTGGCACAAGAATTTCTTTTGGGATTAATAAAGTTTTACTTTTTTTTAAAATCTTAAGTGTCTTAATGTGCATATTTCTTAAAATTTTATAATGAACTCAGTACACATTTAATCTGTTTCTTTATTTATGTTTCTTTGAAGGAGATGAAATATTTAACAGTGTTTAGTCCGTGAATGCATCACGGCCTCTAACTGAAACTTCCCGGCTGCACTGCTCTGTCCTTGGGCCTCCTCCTCCTCCTGCCTGCAGCTCACTGGGACGCTGTGATCCTCCTGCGGCCCTGAACCTCGAACAGTTTGTCTCCGAATTGCCGCCTGAAAAAAAAAAACACATTTCCCACAGGTAACACGCCGCCACACTCCCCAAATAAGCAGGAGATAGAACAATAGCAAGGTTGCCGCGTCTTTGACCTCGTGTTTGAGCATAATCATCAGCAGGTGAGCGACCTGAACACGCTGAACTTCCTCTGCACAAGCACAGCGTCTCCTATAAGCCATTTGTCTTCCCATCCCACCTCTGCAGCAGTTTATAATATCCCACCTCTTGAAGATGAAGTGCCATTAATTTTATCCGTCTTCCCAGTTTGCTAAGTGTCCTTCCAAACAGCGGCCGGCTCCATCTAATTCCTAATGACTGTTGTGAGTGCTGACTCTGCTATTGTAAAACAAATGATATCTCTGTCCTGTTGGAATAATCCTAATCTATTTGAATGGAAGGGGGCCGTATTAAAATGACAAAAGAGGGAGGGAGGATATTTCCATCTAGTGATAAATGTGCAAATGTCCACCAAAGCTGAATCAGACGCCACGTTTTAATGGCCTGATTGCTCGTTCATTTCTCGCCTCATTCTCTAGCCGCCCTGCTCTCTTCCTTTTTTTAATGCGGCGCTGGTCATATTTTGTCCCAGATTAGTATAGACGGCGGCTGACAGTTGCCTCTGCTCAAGGTATTTAGAAGACATAATTCATTCATAGATCTAGAAGTGCTCCCATTTGTCATCCCCATTTTTTTATGCTCCGCAGTCGCTCGTTCCTCTGGGTGGTGCTGGTGGTGGAGCGTCAGGGGAGACGAGGGGTCGGGCCGGTTTTCAGCTGATGTATTAGCTGGCATATGCAAGCAATGAATTATCAAGGAGGGAGGGGGAAAAAAAGGGGGAGTCAATTATCCACTCCTAAAGAGGGGCCCGGGCCTGTGTGGCCTAGGGGCCCCTTTCCATATTTACCAAATCATTTTTGCAAGAAAAGGTGCGCTGGGGGAACGTGGAGAGGAGACAGTGAGCAGACAGCGCTCCGGTTCGACCCTTTCCTTCCCTCCTGCACATGCTCAGTGCTGCCTCCCAACAAGGGCAAGGAGGCAGTGACGTGTTGGAGCTGTGTGGTAATAATCCATTTTATTCACACACCGACTCCTCAAAACTGATTTGGGCTGAGCTGGAATAGCCACGCCGTGACCGTCAGCCATTTTGCCCGTGTCCCAATTCTCTCCCCCCTGCCCGACTCCCCCATCGAAATCAAAATGGGGGCCCCCTGATTGACTGTGCCGCTCCGACTAATAGAGTGGATATGGTAAATGAAATACCCGCCACTTTCATTCCAAAGTCTCTTACCCCCTGTGTCCCCAGTCACTTTGCCTTGACATATTTTTTAGAGATTGAGCGATCTATCCTGTTTTTGATGAGGACGGTGACGCCTCCGGACCCTCGGACACGAGCCGGACCGAGCTGACGGGGGTCTCCGGTGACCTGACTGGGGGCCGACACTTAGGGAAATGAGGCGGTTAGACAGCATTACGAGCGGGCTGATAGCTCGGTAATGGGTTTTAACTTTGGAATTTAACACAGAAGCCCGTCGGGGATGGGTTTGATGCGTAGGCGGACAGGTGAGGTTCCTCCAGAATAAAGAAGGCGACTCTCAGGGGGCGCCGGTCCGGTCGAGAAAAGAGGGGAAAGGAAAGAACAGTGGAAGGATGACGCTTCTAAAAATAAACCACAAGCAGACAGTGATCCTCTTTAACACAAGGAAATCAAGAAGAGGGTTTCAGCAGATGAGTGACTTTTGTTTTTTGGGGCCTGCTGCACTTCCCTTTTGGGCTTTGGTTTCGAGTGAAGAATTATCTCCATCGTTCAAATGATTGCTCGTCCAATCTGTTAAGGCTCAATTGCAGAAATTACCGACTTTCTAAAACAATGAACACTTTCTGGTTCCTTTGTTCCTGTTTTGGAAGGTTTATAATTTTGCACGCCGCATGCACACATCTCCCGAGCTGCCTTGAGTCTTAAGTAAGGGCGTCTAAATTTAGTGCGTAACGATAAACTCTTAAGTTATAAGACATAGGCTAATGCGTAAGGGTGTTAAAACCAGTGGGATAGTTTAGTGGAGATTAAGGGACGTATCAAAGACTTGCGTAAAGCTCCATCAAGAGCTGTGCGGCTGTTTGGTGGGCATCTGCACATGCTTCTTGCAAGGAAAAAAAAGGGGGGGCAGGAGTGACTTACAGAGCTTTGGCAGCCAGTGAGTGACTGATAATGTCTCAACATCACTCCCATTACTCCTCTTGGCTGCGAAAACGAATGGTCCACTTTACTGCTGCCGTGGACCTCGCAAGTTCTGTTCAGGAGGAAGATTTAGAGCGGCGTTATGGCCGTCCGGCGGAGGGCCGAGACACCTCACAGGAGAGGATAAAATGGATGAGGTAGGGTAGGGTGGTGGCGGCGGTTTCGCTCATTTTCTCCCCTCACGCTCAGTTTGGGGGGAGATGAATCACGCTCGGCCTCCGTGTGAGGGTTATGGAGGGGGAAAAAGAAAGGTCAGGTTTCCAATGGCGGGATTTTTTCAGTAGAGCAGATGAGGTGGGTTGGTAATACAAATCAAGTCAAGAGGCTTCAACGGTGTGTTTTTCGGCCCCGTGTCCTGCGGGCATCTCTTTTCATGACACTCCAGAGAGCACACAACCTCATCAGACTTGGTCAAGAAGTGATTTCTTGGTTTTATTAGAAGTGTGCTTATGTGTGTGTGTGTGTGTGAACTTGTGACGATCTCATTGCTGTTTATTTCTCACACAAAAAAAACCCTTCCGCCACCGCTTTAATCAGCATCTGTCAGTGAACTCATTATGCCACTTTCACTGGCTCAAATGAACATAAAGCCTGTCTTCAGAAAAACAGAAAAATAACAGCCCCTTTCACTTCCAGAGGTGTGGATGATCGCTGCAGCGGGTTTAAGTGACAGGTAAATTGCAGGTTAAGTGGAGAACACAGTCTTTTAACAAGAGACTCCAGGCTCCTGCAAATCCTCCTTAGTCTTTAATCTGAATACAAAAGGCAGGGGCGGGGGGATTAAATCTGACCCCTCAATGTTCTGTTTGTTCCAGACTCCACTCAAGGGCCTGCTGCAGCCAACAAGAGGAGAACCAGGTTTTGCATTTTCCTTTGTGCCGTGTGGCGGCATTTTAAAACAACACCGTCCACAGTGCTGCCTGCTGTAACCTCCCCGGGACAAAGAGAGGCCTGGAGTCACCTTGGTCTCCTCTCTTATCAAACTTTAGCTCAAGATGTCGTTGGAATTCGACTGTTTATTTAATTGTGGATGAGGTGCCATAACGCTGCACTATTATCACAGTTCTGCCGTGCAGGAAAAAACAAATCCTTCTTTATTTAGTAGCAATGACGGTTAGAAAGAGGAGAAGGGGCCGGGGTGAGGCAGACGGTTAGGGCTTGCAAGAGAGAAAGGCGCTTTGGGTTGTCAACGTTTTAGAGGCTTAGAGTCAAACCTATCCGGGCTCAGGAGAGAGGAGTCTGGGTGTTAGGCAGGCAGAATGACTCCTGATAGAAGGAGTTTGCGGCTCAAGTCGAGAGGAATCGTCTTGGCTCCCGGATGAGGCGAGGACTAATTGATTCTCTGAAGTTTCCTGTCGCAGAGCCCGATTACAGGTATGACCGGATTAAAAAAGGAGAGGGGAAAAAAACAAGGGATCTGGAGGAGGGAAATGGTAAAAATCAAAGAGAAAAGAAGATGAGGGCTGCCATAGACGGATCAGCATCGCTTATACGCATTGATGTGCTTGCTTTTGTGTGTGTTTTGTTTGTGTGTGTGTGCGGCTACGCTCATGTGTACACACACCACTGCAGCTGTGTTTGATCTCAGTACTCAGTGGCAATCATCAGGTCACATTGCAAGGCCCCTTTCTCCGGTGTGTTGCACAGGAGCACATTGTGTTGTAGCAGCATGCTTCCCCTAATCACTCACTTCTGGTTAACACGTCTCAAAGCCAGAGGCATGTGTCTCGCCTGCCCATAACAGTCCCTGACAAGATTGAGTACTGAGGCATGTGGGAGCCATAGTGAGGCGGGCTCTGAGAGAGAAGCCTTCAGGAGAAGGAGAGTTAGGACGCATATCTAGACCTAAGCTGTCATGCGTGCGGCTGTAATGGCTTGTTTAGTGGCAAAGTCCAATCTAGGGCCCCAGAGAGCCATTATTCCTGGACTATCGATCGGGCCCTACGGCCACCACAGCTCGGGCCCCTGTCCCTGATCCTGTTCAGTAATAAGCGTACTCATGTCAACGTGGTAATTATCATTGATCTGTAGCCGCTGTGACAGGGCAGCGGCCCCTTGCCGTGATTCATATCCGGCGTGGGACCGGTGTACTTGAGGCCCTCGAATCACCTCCAGCTCATTGTGGCATGAAGCTTGTGGTGGCACTGCCAAGCCACGTCCTGGAAACAGAGAGGTTCGGAGATGGATTTCGATGGTTTTGGAATTTTGCTGCGGCTTTCCGGGTGGCAGTTTTGTACAGCAAGGAGAGTAAAGCTCTGCATCCAAGAACTCTGCAACTGTTCGACAATGAAGTTGCCTGCAGAAAGTTAATTAAACTTATCTTTCTTCGTTAAAGTCGTTCCCTCCATCGCCTCAATCACTGCTGTTTCTTCAGCCAGAATGCCTTCACCTCCTCCCAGGTTATAAACAGGGAAATCAATCACTGTTCCTTTGCATCCTTGTTTTAACCTGCGGCACAATGACACGAGCAAAGCACAGTGTGTTGGTATACTATGATAGCAGTGAATGCACAAAGTAACTGTCAGGAAAACACAATTTGTGTAGCTTTTTTCATCCAGTCAGTCTTTGGCATGGCTTTAGGGTTCACTGTCTTTAGTCTGGACTAAAATGTCTCAACAACATTCGGATGGATCACCATGAAATTTTGTACATTCATGGTCTGAGAGGATGAAACATGATGACTTTACAGATCCTGTATGACTTAATATCTAACACCAGCAGCTGCTCTAGTTATCGACTTTTCTACTAAAATACTTAAACATTTACTTTTTAAACATAAATTTGTATACGGTGCTAATGTTAGCAATTAGCAAATATTAGCATTAGCTTAGTAAACATGGTAAAGCTTGTGTTAGCATCCCAGCTAGATTTATTTGTTCTAAAAATGTTCTCAGAAAGTTTTGCAAAGTTATACTAATATTTGCAATGGGAAGTTTTCTTTTAGTTCTTCTGAAAGTTAGAATAACTAAAGACATTCCAAAAATGCCTAGAGATGACATTGTTAGACTGTTATTGCCAAACGTTCGGAGAGCATTTTATAGACTCAATAATGTGTTCCCTCAACAACGTCCCCAGAACATCCTCCGAATATTGCAGGCAGAATGTTCCACCTCTGTTAACATAACACATTACAGGAATGTTTTATTTTTAAAAAATCATCTGAGGCTTTGAAAACATTTGGAAAACACTTTTTTGAATGTTAGGTAGAGAACCTTTTAGAACATAATGTGTGTTCCTGACAATGTCTTTGTTCTTAGTGGACTTTTAACCTGATAGGAACATTATTGGAAAGAATAAATATCCCTGTGAAGTACTCTGAGCATTATATCTTACGTTGTAGTAATGTTATCAAACGTTGTAGGAGTGTTCCCTGCTGGGATGGGATGTCGTCAGTCTCTGTTTCCTTGACTTTTGCTCGACTACATCCACTCACAGTCTGCTATAACTATACAATCTGCTGTTTATTATAGTTCTGCTTGACCCAGCTTTCACAGACTATCTCTGATTGAATCTAATTGTACAAAACATTCACGGTAAAAAAAAACCCAGTTGGAGTGATGGAGGCGGGTGAGGACGGGGGACAGAATCAGGGAGACAGACTGGTGCAGGGAAATAGAGAGGTGGTGGGGGTTTCAAGGCAGGCAATCAGTTTTCTTTTTGTGAGCGCTGGAGCGGGACTTGTGTCACCTGCAGACCAAACCCCATTTCCTCTGATTAAGTCCTTTGAAATATTCCATTTGTCAGTGTCACGGCCTCGGCGTGTTGCGGCGGCGTGCAGCCAGCCATGTCTGTTGACTGTGTCATTCTCCAATTTACATCAGACAGTGACAACATCATCATCATGTCCCTAATGTCCTCTTGGCTTGCTCTTGCTCAACCCTTTGCTCCTGCTCTTTATTTCTCTGTTTTTTTTCTGATGCACCATCTCTGGCTGTCTGGATCCACCTGTGATTTCCTCTGCAGAGTGAAAACCCAAACAGTTTGGATGAATCTGGGGACTCTCACCCTCCACCCAAACCTTAAGGGAGTTTTCCTTTTCAAAGTGCTGTGTTTTTTAAAAAAAAAAATCTGTGTCTGGAGTATCAACAGCTAACATCACTCAGCCCTCAAACTCTCATCCGTGTGATCTAACCCCATTAACAGCCAATGTCTTTTCAGAAGCAGAGCCGGCATGGTTCAGGGAGGATGGAAATTTCAATCTCCCCTCTATCATTTTCCCTATCATTACTCCATTCACAGCCATTTCTCTCCATCCTGAGTCCCGAGAGGGAGCGGAGCAGCTGAAAAGGAGGGCATCGTGCACTCTGTGCCCAACTTTAATATGAGTAGAGCAAAGAGAGAGAGAGAGACAGAGAGAGAGAGAAGGGGGGTGTTTATACATTATTAGGGGTCTATTATAAGGCAGCTATCACATTCTCTCCCTTTCCCTTTCATTCCCTCACTCTCCTGACAGGTAGCGGGCGGGCTGCCTTGATGACTAGACTCAATCACCTGTGACAGTTTTGATTTGATGTCACTCTCCGGGTCGCTCTATTTGTTTGAGCAGTTAAGAGGTAATTGTGTGACATTGGCGGTGGAAGACGTGCTTTGGCGGCGCACCCGCTGAACCGAGGGGACGAGTCGAGGGAGTGTGGCAATAATAAATGAGGGCTATTTTCCTCCAGCATTCCCAGACTCTGTGTATGTGTGTGTCAGTGTGTGCAGCTGATGGGGGGAAACAAGACGGGGCGATGAGCCCCTCTACCCTGAGGGAATTCAACTGTGAGATGCACATTGAGGTCGCCCGCACCCGCTCTGATCATCACTTTCACTGGTCTGAACAGAATTGTTTCTGTGCATGTGTTCTTTTTTTTTTTTTTAGATGAGTTTAGGTGTCACTCCGAGGAACTTCTGAGTTCTAAAAACATTGACAAGTGATGCAATGTTGCTTGAGCCTCTTGATAGGCGTTGAATTGATTTAAACAACATGTTGAATCACATCACTGAGTCAATGAAGAAACACAATTGCACCAATAAATGTGCATGTTCTTGCAGCATCACTTTGTTTGTTACACTTAGCATGATGGTGCATGAAGATTGCAACCATAACAGTTCAGTCATGGTAAAATATCAACAATGAAGACAATAATTCTAAATCAACAAAAGCTTCTCTTAAACTGTTGCACTGATCTATAATGTGGTGCAGCCACTGTGTGATTCAAGCCCAAGAAGAGGAAGAAGAAGAAGGTCAACAGCGAAGGTTAAAGTGTCCTTAGTGGCTTCAGTAACACATGAAACAGTCAGTCCAAGGCAAAGTTTAACAGTAACTCCACAGCTGTGTTGTTGTTTAGAGTTTTTCCGCCTTAAAGAAATAACTCAACATTATATTCGCTTTCTAGGCCACTTTGAAATTTGCATGATATGGAAAACATGAGAATCGGTAAAAAATCTAGTTTTTTACTTTGTTGGCATTTGCATATGTTGGAAGACACATCACAAGCTATATATATGCAGTCAATGCCACTGCTGATGTTTTACACCTTGAAACTGCAGACTTGGCTTGGGCTTTCAGGCTTTCGTACGTAACAAATTTAAGGAGCCAGTCCTGTCAACTTCCTGGGTGGGACTTCCTGTATCATTCTTCCAGTTTCCGGTTCTAACACGTATAGTTGTATTTAGACTTTTAATTCTCTTTTTTTAATTGTAAATGCCAGTTCAATTTTGCGCCTAATTTCTTCTGCCAGCATGATTTGCATGTTACTTTGCACATTATTTACTCATATCTATCTATCTATCTATCTATCTATCTATCTATCTATCTATCTATCTATCTATCTATTTATCTATCTATCTATCTATCTATCTATCTATCTATCTATCTATCTATCTATCTATCTATCTATCTATCTATCTATCTATCTATCTATCTATCTCTTTTGCAGTGTCTTAGATGGTGTAGATAGAAGGACTTTATAGATCTGTGCACTCTAGAGGAAGCAACAGTGTGGAGTTCACCATTTTACACTGGAAAAGTATGTTTTAATGGAGAAAATCATGCAAATATGATATGATATAATATAGACATGAGTTTTTATGGGTTTAATTAATGACCAGAGAGAGAGAAGTTAAGCTTATGATAACATAAAGACTGAAAACTGACAGAAAGACAACATATTGAACAGTTCCTTTAAAATGAGAAACCTGACGTGTGACAGTGATAACTTTACAAGCTGATTTATAAACTGTTATCATTTATATCATTATCACTCACATTGATCAATGACTTATTATGAATAGTTCACCATGAAATGTGCTTTAAGTAGACATAGAGATGTAAATAAAGGAAATACAATAACTCCAATAAGACCTGAGGTAAATTTCTGAATAGGCTTTTGCTTTCTGGCACCTTCAGGTCAAGACTACATGACAGCAAAAGACACAAACCACATACCTTTATAGAGACCAGTATGATAACCACCATGGCTTTTGTACAACCACACTGACAGCAAAGTTCTTTCTGTATTCACTGAGTCTTCAACTCTCTCTGGCTTTGAATGCCAGAGATAATCTAGAATCCTTCTTT